>WBNH01008310.1:0-343498 GCA_013401255.1 Urocolius indicus
CATTCTATGATTCTGTGTTCTCTTAAAGGGTGCTTTGGACAGTAAGGTGTCAGCTAATCCCTCAGGTTTAACATGACATGCTGACATGAGGTACCTCAGAGCCATTGCTCAAGATAGGCAAGTCTAAAATGCAGCACGCTCAGCTTAATGGACTATAGACAACTGTACTCCTGCCCCCATCTCTCCTCTCTAAAATGATCTTTATTCTTTTAACTACAGCCTTTATTCACAAACAGTGAAGAACTTGTCAAGTTGTCACAGTCTCTATATCCACTTCTCCTCTCTCCAGTTAAATCCTTATTATAAGCTAACATAACAGATTTGTATCTGTCCTTAACCACTTACCTTCTCTGGTATTTTGCAGTCACTTTTACTGATATTCATGTGTTTATTTCTGTTTAATCTCCAGCATCAAAGCAGTAGAAAGCTCTTTTGGTCTTGAGTTATGGGATACTTGTCTCTACCACAAATTAATGAATGATGTAATCACAGCTGCATCTTGAACTGGCCTGTCCAAAAATACCTCTGCAGCACTGTCCAGATGTCCATGTTGCATTTGCCCAGCAAAAAGAGCCCATGCTCAGGCCAAGCATCAATGGGACAGCTTCACAGAGGCCCATGAGGACATGTGCAATTGCTCCATCCAGCAAAGGTCTAGTGGCTGTTCCAAGGAGGACATGCAGTGTGCTGGGTTTCTCCTGGGAGTGGGTCTGTTTGGTGGCAGATTTCTGTTTGAAGAGATGGGAGAAACCTCCTGGCCACTGCCCATCCTCCCCAGCAGCGATGCTTTCCTTCTGATGGCTTTGAACTTGCAAACTCCTCTCTTCTCCAGCAACTTTAGTGTTTCACCCTAACGTAGACAAAACAACCCTGTTTTCTATGAGCTCATTCTGCAAAACATGAGACATATTTCCAAGTGATGTTTTTCCCCCCAAAATCTAGACTGAAGCAGATGCTCACTTGGAAAAATTAAGCCCTGATAGTTGAATTTTGGCAACAGCAACTGAAAACCCAATGTGTCACGGAAAGCATCTGACAACTGTAACCACTGAAAAGCACCACACAAAATAAACCCAGGGAAATCACTGAGCATGCAGAGGAGGCTGTGCAAATGAATGAATGGGGAAAGATATCTTCAGGGGTGTGATTTTCTCTTTGCTTTTGGACTGTACACAGTCTCCTATCAGTCAACGGTGTGAGGAGCCACTGGAGCAGTGTGGATTCAGGCAAGCCATGCTCTCGTTATCCAGAGAAACATCAGCAGTGATCACACAGCCCTGGCCTTGCCTTGGCCAGCATCTCCTTTGCTCCATCTCTGCTCTGGTTAGCAGCCACTTGCTTTTCCTTTCTCTCTTAAAAACATAATTTCCCATAAAACCACCCAAGAGTGCAGACAAGAAGAGATCTGTGCACGGGGTCTGCTGCAGGGGCAGGCTGGGCATTAGCAGAGCATGGCCCCAGCTGGCTCTGGACTGGGATTTGATACCAACCTGCCCTGTTTAAGCACATCTCAGAGAGACTCTCAGACTTCCCAGGCCCCTCTGGAGAAGGCACCAAGGAGAACAGCCAGACATAATTTAAGAGGTTTTTTGTTGTTGTTGTTTCCTCAGCTCCACTGATGACTTCCTCTGCTTGTCTTTTTGTTTTCTTTCTCTCCCTTTCCCCTGCTAGTAACAACGTGGCCCCTTCCTGGGGAAAGCCTGCCTGGCTGGGAAGACTTGAATTTCCATTACTCATGTCCAGCATGTATTTGTCAGGTCCCATACACAATTCTCCCTTTGTATTCCCAAAGTGTTAAATTGCATGTATTATACAGGACACCAAGAGAAAAGTGGCTGAGCAATTGATGGATAATTGTATTCCTTATATTTTCCCCCTATTCCTCCTGTGGAAGAGACCTGTTTGGTGAGAAGGCCTCTGCATTTTTATCCAGTTTTCCTCCCACTGTGACAGAGCTGTGCTCTCATTACTCATTCAGTTTTTTATCTTTCATGGCAATGAATTTAGGGGCTTTTTGGCCATGAACTCGTCTGTTCTGTCTTTGCCACGATTAGCTCACATTTGCTTTCCCTTCACTTCCAGAAAGAATATACTCTCTTACAGAAATTTCATGCTTTTATCTTTAAGGCATTTATTTGCAAACCACCACCAGGCCTTTGTACTTAATCCAAAGGCAAAAGCCCCCATACCTCCAGGAGACGTTTGCAATCCAACCACAGAACGGAGTCCTGTGTGTGGCTGGTGGTTGCACGTAGGTTAGGACTGTTCCCCTGAGTCAGAGCCCTGCCTCGCATCTGGGACGTGGAGCAAGTGCCAAGACAAGAAGCCTGAGGATGAGACAAGAGTACCCTGATACCACTCTCAGCATCATTGTCATTCATGGAAATCAATGACTTGGGAACTTCCAAGCTAGATATTGTGTTGCTCCTTAGTATTTAGTGTTTGTGTCTCTAATCCCCTTCTAAACACTGTGCTTAGTAACATTGGTCTGTGTGGTGGCTCACAACCTTCTGCAAGTAGCTTTTCATGTTCATTAGCAAAATATTTTTGGGTTCCATGAAACCTTTTCCTTAAAAAAAACAAACAGAATAAGTCTTGGTAGTCTTATGAAATTTAGCACTGTGAAGATCACAGGAGTTCCCAAAACAACTCGATCATCTTGGACTCAGCTCAGGCTTCTTGACAGCTTCCCTGAGCAATGGGAGGTTCCTGGGGTGCCAGGATCTCTGGGGTGAACCATGCATCTTCTGAGACTGTGACTTCTCCATGCAGTAGCGAGTCTACATGTGCAAAACCTCCCCAGGGTGGAGTCATTTCAACAGCATTTTGCTGGGGTTTTGCCAATGAAACAGATTTTTCCACGTACTCTTCATCTGTCTTTAGCTGAAGGTGCTATTGTTATTTGCACTGTTTTGGGTGCTCCTTGGGTGGCTGTACCTCTTGCCGCACTGTCTAGGAACTGATTTGCTCAAGGGCTGGTCCATGTGGCTGTGCAGTCACCTTTTCATGCTGTAGAGAAGAAAGAGTTAGCTCAAGGGAGACTGTGTCTGCCCCTCTGCACCTCCTGGTGCCTCCTGGATGGGAATGTCCTTAGGAGCAGTGAACACCCTTTCCTGTTGTGTGTACACACTCCAGTTTGCTCTTTACGGTGGCTAAAAATAAGGTTAAGGTATTTTAATTAAGCTTATTATCTTATTAAAGATAATCTTAATATATTTTTCCAGGCTGGGATTAATTTCTCTCTGATGCATCGTGTTGTATTTCTCTCCCAAGCAAAATGTCACCTTCTGGTTTTGACTTTTCCTTCTGTATCTCTTTCGTCCCTTCAAGCACTTTTGTTTCCAGGGTGAATTTTTGGAGTGGCTCCTCTGCTGATTTCATTTCTCTGTTAATAACACTAATCACTGCAGCACCTTCGCTACCTTTCCCTGTGGCTCTGCATATTCGGCACCACATTTCCCACGGCTGCAGATCTGTGCTCTTCATCTGTGCCACTGCTTGGGCTTGCCCCATAGCTGGAAACCAGGTCTCAGCCTCAAAGGCTACTGGTGGAAGTCTGTGTTTCCCCTCAGGGCTGGGAATGAGGATGTGAGCGGGACGCAGCTCCGCTCCTCTGGTTGAGCCTGATGGGATCTGAGGCTGCTCAGGCGTCCTGTGCCTCCGTCTGTCCGTGTGCAGCCGGGATTTGGCTCTGCCACAGGGGCTCAGCTGCAGTGTGGTGCTGGAAAAACTCTGCTCGTAGTGCTTGGGCAAGAGCCTGTTTTAGAAAGTTGCCTGGGTGCCTTGGCAGCAGCGGTTGTTTTCCAACCCAGAGCAAGCCATCAGGGCAACAGATGATGTTTACTTCATGTGACATAATGCTCAAGTCAAATATTATTTAATAGTTCTTTCTTTCATGTCCTGACAACTCTGAAAGTGCCTCTGTATGACAAAAAGCTGTCGAACAACTTTTTTGCAACTTTGTCTTGTTTTGTGTGTGGAGTGAATATTTGTCTTTTCTTTGGCCAAGTCAGACTGATCCCAGAAGAGCTACATCAGGTCAGGCTGAAGCCATTTGTGTTCGGTTTTACTTGCACAAGCTTATCATATCCCACAAAGGAGACTGGAAAAAGGCTCTGATGGGTTTTGGACTGGATTTAAGGTCAGCTAGAGCACTTGGTGAAGTGGGAGGGATACATAAAAATGTCAGCAATGGATGACAGGGCAAAAAAAATAAAGCTCAGGTCATGACCCAGAAGAGTGCCAGTGCTTCCCAGATGCATTCAGAAGTTTGGGCTCAGGCCCCTGCTCCTACTGGCATCCCTTGCTGGGCACTGCTGTCCTTATGCCAGGTTGGGACTATGTAAATGTCTGGTGCAGATGAGAACTGCTGACACCTTGTACCTGGGGAGAGTCACCAGCTCCTTCAGTGTGCCCAGCTTCGAGCTGGATGATGACCGGTGAGGTTTTTTGAGGCTGCTTGAGCCTCTCCACTCTTTGCTTCATCCTCAAGCAAACGAAAGTCTTCCTAGTAGGTTGCTGTCAGCTGCTGTGAGACAGTATGACAAAGCTTTTGTGGGTCTGTGTGAGCCCCAGCAATCTCCAGGTCAGAGCTGTGCTAATTATAGCTGAGCACGGTCTTTGGGACCAACCCTAAACAGTGTCCTCACATCCATGTAGGGGAACATTGAGGTGGTGGTGTCCAGAGACATCATCACCTTCTTACAGCAGTGGCTGGTTTCTTAATTCCCTGTAAACCAAATTTTCACTAGGAAATGACTCATTTTAGGGACATGACCTGGCACCTTGCAGTATCACAAGCTGACTGAATTTTAAGAGCCTTTGCTGTTCAGGCTGTGTGGTAGCCATGATGTAACAGACACACTATTTCATTTTTACAATGTACTTGCAAGCATTTTATTGTGACATTCACTGCAAAAAGTAAATACTTTTGGTCTTAATGAAGATATTTCTTGGAGATGGTATTTCAGGTGACTGAAGCTGACAGAGGGAAATGTGTCTATTCTTTGCCCACAACAGGCTTTCTCTTTTGGAGTCAGTAAGGTGTGAAGAAAATTGATTTTGTTAAAGCTTCAGCTGATGAGAGGAAATATAATTAGTGACATTCCCTCCAGCAGCAACCAGAGGACCTGGCAGATCTCAGGCTCTCTTCCCTGGACCCAGGGTGCTCCAAACCTGAGCCGCTTTATCAGAGGTGAAACCTCCAGGAGAACGTCAGCCCCTCACTTGCTGTTGGGTCTTTAGCAGAGGAGTCAGTGGATCTGAAATTGTCTGGAGAGGCTGGTGTTTGCTCTGTGTTTTGAGGCTGCAGTGGCAAAGCACATCAAGGATGACTGGAGGGCATGCCTTGGAGTCAGGTTGTATTTAAGATGTTTACAGGCTGTGCTAAGTGTTGCAAAACATTTAGAGTAGGTTTGTCTTGGTTCTAATTTGGCAGTGAAAGATTGATAACTCCTGCATGAAGAGTGAAGCTTTTCCTCTTTCCCCACAACTGGCTGCAATACTGATGAAAGAAGCCCAAAATGCTGGTGATGGCTGAATGCCACAAAAATGTCATGAATATTCATTGAGATTTTTACATGAATTTGCCAGACTTGTGATCACATCTTCTGTATCCACTTTTCACTGATGCTCAGTCCATCAGGTCTCACTGGCAGCAGCATGGGAGCGTTGAAGCCAGTGTGTCATTGGTATGAGTATTTGTAGAAACACATTCCCATGCAGGGGGAAAAAAAAAGGCAGAAGAAAAAAGGAAAAACAAAAGCAATAGAAAATATTCAGGTCATCGTTTAATAACAAGTGACAGGAAAACTGGGCTGTTGGAGCTGAAATGTACTTTGCTATGGGCTTGGATGCTGGGGTGCCATGAACACAAAGGGCAATAGCCATCGAGACCATGTAATACTTAGTTCAGCCTTGCAAAGCAGTACCACTGTGCTGGTTAGGGTAGGTTGTCCCTGTGTTTTAATTACCCACATAAAACTTTTCTCTGGACTTCCTAAGCACAACCCTATGAGCAACTTCTCAGATTTAAAAGCATCCAGAAGCATTACACACATGCAAACATTAAATCAGCTTTAAAATTGCGAAGAATTATCTGTGTGCTCTTGAGTCCCATCAAGTTCTCTTTGTTTTCTTCTGTGGTGGCTGTGTGTGATAGCCCAGCAAAATAAACTCAAGCCCATTAAAGCAGCCTTTGCTAAGAGCAGTGACTGATAGAGCCTGCTTTATCATAATAAAGCCGTGCTTACAGCTGATACAGAGCTGAAGTCACTAATGCTGCTGTGTTTGGAAGCAAGATGTTTGGTCTGTTTTCTGGGTTTTATTGTTTTAAGATGATTGATGTTGCAAAAAGCTTTATCATGCTGTCAGCAATAAATTCAGAAAGGACACAATGTGTCCAGAGTCATGGAGCTGGTAGCTCAGGCTGAGTCTCCTGACTTGCAGCTGCGCGCCTCCTCTGCTCGGCCACCCTGTCTTCTCCACAACTGGAGACCATCCAGTCTCCAAAACTTCTCCAAAACACTGGACTGTCGTCAAATGCCGTGCCACATTCCAGCTCAGCAGCCAGCCAAGAGCCTGCAGGAAGGAGAGGGATGTCTATCAGCAACTCTGGTGGGCTCTGCTTTAATAGCTTCGAACCTTGTGGGATTTTCAAACGGAGTATTTTCAGTCCCAGACAGTGTCCCAGGCTCCACTTGGGGCTTCTGCAGACACGTTGTAGCCCATCCGACTTCACATTTAGATTGGAGACAGACGGTGCAGTTTAATCCAGAAAAGATGGAGAAAGAAGCTTTTAAAAAAGGACTATTTATTGAAGCTCCCTCTCTGCTTTCATGTCAGGAGGGGCATTTTAAGAAGATGGAAGGCTGAATCTCTCTCACTGCTCTTCCCTTGCATCACTCACAACGGGGTACAAATCAGCCTCCCAGCTATGCCTGCACAGAAAGACCTGGTTCCCCAAGAGCCTGGTTTAGTAGAGAGAGCCCTGCTCCCTTGGCACACAAATCCCAGTGTCCAGCCAGCAGTGAGGGCCATCTCTTGCTTTCCTTGCTCCTGCTTTTACAGGGCAGCATTTTTCTGCCACTTTTGGCTGCAAGACAAGCTTTGTCTGAACAAGCAGGAGGGAGTCTTTTTTGGCAGCTCCCCATCTCCTCTCTTGTTTCCCCTGGTGTTTTGGCTCATTCTTCCCTCTCTGTTTATTCCCTCAGGAGCCCAGACACTAGCAGAGCTGTTGAGACTCTAACGAGGGTGCAGCAAATGTGCAATCACATTTCACTCTCCAAACAGAGCAAAAGAGCAGATGCTGGGTGCAGGGAGCTGCCCTGGGGACAGTGTCATCGACACAAATGCAGAGTCAGACCAATGCTGGCACCATTTGGCTCACAACTCAGGCTGTTTAGATGCCACCAGCAGTGAAGGGCACTGTGTCAACCACTCACAAAGCCAGCCAGGCCAGACCAGGCTTCTGGGATGAAGCTCAGCAGTGAACTGCAGTTGTTTTCTCCCTTGGAAAACTGCAGGACTAGTATGGGAGCAAGTCTGCTCAGGGAGGGAGCATTGTGAAGGGCATATAATCCCCATGTTGCCTATGAGTGCCTTTCCTTTTAGGAATTCAGGAGAAGATGAGGCTTGGATGGTAACCAGTTTGGCTAATCCAAGCAAGGGCTGTTAATCCTTGCCCAGAATAACTGGAAATTGAAGGTGCAGCAATATGTTACTGCCTCTTGCTTGACATAGCAGGAGATGAGGATGTTTAGTTCTTCACTGTTCACCTTCAGCTCTTGAGACAGTTTTTTGGCTGACACAAGCTGTCCCCAGAAGCAAGAGCGATTTGTTGGCTTATCTGTCTGTTCTACCTTCTTTTGGAGCTTTTGAAATATTTACTTTTCTCCTTAACTGTGATTACCTCTAAAACATTGCAGTGAAATCCCCAAATTTCCTAAAGGAGTTTTCCCAGCAACAGGAATTCCTGCAATGCTGACTGCATCCATCTTTCCCTGACCTCAGCAGGGGCATCTGGGACTTGCAAGGGAAAGGGGATGGTGGTGGTCTGAGCCCTGGCTTCAGAAACGTTCCTGTCCTACAAGCCTGGGGTGAATAATGACAGCTAAACCCCTTTGTTTTTCTAAAAGGAGGGGTTTTCTTTTCCTTTGAAAGAGATTTTATGAGCTCCTTTGTGACGGTAGGAGACGGGATTCAGAGGTCTCTTCCAGTTCTCTGTGCTTGTAACTTAAGCATTAATTTTACCCAGGGAGCCTCATGTTCTGTGTCAAGAAAAAAAAGCCCCAAATCAGTAACAACAACAGTCTTCTCTTCATCTTAGCATGGCCTGTTCAGAGAATGGGGCTGACATGACTGACATCTCCTCGTGAGACCAGCAGCCTCCGCAGGGGACTGTGAGGCTCTTGGTAACACCCAGCAGGTCAGATCTGAACCTGAAGGCTCCTTGCCAGGCATGCAGGAGCCCTCATCCAGCCCTGATGGCTCTGCCATCCATCCATGAGTCACAAGGATGGCTTCAGACCTTGGCTGGTCTGCCTGGCACAGAGACCTCTGTGGTCTTTCATGGGGAGCATTTGTTATGGGGCTGAGCTGGCTTGGACATCTGACCCTGTGTCTGGCAGGATGAATGGCAGAGGCACAGGTCCCATTGCTCTTGCCTTTCCCAAGTGAGGCAGAAAACACACAGAGCAGCTTTCAACGTGGTCCATCTCCCCATGGGCTGGCAGCTGGGGAGGTTTGTCTTCTCAGCAAACCACCTACGAGTGTTTCCTACGTGCCACACGGGTCTGGGCTGCAGTCTCCATGCTTTGATGAGCAGGACCACACAGAAAGTCCAACTACCCAATGAGGGATACTGCTAATTGTCTGTGTCTGCTCGGGTGTCTGGCTACTGCTTGGCAGGAGCCACCCGTGCACACTGAGCAAGGTGGACTCCTAAAACACAGCCCAGGCATCTGCAGGATGTGGCAAGGGCAAGCGGGCTGTTTGTGGCAACTCATGCTGTAAATTGCTTCATAAATAGCAGAGGAATTACCTTTCTCTTGCTTTTAGGAAGATGTGCTTAACTAACCAAAGAGCAGCACCGAGGGTCTGTTTTGTTTGTTGATACAGTTGGTCTCCACGCAGTAGGTGGGCTCTGCCAGGCTGGAAACCCTATCAATATTTTGGTGGCAGGGAGTTACTAAGCTACTGTCAAACCTCACTGAGCAAGCGAGCAGATGACCTCCCTGAACGCAGCACGCCTGCTTCATTCACAGCTCATCACTTCCAGCCAGTTTTTACAGTTCATGGCAATGTTGTGCAATGTGCTTATCTAGTCCTGCTTCTTTCAGAGGCAGTTGAAGTCCCCGCTCTTCCATTCCTCCCTGAGCTGTTGAGCTGATAATGCTTCTCTCTTCCATGCCCATGGTGGGAGATTGGGACCAGGATGTTGCAGGAGCCTTTTCTTTAGGAAAATCATCCCCAGCCTGACCCGGCTGCAGGTCATTCCCCTGGGGTGGCTTTGCAGGCAGGAGAGCTGGGCTTGGCCAAGGGTTGTTTTGTTTATTCTCCTCTCCTTGGCAATCCCTGTGAAAATGCCTTGGGCTTAGAAAAGTCTGAAAATGTGTTTGTTTCAAATACTTGGCTGGGTTTTTTTTTTTTAGGCAAGGTTCCCAGCACAGGTGTGAACTTTTTTTGGTGCTAGTTATAATGCAAACAGAGACAGAAGGGCTTCCATATTCTGCCTGGATTCCAAAACGCTGCAGCTCACTTTGGTTTTTTTTTTGTGGTTTTTTTTCACTTGTGGTCCTTGGCAATGTTTGTTTTATTCCTTATTTATACATTTATTACTTAAAAAGCGCCCTCCTTCCTTCCCTCTCTCCTACTCATGAGCCACATCAGGATGCCAATGGGAAACTAGGTGAAGCCATAGTCCCTTGATGGCTTCATCCTTGTGCAGGGATGCTTTGGGGGTTCCCTCCCCTGGGGCTCTCTGGCCCCAGAGCTATTTGGCCAGGTCTGGCCCTCAGTGACTCACACAAGAGGGAAAAGGTTTTTTCAGCTCTGCTAAAAAGGTGATAATTCACTGAACTCCCAAGCTGGCATTTTGCCAGAACCAACACTGGGATTTCTCTTTAAAAGATGGGGCAGAAGTGTACCTTGTTTGCTTTACCTATTTCCTCCCCTCCCCCTCTGGTTTGATGGAGCAATTGAAGAGCTTGTTGAAATAGGACTGTAAAAGTCAGACAAGCATTTTCTTGACATGCAAGGGATCTGTAGTGTTCCTGTCAAAACACAGCTCAAGTGAAGGGACGTGTCTCTCTGAGCTGGCGTCATGTTTCTTTAGAAAATAATGGCATAAAACCCCCTCCAATACGAGTTTTGGCAGCAGAGCAAATAGACATAAACAAGCAGAAAATGAGAAGGTTTGCAATCCTTAAAGGATCAAGTCTGCTGAGGTTGCTGCAGGCAAGGAGACCAAAGAGGATAGGAGGGTTTCAGAGGAGCTTGTGGTGGTTTAGAGCAAGTGCCTGTGTGGTATATGGGACAGGGATATAAGGACCATAAGGAAGTTTTTGCTGGTTCAGAGGGAGTGTTTCCCCACTTTAAGGTTGTCAGTAGGTCTGATGCTGTCCTGATGAGGGACTTGATTAGATGAGATTATCAGTTTTGCCACAGAAGTTGGGGAGGTTAAAGCAAACCAACAAAGCCAACCAAGCTACCTTGAAGAGTGTCCTTCTACTCTTTAAAAGTGAGAGGATAAAATCCCAAAGCTCCATATTAACTCCAAGTGACCATATGATATACTTTTCTCCTTATCTTTGTATTGTTGAGGTCTAAGACAAGAGGCTGGTTCTACTCCTGTGGGCAGACCTGTCCCTTTAAAAGAGCTGCATGAAAAAGATCAACTTCCTGGCAGAATTTTGCTCCTTGTTTTGTCCTGATTCATTTAGCCCAATCTGAAATACTGGAGAAGAAACTCAAACCCTCAAAACTTGTGAAACATCACCGTGTACACTGAACCCCACATCTCCAGTTACCAGCTTTGCCTGCTCCACTTGCTTTTCAAAGGAGACCAGGTTTTCTAAGGCACTGCCTAAAGACTCCAGGAGATGTTTTGATTTGACAGGAAAAAAGTACATTTCAAAGTTTAATCAAATAAGTGAGGGTGGACATCTGGGGATTCTGCAGCCCATGGTGTATCCTAGGCTCTGGTGCAATGGGAAAAAAGGATTAAATTATCCCCAGCATGAGCTCTAACCCTGCAGCCCTCCCACCCCTCCCAATTGCTCTGGGACTTTTAGGCTACAGAAAGTCTCTCTGCTGGGTGTCATGGGATGGGGCAGAAGGGTGGGGAGTGACCTGTTAATCTGCTGAGAAGGAGATTTCCTGGAAAATCTGTAATGTAATCAACGTGCTGATACAATGCAAGGCAAGGATCACAATGGGAGCAATGTCCTTCGCCAAAATAGGGGCGGAGATGTGATATAGTGGCTGCTGTGGTATCCTGCTTCAGCCTCAGCCTGGCACATAGCATCTGGTGAGAAGATGGTATACAGCCAGGGTTAGGTTCAACATGGTACAGGCTTGTTTCAGTCCTCAAAGGTAGATATCATGCTTTACGTTCTGCAGCAGTGTGCAGGATCTGTCTGTGTCTTCCAGTGTTGTGTTTTGATCCAGCCTCAAAGCTGCCGGGAATTTGATCCCATTTCATAGATTTAAGAAACTGAAGCAACACCAGAAAAATGTCTCAGCTGGGAAAAGCCAGGGCCTGATATGCACCCCCTCAGCTGGTGTTTGGGGATAAGCTATAGGACTCTGGCCTTCTAGAAGTATTTTGAGCTCTTATTAAAGGCCTATTTCAAAGGGAATCAATTATAGCTCTTAGCATCATTTCCTCGCTCAACCGTGACCCAGAAGTTATAAGTACTCACATTTGCTATCTGTGCTTCATTTTGACTTCAATAATAATTCCTGCTTTTAATTTGCTGCTGGCTGATCATGAGACTGTGTGTAAGCCATGTGGCACTGTGCATCCAGCTTTACACCATTCCCATTTTCCAGCAGCCATAGCGAACTGCTTGCGTAGCTCCAGACACGCTGAGGGAACAGCCAGAGAGTGGTATTTGTTTTGATTATCTTATTAATGCTTTATTCAACCAAGAGAAATCCCAGTGTGTACAAACAAGACGGTCCAAACTCAGGAGGGCCAGCAGGCAGGCTGGGAGGAGGAGCATTTCATAGGGCTTTACATATCTTCTTTCCGAAACACTCATACGTTGTCTTTGTCAACAAGACCTGAAAAACTCTTCCTCAAGGCTTAGTTTGCTTTGACTTGCCCTTCTCTGGCTTTTTTTGTGAAAGAAGTAGACACAGCTGGTGAGTGATGGGTTGTGCAGGTTGGGATCTATGGGAATGGTGTGAGTGGGAAGGAGTCCTCAGTTTCTACCTCATCAGCCTTCAGCCAGCTCAGAGCATTCCTGACCCAGAGGCTGTGGCATTGTGTCACACTGAGGTGCGAGTGGAGATGTGTGCAGCACCCCTCAAAGGCAGGGATGCTGAGCAGCGTTATCCTAGGAGCTCCTGCATGGCACAGAGCAGCGTTCCCAGCTGCCCATCACCTGAGCTTTAATTGCAGTGAGTGATTTTGAAAAGCTTCATCCAAACCAGGCTCTAGTCTCCAAACTGGGAGGATGTATTTTGGCCAGCTGTGCTCAAAAACAGGAATACCAAGTTTCCTCAAAATCTGACAAAAGGGAGAATCATTTCCCACTGAACAGATGGAAGTGACTACTCCCATAGCTGTGGGCTGGCTGTGCCATCAGGCACTTCTAAAACACAACTTGCCCTTTTTTTTTTCCTCCCGGTGTGCCTGTGACTGTACAAGACACAGGTGCTTAAATACACATGGCCTAGATTATTCCAGTTTGAAACATAAAACGAAACGGCAAAGAGGCAGACAAATCATGACAAATACCAATATTCATTGTAATCTCATTCCTGGCAGTGTCTGGAGCCTTTTATGATAGCCAGGCATCTGAGAAAACCAATTCATATTTAAAAGATTAATTTCTTAAAGGTAAACTGCACATTTGAAATGAAAACCAGCTTAAGGGGAGGAATCTGGGCTGGATGCCTCATTCAAGACTGGGGTCGAGGCACATGAATATGGTTTCAGTCTGAGGTTTGTAAAGATGTTTTAGGGATATAGTGCTCAGCTCCTCTTCGTTTTAAAAGCTGTTGATCACTCACATCCCACATGTGGCATTTTCCTTTTTGGATAAATCCTACTTGAGTTAGCTAATCATGCAAAAATCATTTTCTTTCATGCAAAGATCATTTTCTTTCATAAAGGGCTCCAAGTAGGTAAAAAGAAAAATATATTGTATTCTGATAACCGGAATACCAGTTGTTTGCTCCCTTTAATGTTCACTTTATAATCTACTAAACTTTAAAGGAAAAAACCCCATCAGTTTCATACTTCTCCCAGTAAAAAGCAATAGTCCTTTGACAATGATTAATTCAACAGTGAATTTACACTTGCTAACATAAAGTGGGAGCAGACAATTATGTGAGACTGTTGCTAGTAAAAGTGTTACAGATGTTGGAAGTGACTTCTGCCACACTGGGAAATGAATAGTTACCAATTGTTTTGCCCTAGGGAATGATTTTCTCCCTGACACTGGATTTCTACCTGAAAGCCAGCATAAAATGAAATACACATAAAAACAACACTTCACACTATTGCGTGCACTGTTTCCTCCTAAAGCCTCACAGCTGAAAGACAGAAAGCAAAACCAAAACATAAGCTCTTTTCCAGAACATCAGCTCTTCAGTTGGCAGTTGCACTTTATTCAGGGCAACTTCCAGTTGTGCAGCAGTGGGAAAGATTTGATGTGCAAGATGCAGTGTGTCATAGTCTTGCTAGGATGCTTTGAAAATCAAGAAACTCTCAGAATAGTGAGGCCTTCTGACGTGAATGGCAACAGTGCTCGGGAGAGTGATGCTGGGGGTGCCTGATAATGAGGATGGTGACTGACAATCAGGGTTTATCTGCAACAAGCAGCTGCACTTGTAGTAAAGCACATGTATGTGCTGCTGTCAGCAGCCTGTTCTCCCTGTTGGTTGTCTGTCACCACAGCAGGCCCAGGTTTTGCTGAAGGTGGCATTTCCCTGATGCTCAGGGAATTTGCAATGCCAGGAGTCACTTTACTACTGTGCAGCAGCATGGACAGGAGACTCCTTCCCTGCCCCCTGCTATTTTCCTTTAAGACAAAGCAAAAGCCCACATAGGGAAATCAGAGAATGTTTTTTTCTTTCAACTAGGGAAATCTCAGGGGCTACTTCTGAAACACTGGTGAGTGCTCCAGGCCTGGCTGTGGTATGTTCATCCCATCGCTGGGAAATGTGTCCCAACCTATGGGTCAGCAGCTGGGGAGCAGCTGGGACTAGTGCTGGTCTCCATGCTGGGCTGTGACAGGAGCCAAAGCACAAAGAAAAGAAGGGTTTCTGCATAGCTAGAAGGTTATTTTTTGGATGCATCTAGAAGACAAACTTCATGCTTGCACATCCCTTTCCCTGCAATGATGCCCAAGGGCAGAATTGTTTCTCCTCTACCCAGTATCTCTGAACAAGAAGGGTTTGTGCAGATACACAGCCACAGAGTTGCTGTTGCAATGAGGCACAACATCACTTTGCTGGGGACAATGGCTTGGCATGTGACAGAGAACAGGTTTTGGCACTGGGCAGCTGGGCTGATGCTCTGCCCTGTCCCCTTGACTCCCAAGGTGGTCACTGGAGGCAAGCATTTCCTGCTGGATTGTACCCAAACACTGCCTTCTTTTTTCCAAGATGAGTGTTAGTTTGGTTTTGGGGCAGTGATCTAGAGTGGGTGTAGTGCCTCCTGCTGTCACCATATCTACGAGTTTCTCCCTGGGTGGCCCCAGAGCGCCTGATGCATGAGCGCCTTGGAGTGGCATGAGCCACCCTGGGAGAAATACAAGGAGCTAAAATGGTCCAGGGGCTGGTTCTGAACCTTTGACCTAGTCTGTTGAATTTATTTGTGGAAAAACAAATTTATCCTACTTCTGCAAGAAAACCCAGTGTTTCTGTATCAAATTTGGGATGTTTTTATGAGTACCAAAGCTGAGGTGCCCTAACAGAAAGACAGCAGATTCTTAGTGCAGTACAAATCTGCACTAATTTATTTGACTTAAGCCACATGAAAACCAACATAATTTATATAGATTTCTTTTTTTAAAGAGAAGTACAGAAATAGATTTTAATTATTTTAAAAGGAGAAATGGTTAAAATCAGAATTGATTGAAGTGTTTGCTTTCTGTTAGGAGCAAAGAGGCTTTTGAGGTCTCTTAGGCAAGCTTCAAAAACACCTAAAAGTTGCATGATCGAACCTTTGTTCTCAATTATTCATTTGTTTTCAATATCTGAAGGTCATACAACAGAGTGGGATGGGGAATTCAGCTGTCATTAAAAATTTACTTACTTTTTGTACTCCAATTAAACTTACAGATAATAGCAGATAAAACCAACCATGCAATTGCTTTCCTGATGAATGCACTGATTTATTGATACTGAACTTGGCTTCAGCGTACTTACACCAGGGGTAAGTTTATCTGCAAAGGTTTGCTTCCATTTTAGGAAGAAAAAAATTGACAGCTGTAAAAACAGCAGGATGTGATACTGTCCTTGATGGGGATTTTTCTTGGCAGCGTGATATACACATCTTGAAAGACTGTGGCATGCCCCTTTTCCTCCAAAGACACGGTCAGCTAATGCTGGTGTGTTAAATTAGGGATTCTGTCCCCTCCACTCCCTCTGCAGTCAATGAAAAAGCAAGGAGAGCTGGATCTGCAATGGGGAAGAAGGTGGAGGAGCTGCCTTCAGAGTCTATGCACTGAATGCCTCCTCCATTTCACAGGATCTGTGAATTTTGCTACATTAGAAGCAAGATCTTTCCTGAGAAATCCCCTCCTGTTCAGTTTGTTAGACCTGCAGGTTGGTGTATCAACAGTTCACTGGGGTACCAGTAAGAAAGAACAAAGGTATCCAAATAGTAAGTGCTTTTGGAAGCCCAGCCATGTAATTCTGGCATTTGAGCAACACCTCCTTTTACAGAAGGAAAAGGAGATACTGCTTTGAATCAATATGTCGTGTGTGTCGTCTTGGACATACTTATGGGCCAATAACACCTAAAACAACTGCAGAAGCAATGGGAACATGCAGAAATAATGCAACCTTTTGTTATATGTGATCTAAAAAGTTAATGGGATCCAGTGTCGCCCATCAGCTGCCCCAGTCCATGTCAGGGCTGGATTTGCAATGTATGTGTTCACCTACAAAAACCTTCTGTATTCTTCAACAGAGATATTTAGGTAGGCACACCAAAGCAAACTCTCTAGCAGTGACTCATCCCTAACCACTGGCAATTAAACCTGAATTACACTCAATATATTTTCAAAGTCCGTGGACATATTAAAACTGTTTTTAAGGTAGACAAATAGAACAAAAATAGCACCAAACCACCTGCATTGGAAGCTATTGTAAAGGAAGAAGATGTCATGGTTTATGAATAAGGATCAAGAGAAGAGATCTGTGTTTAGAAATGAAGGAAGGGATTAATTTTTACATTGGTGTCTCAAGGGTCAGGATTTCTCAGAAAAAAACCAGCAATTTTAAACAGAGATGGGTAGGACCAAAGACAGATGCCTTCCTATCCCTGAGGCTCTCTTCTGTGTCGTTCTCCAGCTGTTGTTGTGCTATTGTTTGTTTTGTCCCTCTCAAAACTATATCTGAGGGTTTTTTTGCTACGAAGAGAACTATGCTGAACATGCCACAGGCTTTGATGGGAATTGTAGCAAAACTGTTAGTAACTGTTGGTAAAGATAAGAGTATGCCATTACATGTTTGGTTTTTTCAAGAGTAGGTTTGCTGACACTATAGGCAAAATATGCTGGGCAACATGTTACTACTGGAGGCCTGAAGACAGGCAGACTACAGTAGGAACTATGAAGATAACAAGGTCCTGTGAGTTTGGTGGGTTGTGTCATTCTTACTGGACTAAACTTTCATCCCCTTTTTAAATGCTACTCCAATCTGCTCTTTAGAGGCTTTGCATTTCATGGAACATCAAAGAAGTTCTCTTCATGGTGCTTTCAGGAAGACTGATGGTACAGGCTTGCTGTCATCACATGGAGATCTCATCCAAAGTGGCTGAATTGCAGTAAATTAAAGCTCTGGCTTGACTGAGGAAAGGCTTCTATGTATGATTCTAAGGACAAACTCCTGTTGTAAGCCTTTAAAATGACAAAGATGGATGAGGAAGGCTTAGGTTTGAACCAATCTTCAGGCCCTCCTCATGCTTTTAAGTCTGACTGATATGACTGCGTGCAGTGAGTAAGAACATTGGACATTATGGAAACAGCTGCACCAGAAGATGGCTCTTAAATCTTCTCTGGATGTCTCTGTGTATGTATGTGTGTATCAATCAGCTCTGTCTTCCTGCTCAGCAGGCAGCTGAGTGTCCTGCTAGGCAAAGCTTAGTTAACTATCTCAGCAAATTTGAGAGGAGCTTGATGAGTAGTTTTAGCTGGGGTATTGTATCAGGTGGATTTTGAAAGGATTTCAAGTCCCTGCTAATAAGTTTTTTCCACCAAGAGATTCCACTTTGCTATTTGCTATTTTTCAACAGTGTGTGGAGCACTGAGTGTTGTAATGGGCTGTTTTGACTCTTGTTTTTAAGAGAGTTCATCTATGAAAATGCCCAAGCTAATCATGCTTATCCCAAATTGTCGTTTAAAAAATGCCAGGGTGAGTGTGAAAACTTTAAACTGGCAAGAATAAGGGCTTAAAAACCATAAGCACTGACCAAAGAAGAGATCCAAACTGCAGCTGAGATGAAGTCTGGCTAGATCTGGTTTTGGGATCACTCCTTACCAGGACTCTTGAATGTCCTCATGTAGTTGAACCATGGCTGTTGGGACTGCCTTTTCGTTTTTAGAGGAGGTTTTCTGTACCCAGCCTTTTTATCCTGTATATTACTGCCTTGCGAGCTCATAAGGTCCATGCAGCCCAGTAAACTAAGGGCCTTTTGTCAGATAGTTGCAGCTGAGAGAAGGCTAATGCAGCATCCTTGAGCTTAATGCAATATTTGCCCAGGAAGGAGAGAACATGCTCAACTCTGTTACTAATACAGACATAAGCAAGTGAAATTTAAGAATTCTCCTCATGTAGTTAGAATTTTTCTATGAGTTTTCTGACATTAAGATCAGTTCTGGACTGTATTATTTCTTGTGTTTCTGCTGATAAGCATTGTAATACAGGGAATATTTTGGTATTCACAGAACTTTTAATTTCCTGTATAGATAGAATGTTAAGAGCAGCATTCTTCCTTCTTGAATATTCATAGAAGCAGCCTGAGATCTAGATGCTTACCAATTTGAATAAAAAGATGAGCAGCTTTGGTTTTCCTCCACTAGATTTTTAGTGAGGTGAGAAGTTACAAAACTGCCTTTAAGGAAAGGGCAATTATAGAAGAGGGCAGCCTAGAAGCACAAGTGCTAGAAGCTAATTGAATGGATTCAATTACATTTTGAAAACTCTTTTATCTCATTGCGGTGCTAACATTATTGTAATGTTTTTACCATTCTGGGAGGCAGTATCACACTAAGCTGATACAGGTATGATTAGATAAACATGACTCTTACATGTATGCCGCCTCAGTGGCTTGTCTGTGTGCATTTTTAATGATGGCGCTCTCCTTCCTGTTAGAAAATATCCTTTTACAGTTTAGCTAAACTGTAATAAGGACATACCAAAACTATCCTAGGCTTGGGATAAATTTGGAAAGACGGAATTTATCAGAGTGACCTGGTCTAAATGGATAGCATTGCTGGTGTGAGGGAAAACCCTTTCCCACAGAAGGATGGGAAAAGATTCTACTGGGAAAAAAATCAGACATATATCTTGTTTTCAATTAATGAGCTGTGAATTTCCTAGATTTTCTAGGTGGTATCAGATTTTAATATTTTTTTGCCTCTATATTTGAAGAATATCTGTGATTTTGCTCATAGAAGAAGCCTCTCTGAGTTCAGCAGTAGCATATGTTCTGCAGAGGGATTCCTTTCCTGCTGTTGGTGCATGGCAGTGCTATCCAGACTCAAAGGGATGAAACCCACGCCACTTGCGCATAGTTACAGGAGAACACTAGGAGGTGGTCATCATTAAAGCAAGCAACAAAATTTCTTCTTACAATCCTTCCCCACCTATTCCCTGCCCACGCATTCAAAATAACTATGTTCTTACGTGAAAGAGAACTGGAATCTGGGAAGCTGATACCGAGTTTCAAAGTCTTTTGCTGCTATTGTGGTTGTCTAGTTACTGTTTCAACAGGAAGGTGTTTAATCAATGCAAGGCAAAAGGCAGAGAAATGAGCTGGTGATTTCCAGAAGGAGAAAATGTCAGGCTGATTAGAGTGTTTCTTTCTCAGGATGGAGTAGACAATACAAAGCTTGTGATAACATGCTCAAGATATGCCTCAGATCCCCACCAGCAGCCCTGTGAATGAATGGCACGTTTCCTATCACAGTTTGTTGCAGTCCAGGGCTGATAAGAAATGTCTAGTGCAGCAGAGCGTGTTTGTGCGAGATGGTTGAATATACCTTTGGAAAACCTCAATCTTCTCCCAGGCAAGACAAACAGAAGGAGTTCAAGGAGAGAGAGGAAGCAGTTCTCTGTGAATTTGTAGCTTGTCAGCTTTCTGGTTTATTTGATTTTATTTTTCACATTAGGTAATTGCAATCTCCAGCTCATATGACAGCAGCACAGCAGTTTCTTTCCCCTAAGTTTTGATCCGGACAAGCGACATGTTTGCTCTCCAAGTGGGTACAATGTCCTTTTTGTGCTTCAACATTTGATTGATGCTGGCAAAAGGGACATATTATGCACATAGCACATGTAGCCCTTCATATCCTGCTTGATGTGTGAGCTGAAGTTGTTAATCTCACCCATTTCCTATGCTCAGTGCCATGTGCCAAGATGTTCAGAAATAGCCAGGGATTTGGGATGCCTCAGCTATTGAGTGTCCAGAGAAAGAAACTTCTAAGGGTCTTAGTTTTCAGAATACTTTGAATAGCCGTCCACTGGAAATCTGGCTTGTAAAATGTCTATTGGTGAGCAACTGGACACAGTCCTTGGAGGATTTCATGGAGCAGAGATTTTCACAGTTGCAGGTTGGGCTTGATGGAGCATCTTTCTGGTCTTTCAGAGTTCCTCTGTCATGAAGGCAGCAGGGTAGGGCTTCAACTATTACCTGCTGTGTTGTGTTGCTTTAGTTTTCCTCTAACTTGTACTTGACTGGCACAAGAAAAAGGCATGTTTTTCCCTTGGGATCAAATTTGTGACCTTTAAATATGAAACAAGGGAAAAAGAAGTACTTTCCTGAGGTATTCCAATATTGCATTCAGTAGGATTCACAACAAAACTGTGATTGACCTTCATGCTATACATTTTAGAAGCAGAGGAGGAATGTCTCTGCTGTATTAAGTTTGCAAACATCAAGTTTAACAGAAATGTCAAATTTAACTTGCTCTAACTGATGCTTCCCAATGTTAGCTCCTGTTCTATGCTATCTCATCCTACCCCTGCCCTCATATCTACAACCTCATGGCAGTTTCTGGAAGTGTTATTTGGGAACGTTGAATAGAAGAACTCTAAGGCCGAAACACAGGAGAATAAACAATACATGGAACAGAACCAGCATGTTCCAGCTTGTCTTAGTGGCACAAAGCTGAATAATACCTGGGTAAACACAGCAAAAACAGCTATTGACAAATCAGCCACTCAGGAACCCAGCGACCTCTGAAATGCTGGAGGTCTGCCAAAGTCCAGCAACGGCAAAGAATATGATGAACCACATATGTTTGAGAGTGAAGACGTGGAGAGAGATATAAACTAAATCCCGGATGTTGCAACGTCCTCCAGCTCACACCTCTGTTATCTACAGTGGTGTGTATATAGCATACAATTACACACACTTCAACTGAGGAATAACTATGACAAGGGAAAGCCACTTTTCATCTCTCTGCTTTCAGAGCTTCTTACATGCTTTTAAAAAGAAGATATAACAATAATAATAATAATAAACTCTGCTCTTCAGGGTGTCTGTAGCTAGTTTGGTAGTCTCAAAAGCCAATCCTTTACACCTTTTGGCTTTAAGTAAATCCCTATTTGTGTAGAGAAAAAAGACAGTCTGGACTCTTTTCTCCCTTCGAGAAACTGACCCCATGCAGTAGTGCCCAGCTATGTAAATGCTGTGATCACCACTATAATACATTTTGGGCAGATGGATAATGTATTCTCTTTTGTCTGGGGGACTGCAGAAGTAGGTTTTGTCCATTCTGCACAGTTTGAAGGAACCAGTCTGTTAATCCTTTGCAAACTCTTTGAAAAGGCAGAGACAGGATGCTTGTTTTTGCAAATAAGCACTCTCGTCTTTGCTTACAGAGGTATGCAGTTGCCTTAATGATCTCATGCAACATGGAGACCTCAAATTTTCCTTTTCCATCTTGTTTCCAGACTTTCCACTGTTCTCCTCCCCGCTAAAAGCTGTCTCACAGGTAGTATTACTCATGAAAGTTAGGGGTGCTTGTTACCTCCTGTCCTTGCAGGAATCACAGGCAGATGACTCGGTAGCCATTGCTCCTGTGAATCCTGACTGCTTGCAACATAAGATGGAGAGCTTGGAGTCCTCTCCTTCCAGTGGCAGTGGATATGGAGAACAATCTCCAATGCCAGAAGATGTAGAGGTCTTACATGCATTTATGAGGGAATAATACCTGTTGGGTTTGGGGTTTTTTAATCTGCATTCCTGTATTTAGTGGGGAAAAGTGAGACGTTTCTGTGTATAGAGCAGCAGGTTTTTGGTTCTGGAAGGATGCACGGCATGATGATGACAGGAGTGGTTATGAATAACGCTCTTGGTAGGGAGAACAATATAAACTGGAGAAGGCTCTGCCTTGGTCAGGCTGAGGTTTCTGAAAGATGATTTCATGACCTCTCCTGTGCCAAGACCAGACGAAAGAGCAAGTTATGCTTATGCTTTGTGCAGACCATATGCCACTGATTTTTCTTCTCTGAAATACAGCCAGATTCTTTCCCTGGTTAGATGGAGGTGTGTGGATAACGCATTTGACCAACACCGATGCTTCATGTCTAGAGCCAAACACAGACATCTTTTAAAGCAGCTCCTCTAAAGATTTATTAAACACCTGCTCTTAATCCCCACTTGATTTTTGGCTCAGGCCTGCACTGAACAGCAATTGATTCTGCTTTTAAAGACAATATTGGGTATTTTTAAAGAACATAGTCCTCCACCAAAATGAAAAAATCTCAACCTCTTAAAACTGAAAAATTTATTCTCCTGCTCTTATGCAAACACTTGTCTGCTTCTTTCCATGGCCTCACTCCTGGCCAACTTCAGTTCACTTTCTCTGCTGAAATGGAGTGGAAGAGTGGCTCTTCAGTGAGATATTTGCTCCCTGCCGCTGTATGTGTGTCGTGTGGAGCTTTGCCTCCTCTTTCATGGCTTAGCTGTGGCTGCATGGCTGCTAATCTCATTTTCTTGCCCTTCTGGGGGGCTAAACCATTTGACCTGTGACCTTCAGCCAATCTGAAACCTCCATCAATCCTTCTGAAAAGTTTTACTGGAATCAGGGCTTCTAAATGACCCTTTGCATAGTTCCTAAAAGGAAAAGAAAAAAAAAAAACCAACAACAGCTCACTCAAAAAAAGAAAAAACCCAAAAAAACCACCCAGCCCTGTGCTGTTTTCTGTTGTTTTAGCAGAAACCAAACATAACTCATAAAAACACAGGCAAGAAAAATAGAGCACGCTGGTTGCCAGAAAAACAGATCGTAACAGAACATAGAGGGGCCTCTCAGAGGGAGGAGGCAGGGAAGAAACACCTGTGATTTCCATTGAAAATCCCCTGATATCTACATTTCCCTTGTTCTGCTCCAATAAAAGTTCTTGTGTGCTCTATCTGTGACCCCAGGGCGAGGTCTCGATGTGAAGAGGTCCCTCTGTGCTGGGCCGCTTGGCCACGGCCCCGAGCGCTGGACCAGTGAATCAGAGTGCAGCTGAGGAGCAAGGAGCTGCTGCCAATGGTCCTCCTGTCATTGCTGTGGTTATCTCGAAGTGCTCTGCAGATGTTTGCCTGCTTAAAAAACAAAAGGAAAGGAAAAAAAAAGCTAAGAGAGAAGAAGACAAAAACAAAGGTTTACATTTCCAAAAGTCTGAGTGGAGGCAGAGCTGTTGCTGCTGATTGGGTTTTGGACCAGGATGGTCTTTAGAGACTGTGGTGGAGAGAAGATACCCATGCTGTGCCTGCAGGGACATGCTGAGCACACCCAATGACAAGTGAGCAGAGATGTTGCCCAGGACATGTGCACAGGGCTTGGGTGGATTTGCTTCTGCTTTAGCCTTCCCCAGAGCAGGGGGACATTCACAGGAGCCATGTCCAGCCCTGTGACATCTGCTCTATGCTAGCTGATCAAGGTTTGTGTGCATCATTTTCCTAAAACTCTTTTATTACAGTGTCAGCCTTGGGCATTTGAAATCAGTTAGGTACAGGTGACTGGAATAGTTACCCCTGCATCACATCATGGGCACAAGTCTTCCTGGAAGCTGTCAAAAATCAAGCTTCAAGTGTAACTGCACCAGAATGGCTCCTCACTGGATAAATGGCTGATGCAGCTGCACTGCTTCCAGAAGCCTTCCTAAGGCTTGTGCAGCGTGGACATGCCTGTTGGGGCAATTGCAGTGCTGAGCTTTAGCACACTGCTCAAATAGCCAGTTTTCAGCACTTAGTTGTGTCACCCCACCTGCAGGTGCTTTTGCAAACACTGTGTCTTAGTTGCCTGGTAATGGCTCATGTTTGCAACTGTCATTCCCCAACAGCTCAACCAGCATGTACGGGGACAGCAGGACTTGGAGAGGAGATCTGAGGCTTACCATGGATCTGAATGTGGTATTTGAACATTTGTTGTGGTTGTTGCACAACTTTTTCAGACTTGGTGTTTACAGGAGTCAGGGAGATAAATGTGGGGAGAGAGAAGTGCTGTGGATATAATTTAGATGAACAAGCAGACATATCAAATAGGCTCTTAAAGAACTGTTTCACATTACAACTGTTGCAGCATTTGCAAGAGTATGTCCAAACACCATGCAGGGATGTTATGGTAGTGTCCACCTCTCCTGGGATCAACAGGAGATTTTTTTCCCATCAATTTACATGAGCCCTGAATCATATCAGAAACATCAAGTGTGAATGGTCTTGAGGGTGTCCCAAGAGGACACAATCCTCTGGCCATAAGGTGAAGAAGCTGTCCATAAACCACAAATAAACAGCCTGGAAGAGAAAGCTTTCTCTGTTATTTCAGGAATGACAGGTTCAAGATCACAGTGTTTTCAAGAACATTTTCTGAGGCTGAGGTGGCTAAATGTGCTTTTAAAATAATACAATTTCCTTTGCAAAATGAGGTGAGAAAATCCCTATTAGGAAAGCAGAGTCCAACTCAGTTTAATAGAACATAATCTTGCTGTACTGTATATAGCATCCTCATCTCTCTCTGGAACACAAGCACACGCACATAAAGAGCTCAGTTCAGCAACACGTGTGATACTTCACTGACCTGTGGTCTCCCAGTTGTTTGCGTTGCTGTAGGACAGGAAGAGAGGCACAGCTTGCATTCTTTGGAGCTGCCTGACTTACCTTCCAAGGGGCAAAAGAGGGAGCTCATGCTACAAGAAGAAGATAAGCTATGCAATAGATAAGGCTTTTTTTTTTTTTTTTTTTTTTTCCTCAGGACAAGGAAAATCCCAAGAGCTCTGGCACCTGAAACTTCCCTGTTCTGGTCAGAGCTACCTGAGAATCTCCACAGCTTGGCGGGTGGAGGGGTGTCCATTAAAAGAAACTAAGAAACTTCTTCCAACAGTCAAAGGCTTGTGTGAAAAATCACCAATTTTATCAGAAGCTCTTGACTTGGGTTAAGTCTTTGAAGTTTATAAACCCATTGAAGATGTTCTCTAGTATCTTCCTTTTCTCCTCTCCTTCACCTGAAAGATATCAACAAACATCAACCCAGCTGATGGCAAGAGATGAGCTTCAGGCAAGAGGAGAAATCAGGAAACATTTTGGAAAGTACTTCAGTCAACATTGGCTAAAACAGTGAGGAAGTGGGTTTCTCTGCACCTCAGAGTGGAGGAAATCTCTCTGTTAAATAATTTCCCATGTTTTCACATGCTATATCCCTCATTTTAATTGAAGCTGTGGCTTTGCAAACAGGTTCCCGCCATGTATTGAGCTCATGTTTTGCCCTGATGTTTGAATGCTCCATGTGTGGTGCCTGGCTGTGCCTTGGCCCAGGCATCACTAAGTGAGGCCACTTAGCCTCAGCTGTGGCCTGGGGATGTGCTGGCAGGACCTCTCCTGGCATTACAACCAAGGCACTTAGCCCATTTCCAAATCCTCTTCCAATTTCTTTTTGGGGTTTTGCTCAGTGCTAGATTGTGAGACATCCTCAGGTCCAACACAGACCAGATTAAAAACAAGGTTGTACAGATTTTAAAAAGAGGAAAAAGCTTACATCTACACCAAAAGATGAAAGTCCTGCTAATGATTCTGGGTAAAGCATGTTTATAAGAGAGCTTGCTCTGTGGTCAGTGCTTGTGCTGCCTCAGAATCCACCAGAACGGCCCTATCTCTGAAGCTTGCACAGATTTGGTGTAGCCGGAGCTCCTCCCCAGCTTGTGCTTCTGCATTGGAGCTAATGTTACCACTGGCTGGTTATTTCAGTTTGGTTCTCCATCTGAGGAGATCACTGTCCAAAGAGGGATAAAGGGTTCCTTTCTTCTGGGTAACATCTGAAATCACAGTCTGGGCTTTGGTAACGGGATACCGGTGGCTTCAGTTCTTCCGATAAGGGAGAATGCTGCTTTTCCTTGTTGTTAACCCTGGGACTGGAGATCAGTTGCAGTGCAGGTGTCTGATTTTCATTAAAATTGCAAATTGGACGGGATGCTTGATCAGATAACAAAGACATCATTGAAAACACGTGTCTTCCTCCAGCATCAGAACAGGGGACAAGACAAAGAATTTCCCAGTGTGTGTCCACTTGTGCGTATTTACTGCAGAGATTGAGTCTTAATACTTCGGTCATGGGTGAATAAATAGCTTCTAAGAAATGCCAGCCCTATCAAACTTGCTGCAGCTTTGGAACAGCTTTTGAGTAGAATAGAAGAACTACAGTATTAGCCCTTTGAGGAAAATACAGGCTGTTCTGAAAGGAAATCAATTAACTGCAGCATCTCTTTGGTCCCAGTTTGGCAGATCTTCCCTTTTTATCAAAGCACTTAAGTGTTTTCTTAGCTTTAAGCATGAGCTTAAGTGCTTCAATGAACAAGGATGCACTTTTGCATGTGTTGACATCTCTCCAGATTCAAGACAGTATTTTTTTTTAATGGGAAAGAGAATGAGTTAGACCCAGGGATCCATCCAGCTGTTTGGTTTGAAAATCAGATGCAAAGATCTTGCCCAGAGTAGGAACGAATGAGGGCTGATGGCCTGCACATGATATGTGGAAAGGAAGTTTCTTATACGATGTCCTCTTGGCAGCTAAACAAAGGGATTTTGAAGCAGACACACACACACACATTACCTTTTCCTAAGACAGGACTTTCTGACAGATGTTGCTGCATTTATAAGTCTTTTTTTTATATTGTCATCTTCTCCTTTTCTTTGCATCAAAATACCCATGAACTTCCCTTAGTAATGATTCAGAGAGCAGCTAGATAAGGTTTCATCTGACCCAAACTATTAGCTAGCAGGTGCCTAGGAAAGGTTCACCTTAATCCTTTAAACACTAGAAAATACAATCAGTGAGAAAGAGGTTGGGCTGTGCCTACACATGGATGTACACTTCTGTGTCAGCTCTGCGAGACAGGGAGTTTTTAGCTGCTATCTGTTTGGCTGGGGTTTGCAGAGCTTTTGAGGAGGATATATTTAAAATGATGTGTGTTAAATGGCTACTTGGCATTAGAGAAACCTGAATGATCTGATCTTGGCTGTGGGGAGGGTGAGTTGAAGCCACAGCATAATGCTTATCTATTTAGGGGTGAAAGAAACTCTGCTTCTGATATGGGAGCAGAAATATTGTCCATGTTGAAAACATTGTGCCAAGTCAGCCACGACCCAGGATACCCTGAGAGCGTGCTCAGGATGCAGAGAAGCTGCAACCCTGAGAAACAGCTGAACTTCTTACCCTCAAATGCTGTGAAAAGCCTATGGAAGACTGTGAAACCTTTTGTTTTCCAAGGAGTGGGCATTATTTAAATATTATTGACATATACAAGGAATTTCTTTGGGACTAAGACACACAATATATACACGTAAACCGATTGCTCTGACAGCTTCCCGTGCAATAACCACTCTGCATTTACTGTTTGCTTTCATCCCTTGGCAAATGGGAGGTAATTTGAAGTTATTTTCATTCCTCTCAGAGCATCACTTGGGATATCTGTAGAATCACTCAGCTTCACAATTCCAAGAAATCTGCCAGGATTATGTTCTGAAGTTTGCTTTGGATAAAAAGGGACTCAAAAGGTCATAGATTATCCCAGGACATATCAAAACATGCATTAAAAAGTTTGTGTTCTTGAACTTGTGGTAAAAGTCAGCCACATTCACTCACTTTTGTTCAAATTTAAAGTCGAGGGACCTTATCTCTGCTTGCCCGTGTGTCAGTGCCTTGGAGAAGGGAGGTGGAAACTGCCTGTGTCTTGTCAGAGACAAGTAAGTGCTGAAACAGACCAGGGGAGCATTTGGACTACAAAGCATTGAAACCACTGGCCCAAAATAGGACTAGGCAGAGTTACAGTGTTAATTGGTGCAGAGGAGCAGTTCTTTGGGTGTCATTTGTAACCTTATGGCAGTGGAAAACTGGCTGGAAATTGCTTCGTGCGTGGCTAAGTCAGATGTGTGGTGAGCTGCGGTTGAGGAGAGCAGGTGGCTTTCAAGGACAGCAGTCACCCAGAAGCCGAGCTCTGGGAAGCAGCTGCTCTCACTGCTGGGGAGAAAACACAGTTTACCTGAGCTTTGCCTTGTGTATCTCCTATAGGGACGAACATCACGGCAGAGCCGACACCACGACCTTTCTCTTTGACTTCACAAGATTCCCAGCCTCTCCCAGATGTAGCAGATCACTGAAGGACTTTGCTGGTTTCCTTGCTGCCAGCTCCTCTTACTAGCTCTTATATTGGTAATAGTCTCTTTTCACCAGTAAGGTGAAGGTAGTGCATGGTGCCACACCATGGCATTGAGACAATCCTGTTGTACCTACCAAGGCAGGGGTCAGAGGGTAGAAAATGCATAGGAATGGATACTGCAGTATGGTGTGGGCTGAGCACTCAAGTGTATCTGTAAACCCTGTCCACCTCTCTGTTTCAGACGTGTTGTCAGAAGATCATTTCTAATCACAGAAGAATGGTGTTGAGAGGAATATGAAATCATCACGGGGCAGGAGGTTGCAAGCAACAGTGACAAGATCAGTCGAAGCCCCTTGGCCAAAACTATCTAATAAAGAGAAGTGGACCAGAACGCCAACATCAGTGACCCTGAGATTGTTTTGGGTATTTATCAGCTTAAATAATCTTATCTGGCAGCTCCACTCTAAACAAAAGCAGGGTTTCATGGCCATCCTCAGTGCTTTTGCCTGTGCTACAGTGGCAAGGCATGTTTCAGTGGGTCAGTAATGGAGAACAGATGTTTAAACATGTACAACGAGAAGCAAGGAAGCAAATACAGCAAGCACAAAGTCTGATGTGAAAAGAGGGTATCTCTGAATTGTAATTATAAAAGACCCACATTCATGACACAAGGGCAGATAGACTGCTATTTTTCAGTTGTTGTGTACAGATGCTTTCATGGCTATGAAATCTCAGTCCTTGTAATATATCTGAATCACAATCTTATTTTAGCATAGCCTGCTCCCAGTTCATACAGGGATAATCTACTGCACTAGCAGAGTTGCAGCAAAGTGCTGTGCTGCCAAAGAGACGATACAAGATTAATTATTTGCCCAGCACACTGCTGCCAGGCTATGAAAAAAAAAATGCTTCTAAGTAGTCTTTTAATTAAGAATAGATGCTTCCACTAAGTGATGAAGAGACCTACTTTGAAATTGGAGAGATTCCAGTACTTCTAAATTAGTTTTCATTCCAAGTTGGATTTCTGAAACATGTCTATTCAGAAAGGTTTTTTAATAGTGTCAAACATTATGCAACTCAAAATATGTATCTCCTACAATATTTTAAGGCATTGGTGAGCAGTTAGAAATCATTACCATGAAAAAGAACCGGAGTGAAGGTTGTTTCTTTTCCTTTAAACACCAGCACACCCTCCTGAAGTGCATCACTTTGGACATGTTTCATTTTTGCATTGAAACCTTTTTATGTTTTACACCAACGCTGGTGATATCTATATGAGTTTCAGTTTTATTTCTCTTCATCAGAGGAACGTGATGTAAAACATGAAGATAAGAGATCTCCTAACGTTGTTTCTGTGTGCTGCATATAAACACGCAGAGCTACGGTGAGAGGGTTAAATTGGAATGGCTCTGTTTGAAATGATAAAGATCATCTTGTTCCTTTTCAGCCCATCTCCCTGCTATTCTTGGATGAGGAATAAACGGTCTCAAAGTAAATGTTGCATTGAAATCCATTGGAAAAAAAAAATTGAACTTTTATACTATTTACTGGGAAAAAATGATGATTCTGTGAGCTGACGTTAAGCGACAGATTTTTGACATTATTCACCCATTGAAAATAGCTCCTATTGTTTCCAAGTTCAAAAGCCTCTCTGGTTATTGCAACTTTGTCCTAAATATGTAGCTGAACAGTTGGGCTGAGGCTCTTAAAACTCAGTTGCAAAAACATATGACTTGCCCATGCAGTTACCGTCCAGTGCATGCAGGGATGCTGCTCGCACCCTCCAGCGATGCCACAGACACTGGATTGGTACAGAGGCATCATATGAAACCTCTTCACCCAAAGCTGGACCTTGGCATTTTACCATATTTCTGATTAATATGTCAAAAGAAATGTACCTGCTTTGTCGCATCAGGCAGTGGTAGGTATAATTTTTGCTTTGAGGTTTAATAGGGGATGAAAGGTCTCCTCTAGGTTCAGTGATATTCTGTGGTTTAAGTACTGTACCCTCCTGCTAGGACTTGTTGAAGGGGTCCTTACCACCAGACCACATCTTATCTCCTCACTCTCTTGGCATAGGTCAGGCAGTAGGATTTTGTCACAGGGAAGCAGCCATGGGATTGTAGTCTTTATTGAGGCAGCACAAGCTGTGATCAACTGAGAGGCTGTGTCTCCAAACAGGAGCAAAGCCACTGCCCAATGTGGGGCTGGAGGGCTGGGAGAGCCCCTGACCCGCCCTAAAGGGCAGGCAGGAGGCAGCGAGCACTGCAGCTGTGGCCGGCCATTGTCAGACCCCCGCCAGATTTCACACATGATTCCTCTGTGAAACTAAAGCAAGATAAACAAGATTTGGTATGAATTTAAACATAACACTGGTTATAGTATTTGGGAACAAAACAATTGCATAACCCTGTGGAAAACAGCACAGCTGTTTGTGCCGGACAGGCACGCCAAGAGCCGCGTCCTCCCTGGGCAGAGGTCCGTGCCTCCGCTTAGGTTTCCTTTCCCCCTCCCACAAGGTGACACTTGCTCCCTGTGCTGGGGGTCCCAGGCAAATCTGCTAGCCCATTCCTCTCTGGTTTCAGAAATCAGCTACAAATAAATGCTTAAAAGACGTGGAATGAGTCCCCTCTGCTGCAGAGGCCCTGCTTGTTGAGCGGAATCAGGCAGGCTGGGGCTGTGCTGCCTCTCGCCTCCCTTCTCATGCTTGGCCTGCCATCAATGCACATGGCATGGAAATCCCATTTGCTGAGAGATTAGGGGAGCATAATCTCATTAACGATGACAAGCTCCACTGGCCCACTCTGCTGCCCACCATATACTCCCCAACAGCAAGCAAGGGCTCTAATTAGCAGCTTGCTGCAAAGATAATGATCCTGCAGTGTGGGGAGATGTGCCTGGGATGGAGCTGGGCAGCAGTGCAATCCCACAGGGAGACAGCTATACCTGTGTGTGGTATGATGGTTGATTTAAGACTAGATTTGGTTTAGTCCCCTAGACTCAATGTCCTCAGTGTGGCAGAGGTCTCTGAAGGAGTAATCACTGGTTAACCGTCATCCTGGGGGATGCTTATGTCAGCTTTCCAGTTTGCATTCACCAAAGCTGCTCTGTGATGTGACAGCCTGCATGGGAAGGAAGAGTGGTTGGGGACCATGCCAATCCTAGATTGACAGTCAAACCTCTCTGCCTCACTTATCTCAGAAGAGACTTTCTACCATTAATCCCAACTGGCACATCCCTGTTTCTGTGAGCAGAACACTTTCCAAAATATTCCAGACTGTTTTCCTCTTATTTTCCTTTCCTTTTATTTTTATGTGTTAATATATGGATGGCGAATAGTTCTGATTTGCATATGTGATAGGCAGATCAACATGCTAATTATTACATCTTAATGGTACAGGCACTGATCCTTACAGCAGAACACTTGAGAAGGAAAGCTAGGACCCAAACCATGTGGCAGGTATTACAGGCAAACTAATCCTGCAGGTATTCTGAGAGCTCCATTTCATTCATATCCCTTTTCTGGGCATTAGATAGAAATCCGTCTTTAATTAAAAAGTGCTCCCAGTCCCTTAGTGCAGCAGGTGCTGAGCTGGGCCGTGCTGTGCCTCATGCTGTGTGCCTGTGCAGCACCCTGCACCTCGCTCTGCTCTGCAATGCTCATCCTTCTGTTCCCATGAGTCATACTAATCTCACCCGGTGTACCAGCCTCTTCAGGAAAGCCATTCAAGAAAGGACAAGCATCCTCCCATACAGACCAAGCAAACCCAAAGGCAAACAGGCCAGTTTCCCAGGAGAAGCTGAGTCACTGAGGGTTTGCATGTGGCCATGATGTCTGTGCTCTGATGCTCTGCATTATTTCTGCTCAGAAAAGTCACTCAAATACTTCCCTGAAATGCAAAATATTTTGGAAGCTAAAGATAGTTCAGGCAGAAAGGCAGACATCTAACTGTCACTGAGCAAATAAACACAAGTTATGAAGAATTCTTAGTGAAAATAAAACCCTGGAGGAATGGAGCTCATTACTGAAAACAGAGCGGGAGGCTGAGACAGTGGCAGGCTCCACTGATAACTGTTGGCTCCCTCCACAGAATCTGTTTTGGAGCTGGGGAGTATCCACAGTTTCTGTTAATGCCAGCAACGATATTGTCACATGTTGCAATGTACCTGGCCTTGGTGTAACTCATGAGCAATGCTGGTGGCTTCAATCTAGCAGCGTGCACAGTCTGTGGTCTGCAGTAGTACCCTGAATGGATTGAACTGGAGTTTTGCCTTTGATTTCCTCCCAGTCAGGCCTTTTTGGCTGCAGATGGTGCTCAAGTTTCTTTCACAGCCAAGACAAGCTGTGGGGCACATCTTCCCAGGACATCTTTGGGGTCAGGTTGCTCCTAAAGCCATGTCTTAAAATCGTTGCTGCTGTTAAACATGCTTGTGCTGATGCTTTTTCTGACAGAACTAGCCTGGGTTTAGAAATTCCTGGGCTTCAAGGGAGAAAGCAGGGTGGAGAAAATGTTCTCTACCCAAGGAATGCATTTCTCCAGTGTCTTTCCTGGCTTGCTCTGTACTCTAGATTTCAGTAACTGCAAACACTAGCAAGAGGGACTGATGTATTTTCTTTAAACTTTAGTGCTATTAAGAGTGTAACAGAATTATGTGGAATTTCATGAAAAAATAATAGTTTGCAGAAATTACCCTTCTTTTAAACACACAAGCTCTTGTATCTGTGTGTCATTACCTTCATTTCACTTCTAACCAAGACTGCATTGGATTGCTGCTTGTTGTCACCTGTGGATGGTGGTAGGACATCGGTGCTAAGCAAAAGTTACTACTAGAAGTACTTCTATTGTTTTGTATGTTTTTAGGAAAACTGCCATTAGACAGAGTAGTTTTCAAAGGATCCAAAGCAGAAGAGACACTGCAGTGAATTGCCTTTGACATCTTCACTTCCCAGGAAAATGTCTGGTCTTGCTGGTATTTGACAAGAAGATTTTAGTTGGATGTGTAAATACAATATCAGATAAAGAGACCAGAAGAGGACTGAGAAAAGATACTAAAGGCTGAGGAGTGATTTTTGCAGAGTGAGCATCCTCTCGTCTGACATCTCAGTTGTGAGATGGTTTGGTCTCGTGGGTTGAAGACTCATTCTTTCACAAGAGAACTGTAAGGCTGATTTCCTTGCCCCAAGGGGTACAAAAGCACAGGCTTGCAGGAGTATATTCATGACAATGTCAAGTTAAAAGCCTGTTTCCACCAACAGTGCAGTCTGTGGTGGTTTCCCATCACAAGATGCTGGGGCACTGTGCTGAGCCTGGGGTGAACGGCTGCTCCCATAAGATATAAGGGCTATCCTCAGCACATGTAGCCTCTGTCCCAGGGAAAGAGAAAGGGATCCTTTTTACAAAGAACTGATGAAATGATGTAAAATACTGGCATAACCAGACAAGCAAAATTCTCAACCACTTCACAGTGCCGATATCTGCAGTTGTTTTTATTTCCTGGGGCTGAACCAAGGCTGTGTTACAGAGAGTGGGAGTAAATCCCATATTGAAATACAACAATGAATATTAGCTATTAGAAATGCCTTGATAGAAACACTAGATGCAGCCACAGTAATCAAGAGGAACATGCCAGAGATTATTTCACTGCTCCAGAAGCTAATGAGCTTGTTAGAGAAAGGCACTATTATTAGCCCCTGCAGATACTTGCAGCTTGCTTTGTTCAATAAGCTCCTGCTCATGGGGTTTGGTCTCCAGTGTGGTTTACTGCAGAGCACGGGACTCACACAGTTTGCATTACATGAGGCCATCCTGCAAAGCCCATGCTGATGTCCCAGGGGCTATCAGCTCTGATGTGAGCTGTACTGCAGGCTCCCTGGATACCTCTGTGCACCTTGGACTCCTTGGGCTTCATCTTTCTTCACCTTGTAGTTTGTTGGGTTTCATCTTTCTGCATCTTTCACCTGGTGTTATAGGGTCTGGGGGTTACATTCAGCTGCCCCCATGGGAAGATGTTGAGGAAAACCTGCTGCAGTGGTTTAATTCATCAGGCAACCCTGGGCTGCTGTTTAACAAGTGTGTGGCCTCAGCTGTTAATCCAGCCTTTGCAGAGTCTGTAGCTTCCTCACTTTATACTGAGGTGAATATATTAACCGAGTCCTACAGATACACTGGAGTCATGTTGGCAACCTGCAGGTTGGGGAAAGTCCATATAGGCGAGCAGCACCATAGGAGGGACAAACTCAGCTGGCAGGTGCCCTTGGGCAACAGTCCTACAGTCTTTGACCATGTTTGATTTCATGGGGGAAGGAGTGTATATAATGGCTCAGCTTGGCTTGAAAGCCTCTGGATGCAAGATCATAAGCCTCCTCATTTGGATGAGGTAGGTTCTTTTTTTGTTAATGCAGCCACTGTGACTGGGCAGGGCAGCCAGGGAAAGGAGATCAAAGTTCACCCGATGCCTTTCAAAGCCCAGCAGTGTATCTTCTGATTGGGCTCTTAACTAAAAGCCACACAGCCACCTTTTGATAGTGCAGGGACCTGAGTGCAAATGTTGCATTATGCATGGGAAACACTGAAAGCAAATGCTTTTATCAGCCAGAGTGATCAGGACTGGCTATTAGCTTAACACAGCACTAAGAGGCCAAAAAATGGGCTCGTTGATGCAGTCAAGAGAGGTTATGAGCTGTAATGAATTCTTCTCTTAGAGACGCAGGACTGGAGCAGGAAGATGGGCAGCATCCTTCATGGGCAGCAGAGGTGAAATGAGATCTCCAAAGAGGGCTGGGATGCAGCTCAGTTATCTCCAACACCATCAGAGCATGCACATCCCAAGCCTGCTGCTGCCTCATTTCTGCAGGCAGCTTCTCAAGAAAATTATGTGGTGCTCACACCAGCCTGGCAAGAGTCTTGCTCTTGTGCCTTATGACCAACATGGCAAAGTCTGAGCACTTCTGTGTGCAACAGAGGATGCTTCCAGCCCTTTGCAGGTCAAAGAGTTTGTGTGAAATACTTTGGCAGCAAAGGGAGTTGCAGCAGCTCTCGAGGCTATGGGAAAGAGGAGAGAAAGCTGAGATATTTGGGGTGAAACTGTGGACCTCTGGAGGCTCTTCTTGGCCCTGCTACAGACTTTCTGTGTGACATTGACTCTATTTTTAAAGTTTTTGCTGAAGCAATGGTTTTCATTCCCTGAGGATGAGGCCCTTCACTTTTTCTAGTCTCTTGTTAGATGGAGAATGCCTACTTTTGTCTAAGGGGCTCTCGGGAAGCACGTCTGTTCTCACCATTGAGGTGCTCATGGACGGAGGTGATGAGAAACCGATAAAAACGTATCCAGCCCTCTCAGAAACGAGGCAAACGAAATGGGAACCAAATGTTTGCCCCAGATTTGAATAAGCACAGAGGGACTGCTCGCTCCATTGAAGAAAAAAAAGAGTAATTCTGCACATTTGGGTCTCCATTTGGTGTCAAACTGCACAGCTGTGAGTACTCCAGGGCGAAATGACAACCCATCCCCGAGGTTGCTCTTAGGAATACTGTGCCTTCAGAGAGACGACAGTTTTAAACAATTTGTTCCTAATTGAAAGAGGTCACATGAGACTGACTTTACAAAGTTTACATAACAAAGAGTAATTCTGTTAAGTCAAATGATTAATTCCTGTCATTGCACATCAAACGGCGCAGTTACAAAACAGTATTGTCTATTCTCAAATTGCATTGAAAGCCATGTTTTTTTTCTTCTCCAGTTCCCATAATGCAACCTTTTGACAGAATCTTAACTCTTTGGTGTTATTCAGCGGAGGAATTTGTGAATGGGAAGCCAGTAGGCTGCCATGGATGTGTGAGATATGTTACGGTGGTGTGGTGGCAGGCAAAAGACAACAACTCTTTAGAGTCGACCCAGCTTACGCAGGGACTCAGCGATGGGAAGTGCTTGCCAGCACAATGTGCTGGTTGTCGCCCTTCCTCGGCACAATGAGGCATTGAGGGAGAATCAGAACCCCAAAATGGCAGAGTTTTCCTTTGAAATGCTTCCACGATGCCTAGCACAGATGTGTCAAGGACTCGGAACAGCAAATGGCTGAATGATTTGGTGCTTGGGTAGCCTGGAAGAACGTAGGGATCTTCACATCCATAATATCATGTGCTTACAAGTCTGTGGGGCAGCATGCTGGCTGTTCCCTGAGGACCCTCTGTGTGATGTACACAGATCTGATGGAAGGACAATCTTTGGCTTTAGAGCAGTTCCCATTACTGCTATAGGGCCAGATCCAGCTTTGGAGGAGAGGCTGCATACCCATGTGGCTGCAGGGAGACCAGATGCTCTAACCTGTTCAGGGGGTACAGGTCCTTTGTTGTCCTTGGGACAAACCTGCAGCTCTGCGTGCTGGAAGACTCCTTCTCAACTTGCTGGGAAAGGAGGTGGTCTTTACCTCCACTGGTGCTGAAGAGCACAGGCAGACTGGGCAATGGCTGGGATGCGCTGTGGTGCACAGCTTTGCTGGAGAATCCTGCTTGCAGCTTGGGCTGGCACTAAAGCCCACTGCTGGATTTTCATGTGATGTCTCTCATAAAGTTTTATGGCACTTCTTTTCTTGCCTGCTTGTACCTTTGCTTATCTTTTATCCCTAAGACAGTCTCTTTCTCAGTAAGAGCCACAGAGAAGGAGCTGCTGAGACTGATAAGAGTATAGGGAATGGGAAGCAAATTTGTGCTTAATCAGGCTATAGTTCTGCAGCTCCTGAAATGCTTTATTCAAATAGTCTGAGATTTGCTTTTGTGTGAATTTACCTTTCCCAGTCTGTGGAGTTTAAGTGACTTTCCTATAAGACTTATTTCTGCTCTCTTATTAGATATACAGCGCTCATTTGCTCCTTTTGCATTTTTTTTTCATTACAGTCCCTTTCCTTCCCTTCCTCCAGCCTCCCCTTGGGTCTCTCCTTCCTTGCCTGCATTTCAATTCAAAGCCCTGTTGGAGTTTTCCATTCTCTTCTAGGGCTGAGTCACTGACTTTTGTGAGCCTCCCACCATGGATGGCAAAGGGGAGGGGGAAGAGAAAGAAGAAACGGACAGAAATTGCTTCAACACCAGCCAAAAGCTGCATAAAAAGGCCCAAATGTTATGGCATCTGAAATAAAATCAAGCACAAGCAAGCCCTGCCAAATCTCCCTTGAAACGCTGGAAATCTGGAAGTGTTCAGCACAGCTAAAGAGCAGCTTTCTAACCTAAATGTCAGTGAAGGGGTCGGGGCACATATTCTGCTTTGCAGGTGGGACATCTGTGTTCTCGATCCTTTCCAGGCACAGCCAGGCTCTGCATTCCTTCCCTGTTGTGAGGGCATTTTCTCTGCAGAAAGATGATGCCGTGGCTCCTGCTGCAACTTGATGGCCAACGTGGGGTAGAGCTTGAGTTAATTTCTGGATGAGCATGTGGTGGAGCAGTGCAAAGGATGACTGTTCACCTAACTCATCCCCAGACCCAGCTCTGCCTCTGGCACTGTGCTGGAGCCAAGAGAAGGAAAGATTAGGTTTGCTGCTGCATCCTAGTTCCATCTTCAGCCTTGATCAGGCAAAGACTGAGCTTTGGGCTCCAGCATTTAATAGAGTCCTCCCAATCTCTGCCCAGGCTGCAAGTCACGCAATACAAATATAACCCGTAGAACAAATAATTCAGTATCTTTTTTTTTCCTTAATTTCATGGCAACTGATCTTGTTTCCAATTACTGAGAATTCTGCCAAGTCTAATCTGTCTGGGATGATGGCAAGTTTCCCCATGCTGAAATCAGATTCCTTCTAGTAGAAAAGCCTAGGCTCAGCATGGCAACCAGAGTCCCAGCGCCCTTCCACTGGCCATGGGCGGCTCTGCATCTCACTGAGCATCTCAGTCGTTCTTCAAGGAGTGCTCAGACTTTGCAGTTCTCACCATAGAGCATCCAAAACTCCTGCAGCCAGGCCATTGCTTTCCCTGTTCAGCTGGAAATGATGGAGCAAAAGTTGTTCTTCCTCTTTTGTGTCTCCAATGAGAAGACTCACCTCTCCCAGGTTTTTGCCTGGAGACAGAAGGGTTGAGAGTTGCTCCACAAGGATATTTGAGCAAGATTTTGTCCCCTGATGTTCTGGAACTGCCTGTTTTTCTCCACTGACTATATGAGTACTAACTTCTCACCATTGTGCCTCCTCCACTGAACACCAGCCTCATTTGCATCCAACACCTTGCAGTGTCTTTTCAAGGCCCCATGACAGACCTTGCAAGGTTTGCTCTGATAACACTTGGCTCTGAAAGCTTGCAAAGTAGGTGAAGGTTCATTTCAATATACGTCCACTAAAATCTACTTTTGTTACAGAAGGCTATCACTGGCAATCCCAGGCATGTCCTACACCTCTTCATATAAATCTAAGCCATTTTAACTGTGTTTAATTATTTATTTGCAACCTGATCTAGGTGAACCTGCTTCTACAGGGGGATTGGACTAGATGATCTCTAAAGGTCCTTTCCATCCTCTACCACTCTATGGTTCTATGATTTGTGCCATCAGGTAATCTGCTCTGTTGGGAAAGCAGATTTTGTATTGTATGTCATTTCAGAGACATTTTTCCATCTCTTTCATGTGCTAAATCACAAGCTCTCTAATGTTGCAACCCATTTTTCTCCATAAAAGTGTTTAATAATGATAGATTAGATTGGCCCTTCTGACAGATTAGATAGGTTTTTAGTTTTGGCCTTTGATGAAATTACAAGGGAGAGCACGAAGCAAGTAGTAAAAAATGTCCTCATAGTGAAAGGTTTGACTTCTTATCTTCATAGATTAGCACCCTGCCTCTGCAAACAGCTTCAAGAAAGCTTAATGAGTCTGTGGGGACTGGCTGTTATCGAGAATAGTTGCTCTCTGGGGACTTGAAGGGCAAGGAGCAGCCACTTTGATTTAATGAATAAAAATATACTGTGCTGCCCACTGCAAGGGCCATTAAACAAAGGAGGCTGTGGGCTTTCTTGCTGCTGCACATGCAGTGTCTTCTGTCTCTCATGTACATTTACTTTAAAACACACTGAGAAATCCCAGGACAGACAGTGTAATCAGGACAGTTGGTGGTGTAAATACTCAGTTCTGTCCATAGCCGGGTCCAGCCAGCCAGGAAAGGGACTATAAGACCTGTAGTCTGGGATAGAGCATCAATTAGAAAACCAGTGTGATTTCAATCTGATAAAGACAAGTTTGAGGATCTCATCTATCCATCTACATCCCTCCCATGAGAGACATTCGTGGCAGACCAACACAGGCTTTCTCTGCCTGTCTCCAGGAGCTGGGTAGAAATTTCAGGAGCTTGGAGATGAACATATCCAAGTGTACCCACATGTCTATGATAGCCCTCACTGGTATGAAAAGAGACTGAGCACCAGAAGGATACAAAGCTTATGGGAAGGATGGAAACCAAAGCTCTTAATGTCCTTTTCAGCTGCAAATATGCTGGGAGAACCTTAGAGGAAAACTTACTGTGGAGACTCTACAGTACATAAAATATGCTTTGAGAATGATGTAGGTGAAGTGTTTCCATGAGGAGCAGGGATGTTTGTATTAAGCTTGTAGATGATGAGATCTAGAGAAAGGAGTCTGTCAGAGAAGGAGCTGAACTAGCTTGCTTAGTCTGGAAAAGGTGAAGAGTGAGAGAGTGGTCTCTACAAATACACATTTGCAAAGCAAGGCCCAACATCTGTTTGCTTTTTCCATTAGATCAGTTTAAAAATGGGAAATCTGATTTTGCATTTTGAGAAGCCAATGCAGTAGAGTTCACAGCGGTTTCCACTTCTCAGTGTCCTGAAATTGCTCCATCTCACAGAAGTTTTCAAGTGTCCTCTCTTCACTTTTATCTTCTGTCCCAGAGTGCTGAGTTCACAAGTAGCAGGTGGTGATGGTGGGACCGGAGAGATGAGTCCTGCAAAGGAGGACCTTTACCTAGAGGATCCATATAGGAAGATACACAGTCTCCAGGTGCAGCCCACACATCTCATGCTTCATCGTTGTGTTTGCTAACATGTGGCCTAAAAAGCCCATCTCCCTGAGGCCAAAATCTCTGAAGTAGCCTCAGCCAAGTAGACAAGAGGCTGGATGTTTGGTCAGTCCTGGGAATCTGGCCATTTCCAGGCCAAAGGAGGATGTTATCTTCCTGTGTGGACTTTTCTGATCCTCAGATCTGCCCATTGCCTCCTCCTGCAGCAAAAGCATCGCAGGGAATATCTCACAGCAGTTCCACCAAGGGCTCTTCCTTTTATTTTTAATGAACTCCGAATGTTCTCGTTTCAATGAATCAAAGTCAAAAGGATGTCCTGGGCCTTTGCATTGTGGCTCAGTGCCTTAAGGACCAGACCAGCTCTGTCTCAGAGAAGCTGCAGGATGCACTTCCCTATAGGGGACTGTCCTGGTTTTCATCTGGCTTTGTGATGTGGTGCCCTATAGAAGTGCCATAGCTCCAGGGACCTTGTATAGGGGCTGAGCAGGGCACAGAGCTGCAAAACCCATGAGGAAGCTTTATAGGGGAGCGCTGGGATGGTGGGAGGACTCTCACAAAGCACAGCAGGTGACTGCTGTGTGAGGATGCAACTTCCCCATCTTGGGAATGACAATGATTCTGGGGTTTGAGCAAAAGAAAGAAAAGATCAGAGTGAACTATGCACAGATTTCTGAAGCTACAACTTCCACCCATGGATAAACTGACGGGGTGTGGAGGCAGCATCTTTTCCCCACAAGAGAGGAGGAAACAAGCACTGCTGGGGCAGAGCCCTCTCACCTCCCCAGAAAAGGCAAATTTGTCTGTCTCTGAACAGGACTGCTTTTTTTTTTTTTTTTTCCTTGGATTCAGCTGCTATGCCACATCTCTGATCTCAATTCCAGCAAAACAACTAGCTGATTGCTTAGCCTATGGGACAAAAAAGTAGCTTAGAGCCAGCAATGTGCCCTCAAGGCCAAGAAGGCCAATGGCACCCTGGGATGCATCAAGAAGAGTGTGGCCAGCAGGTCAAGGGAGGATCTGCTCCCCCTCTACTCTGCCCTGGTGAGGCCTTATGGAGTCCTGTGTCCAGTTCTGGGCTCTTCAGCTCAAGAGGGACAGAGAATTGCTGGAGAGAATCCAGCACAGGGCCACCAAGATGATCAGGGGACCGGAACATCTTTCATAGGAGGAAAGGCTGCGGGAACTGGGGCTGTTTAGTCTGGAGGAGACTGAGGGAGGATCTTATTAACATCTACAAATATCTAAAGAGTGAGTGTCAGGAAGTGGAGGCAGCACTTTTTTCTATTGTAGCTAGCAACAGGACAAGGGGTAATGGAATGAAGCTGGAACACAAAAAGTTCCACTTAAATACAAGAAAAAATTACTTCAGTGTTCAGGTGAGGGAGCCCTGGCACAGGCTGCCCAGAGGAGTTCTGGAGTCTCCAAGACCCGGAGGTCTTCAAGACCCACCTGGACATGTTCCTATGCCACCTGATCTAGATGAACCTGCTTCTGCAGAGGGGTGGAACTAGGTGATGTCTAAAGGTCCCTTGCAACCCCTAATATTATATGATCATCAAGTCCTTCTGCTCTAAACAAACCAGCCTGGATCGCAGGCTCATTTTCCCATCCCAGCAGCAGCCCCTGCACTCTGCGAGCACTTCAAGGAACCAGGTTACAAAGTGACATCCCTCATGCTCCCAGAGTAATTAGAAAATGCTTCAGACTTTCCAAACACAATGATTTCCCTGCATTTTGTGTTGAGGTGGCTTTTTTTTCAAAGCAGCAATTTATTTTAGAACTAACCCTTCAGCCTCAGGGAACTGTTATCTATGCAACTGGTTTGTATTAAGTGCAGAGCAGGAGTCCTGGGAGGCGAAAACAAGAGCTTTTGGAAGACTGAAATACACGGCTAATTTGTACTTATGTATTTATTTTACAAAAGGCATGAAAATTGAAAGGCAACCCAAGGATTATTTTATTCTCCTTGCCATATTTTGGGGTTTGTTTGGGTTCTGGGGAAATTACTTGAGATTTCTGTGTGCTGTTTGCTCATACAAAGAATATGTTATTAACATGCATATTCTTTGGCAGCAGTTCCACATGTTTTTGAACCAGGAAGGCATTTTTTATCTTGCTTGCATTTGAAAGGTGGAAAAGCTGTTTTTCCATTAGGGCAGATCATCAAGGGAAATACTTCAGGCTGGAAGAAATCAGTCACGGGAGTGTCAATTCAGCTGCAGAGGGCCCCTGAGGAAAGCTCGAAGGAGTTTGGCTCTGTCTGGACTTTATCTAACACAGCAAACTGTCCAGGCCTCGTGGCTTTTTAGTGTGGATGATGACATCCAAGGAGCCTGTGAAGATCCATGATACCTGGTGCAAGGTGAGGCTGGTGCAACCTGGCTTGGAGTGGAGAGAGAGACTAAGGTGCCAGCTGTGCTCCTGAGGACTTTTAACTCATGTTAACTCATGCCAGGTGCTGGTCAAGCCAGGCAGTGGGAGTCCAGCTCCTTCTGGGTTGCATGAGATGCTTTTGGCAAAGGAAGGGGATCCATCCACCTGTCACCTGGGTTGATTTAAGCTCCCTGTAGCCGAGGACAACCCCACAGAGGTCTGCTCTGCTGAAGGCTTTAGCTCATGCAGTTTGGGTTAATCTGAATTAATTCAGCTGCTTTCTCTGGATTTGAGTCCATGGGTGATGAGAGAGGGTGGAGGAGCTGTTTTCACCAGCGTGGCTGGAATTCCAGAAGGGAATTTCTGTCCCCACAAGGGATTTGGAGCACAGAGGTAGGAGTGAGGTTCCCTCAGCATAGCCAGGCACAGCTCCTTGCAGGGAGCCCAGGAGAGGGCTCTGTCAGGGTTCTGCCTCGCATGAGCTCCCAGATACCCCCAGCATGATTTTCTCTTTCAGCCTCAGAATGTGTGCAGTTGTTCCACTGCTTTCTTTGTGCCTGTAACAAGCCCAAGGACGTCTTGCTTTGCTTAGGGGGGGCGATCCTGTACGTCATCGTGCACCATCAACTTCATTTGCAGCCAGCAAAGTGAATGGCCCTGTCTGGCTCCATCTCTTTCCCTAAAAAAGAGGGCACGGGCGAGAAGAGAAGGTCCCAACAAACGGCTGAACCTGAGTGTCCCATCAGAGCTGATGGAGACGGGTTCGCTGTTCTCACAGCGTGCAGCCAGTGCCCTCTAGTGCCGCTGCCTTTGGACATCGCTGGGAACATTGCAGAGAAAAACTGTTGAAAGCAAAGCCCTGTTCCAGTCTGGCTTGGTGGCACAGACACGGACATAACCCCCTGAGCTGCTGTGCCAGGGCCCTGGGTATGGGGTGGCTGTGGCTACTCTTCTTCCTGGAGGAGAAAATGGGGTCATCATGGAGAGGAGAGACAGAAGAAAACCCGTTCAACATTGAGATTCTCCCCTGGAGTCACACGAAGAACTAGGACATGGCAGATGATCAGAATGTCCTCTCCCAGTGTGCCTCATGTCCCCACTGGTGGCCAGGATCCCTGCGAGCTCGTGGCATATCCACATTAGGAAGCTCCCATACAACCCATCCCACCTCACTCTGCTGACGCCACACCAGCATGTTGCAAACAACAGGTGAGGCCTGACACATGCGTTTGGCATAAATTAGGAGAAAAAATGCATCTGTTTTGGATTAAGAAAACAGCAATGTTAATTTAGGTTACAGACTCCATTTGTGTCTGTTGTCCTTTCTTTTTTTTTCTTCTAAAAAACATTTTTTATTGTCTTGCAAGTGGTAAACATTTTATTGCTTCATTTTCTTCTCTTGGTCACACTTTGTTTGCTGTTGGCTCCTGGCTTGAATCAGTTCTGCTTTCCAGAAGGGAGAAATGCTGGGAGTTGTTTTAATGGATGCATGTAAGTTTCATGAAAGCAAACAAACAGAAAAAAAAAAGCCCAAACCCCATCCTACCTCTAGTTTGAAGGAAATTTTCATTGGTGCCCTTGGGAGCAGGCGAAAAGCTTTTCTATTAAAACACAATGAGAGGGGAAATTTGATCCATATGATTCAGCACACAGCCTCTTCTTATTTCTGGCAGCATCCTCAGAGGATGTCTTTTATCTTCATATCATCTTGGCTGACACTAGCCACAATCCATGTACCACTCTCAACACACTTGAACACAATCTTGTTGCCGAAAATGCCTCTCTTTTCTCAGCAAGGAAGATGTCATTTATTACTTCTACCCCACTAGTCTCTGGGGACTGAGCAGAGAGCAGGTTTGTTTTTCATTGGTTGCTGTAAACACACACAATGGCAAATTTGCCCACTATTTCTTACAGATAACAGAATCACAGAATCTTAAGGGTTGGAAGGAACCTGGAAAGATTATCCAGTGCAACCCCTCTGCCAGAGCAGGACCACCTAGAGTAGGTCACACAGGAACTCGTCCAGCTGGGTTTTGGATGTCTCCAGAGAAGGAGACTCCCACAGCCCATCTGAGCAGCCCCTTCCATGGCTCTGTCACAGTGAAGAAATTTTTCCTTATCATTGGGGTGGAGACAAAGGGAATGGACCTACCCTCAGTACCAGCCCCTTAAGATAGAATCAGGGTCAGATGAGGTGCTGGCAGCAGAGCTGTGCCCTGGAGAAGCTGTCTCTTCTCTGCCCATCAGAGATACAGGCACCATGAAGGCTGCATTTCCTGCAAATGGCCCCTCTGCCTATCCCCACACAGGTTCACACAGCTGACTGATGCCAGTGGTGAGATATCACAAGTAGGGCTGGTGAGGTCCAGAGATGTTCCTCTCAGGAAAATCATGTTCTGTGAAGTGCTTCAGTTCTGATTCAATGCAACCTCAATAGTCAAGACTCTTCTCCAAGTTCCAACTGGCTAAATTGCCTCCATTGAGATATCCTTTTAGAAACCAAGAGGACTAGATGACTCTTTGGTTGGCACATAAATATCCTGTCCTGATATCAGAGGAACAAGCATGAGGGTATCTCTCCCTGGTACACTGTGAAAATCTGGGCACAAGGGCTTTGTGAATTCCTAATGCAAGTGATCCTCTGATACTTGATCCTCGATGTAGATGGTGCCTCATTAAGTTTTAAGAGAGCCATAACTCCACACCAGCACCTTCCTTGCAGAGCCAGAAAGTAACTTTCCTTCCTTTCAGAGAGCTGAAGTTCTTAGTTAAGACTCATTTTTCCTGAAATGATATTTCACTGCTACAGTAAACGATCAATTTCTGCTCCTTGTAGCCAAGGTCAGGTGTGAGAGAATAATAGTCTCCTACCCTAGCCTTGCACGCCGTGGAGAAATGATTTATTGCATTTCTAAAAGAGGATGCTTGACATTTGGAAAATGCAATGTAGTCCAACAGTAATTAAGCAAAAACTAGACCACTGAACAATTGATTGCCACTGTCAGCAAAGCCTGATTAACTCAGATGCTTGAAGAACTCTTTCTGCCATCTGTGAATTAAAGGTTAGTAATTAAATTTATGGGCCATGGCCACTGTCTCTGGATGGTATTTCATTTGCAAGGGTCCCAGTGAAGAATAATCAAATGGAAAAAGAAAAAAAAAAAAAAAAAGGCAGGTTGTTATCTCAAAGGCTTTTTATTGAGAGACAGAGCAAAAAGTTCCCGAGGATGCTGCCAGCCTATACACAGCAAGATGCAGTGGTATCAGCCAGGGAGTGACTGGCCTGAGGTGGCCAGAAAAGGCATGCCTGGCAGAACCAGTGATGGAGCTGGGGTGATGGAGATATGTTCAAACTGAGAAGCAGGAGCTTGGCTTGAAAAGGAATTTTCATTTGTAACTTCTCTCCCCCTTGGAGCCCTCAGGGTTGGCTCCTGATCCACCAGTCCAACCACACAACGTGAAGCCTGAGGCAGGAGTCACTGTTTGAATTCTGCCAGGGATAGGAGAGGCCAGAGGGTGAACACGGGAGCCCTTCTGCAACACAGACTAGTCATAATCACAGCTGGTAACAAGGAGCTTCTTTCTGAGCCCACCTGGCCAATGTGCAAACTAGATAATGAACAGCAGCTGCCCCCAAAAAATTGCTGAGCCATAAAGACAAGGGTCAGCTCAAGTTTGCTAAGGACCCATGCTTTGGGTGATGCCTTGGTGCAGGCTGTGCAATGTGAAGGGTTCCTGGGGCTTTTTCATTTTCTCAAAGACAAAAATTTGGGGCTTAGGTGTTCAGAGCTTCAGGCCCTGCTTTGGGCTGGAAGTGCTTCATCTGAGACCCACAGACCCCAGGATTTTACTGATAAGTGTCACAAACTTCTGTTTAACACTTTGGAGTTTGATGAAGTTTTGTACAAGGTTCACGACAGCCATGCCTTCACTGTGCAGGTTTGTTGAGCTTGAGCTTTGCTATTTGGATAAAGGTGATACAACTGTGGTTGTCAAGTGCCAATTCTTGTGTACTTTTGGGTTCCTTCCATCACCTCTCGCTGCTGGAGCCTGGAGTTCTCTTGTGGTCCAGTTAACACAGTTGGTCACTAAAAGAAGGAGTCTGTGTAGAATTCCTTGCACTAAAAGTAAAAGAAAATGGACTCATTCACATGTGGGTGTGAAGAGGATGAGTTCATGGTACAAACCCACCCTTGGCAATGGAAGGCAAAGGGTGGTCCTGGAGCTGGTTCCTTGGTGGGATTTGAGGGGTCTGTGCAGGTGGATAAGGGAGGTGCTCCAGCCATGCCTCTGTGCAAGGTCATGGAGGTTCTCCACCTGCCCCAGCACAATGCAGAGCACCTCACAGACTTCCTTCCCACACACAGGAGCAGCCAGGGATGGGAGATACAGACAAAAACTGAATATTTTCACATTTGAGGGCAGATAGGCAAATTTTGCCCTTTCAGGCACTCCAAGGAGCCTGAATGAGCCTGGTAAAAGCACAGCAAAGCAACTGATGGGTACAACCTGCACCTGGTCTGTGCCCAAATCAACCATCCTCCTGCATGGCTTTGCAAAAGCTGATTCTTTATGGAGGTTTTTGGAGAGGCCTGAAGTTTTGTTCCTCAGCAGCAGTGAAGGGGTGTAATTTGATGGCTTTGATACTCTTGAGCATTGTTTTTGCAGCTTTTTTTTCCTCACTGCTGGGCTGTTATTCTTCATGAAAGCAACTTGAATTTAGTTGCAAAGCTTTGTCAGGCTCCTGCAGGAGTGGGGTTTTTTTTGGTTGTTTTTTTTTTTTTTGTCTCATTTTGACATTTCTGTAAAGTAATAATTTTTTAAAAATGCATAATGAATTGTGCAATCTGCCATGCTCCTTCAGTCAAACTCATCCATAACAAAGTACAGAACAGGCAAAAACCACTTCTGCTGTGAAGACTCAACTCTGCTCATTGCACATTTGAGATTTCTGCAGCCCTTCTCCCTTGACAGACACATTTAAAATCCTTGCACCTCAGTGAAAGCACCGCCACGGGGCTCCTGCTGCAACTTCACTGTGATTTGTTTTCCCTCATGAACACAGACCTGTAAACCTTCCTGAAGGTGTCTCCAGCATCAGAATGGTGGAATGTTTCAGTGTTTCTCTGCATAATCAGGATTCACACTCCCTTACTGGTACAAACTTGCAGTAAACGTGCCCATTGCCACTGGACTACCTCTCCTGTGTGAGCAGATCTTTGCTGACATGCTCTTATCTGGTTGAAAACACAGAGTGGCCAAAACTGGAACATAGAACTGATTTCTTTCCTGGATTTCAAAGAGGATAGGAGCATTAAAAATCCTATCCAGAACCCAAAGTACCACTTCCCATGCACCTAAACAGCAGAACTGCTTAATGAGACTGTTCTTGGATCCAAAGCAGCAGAAATCTTATGGGATTTTTTATGATTTGGAGTTAAATTTATTAGAGCAGTTGGAAATCTCATATTGCTGGCTTCCAGGCTCTGTCCTTGGGCTCTTCCTAATAGAAACCTGCACTGAACTTTCTTCTGCATCAAAGCAAGGAGCTGAACAAGTCTCCATTTTAAAAAGAGGTGTTTTATTGAAAGGAAAAGCAAAGGGATAAGAAGACTTGCCCCTATTAGCATGGGATAACTGGTTGCATCAGGGACTGGAGCATCTTTCATAGGAGGAAAGGCTGTGGGAACTGGGGCTGTTTAGTCTGGAGAAGACTGAGGGGAGATCTTATTAACATTTATAGATATCTAAAGGGTGGGTGTCAGGAGGTTGGGGCAGCACTTTTTTCTATGGTATCTAGCAACAGGACAAGGGGTAATGGGATGAAGCTGGAACACAAGAAGTTCCACTTTGTCGTGGTTTCTGCCCATCAGGGAACAAAAGACCACGATTAGCCTCAAGTACCGAAGACTNGTTGGGGCAGCACTTTTTTCTATGGTATCTAGCAACAGGACAAGGGGTAATGGGATGAAGCTGGAACACAAAAAGTTCCACTTAAATATAGGAAAAAAGCTATTTCCCTGTTCAGGTGAGGGAGCCCTGGCACAGAGGGGTTGTGGAGTCTCTTTCCTTGGAGGTCTTCAAGACCCGCCTGGACATGTTCCTGTGCTACCTGATCTAGGTGAACCTGCTTCTGCAGGGGGCTTGGACTGGATGATCTCTAGAGGTCCCTTCCAACCCTGCCATTCTATGAAGTCTAAGGGATAAGGATGGTTATTATACCAGCAGTTAGAGTGGCAAAAGTTCCTCAAAGTTTCTTCCTTTTAAGAGCACATCTGAGTATCCTAAGAAAGTGAAGTGGCATGGCCTGGACTGGGGGTGCTGCGGCTGTGGTCTACAGGCTGGTTACAGTTCATCATGTGGCACCTCCAGGAGCACTCTGCCTAGTGATCTCACTGCTGGAGCTCAATGATAAGCACATACAGTGTTCATCGTACACCACATGAAAGTGTCCCCGTGGGGGAGCCTGGGGTGGCTAGGGACATGTGGCTGAGGCAGCAGCATTCACTCACATAGCCTGGACAGGATAAATAGGCAGGGGTTCCTATTTCCATGGGTCCATATGGAAAGGAGAAGAAAGAGTTATTTATGATGTGTTCTGAAATATAAATTATATCAAAGTCAAAGCTCAGGGTAATTGCTGCTGAAGTAGATCCAAAGGTTGGCATTATGATTAAATAGCTGTGCTGCCTTTTAGGGGAAATCTAGTTACAGACAAACAACATGGAGGTCAGCAACAAAATATAATTCAATTCTTCGCTGTGAATTAATGAATGTGGTTTAGATTAATTGAAATCCACAAAGAGACTTTGTGTTGCAGAAATATTCATTAGGAAGTTCATCAGATTATTCCTCTGGCAGGGAGGTAGCTTTCTGCGCTCCCTCAGGTGAACCCACTCCTCACAAAGCACAAGGAATGTGCCAGCTTTCCTTACCAAATGCCTCTGCTTGGCTTCTCTGACCCTTTCCCTCTCTGCAGCTGACCTGTGCAATGCCCACCACTGCCTGCCACAATCTGAGAGGGGGGTGTTTGAGGTGGGCACCAGCAGCCTGAGGACCCAGAGTTGCTGGAGCTCAGCTTGACTTGACAGCAGTGAGAAAAGGATAAAATGGAACCAGAAAAAAGGAAATAGCATCCAGGGACCAGGACATATCAGTGGGACTGTGGCCTCTCCACAGGAGAGCACAGGCTTCACTGGGACTTCAGTGTGTCCTTGAGTGTTTTCTGGAAGAATGTTTCCATCCAGTGCTTATGGGTGTGTGTGCTGGAAACCTTTGATTTTTTGAGGTTATTTGGAATCTCTGTGTGATGATAGTCTCTGGCTCACTTCCTAATAGTGCAGAGAAAAGAACTGATACAGCCAAGGACCATCCAGGGGAGGAAAATAAAATGCTCTCAGTGGTCGCAAGAAGGGATGCAGAAGGAACAAGTCACACCAGTAGGTTCACAGCCCTGCCAAAGGGTGCTGAGCCCCAGTCCTGCCTCCAGGAATGGTGCTGGAGCAGGAAGGGCCCCTCGACCCACCACCCCTTTCCCAGAGGGAGCTGGGGCCGGGTGGATTGTGCTGGCAGGACATGAAAGCAGCTCTGACTCTTCCTGGGCTTTGCTGTCGCTGTCATGGTGGTGGAGGAGGGAGGTATGGCCTGGCCAGAAGGCAACCCGCTTCCTTCCACCTCCTGTGAACTTCATTTGCTTCTTCCCAGTGCTGGAAGGATTTATGATGTGCCTTTATGGAGGCAGAAGGCTGCACTTGAAATAAAGTGGACAGATCCCTCTGTCCTCACTGGGATCTTCTATGGCTTTGGAATGGGAGATAGCACCTTCCTAGGGTGTGAAATATTTGGATCTTGAGAGCTAGGTCAGCTCATCCCTGAAAATAACCTGCTCTGAGCTTGCTGTCACCAGTTGCTGCTAAGGGAGATGGGCCATCTGCACTCAGCCCATAGTACTTGCTCATTGTGCACATAAGGGAATTTGGGGAAAGCACTAGGGGTTTGGTTAACTGGAGGGAGCCAGAGCTGCTGCTTTCCACACAGACCTGCAGAGAGATGAGAAATGGTGCTGTGTGGAGGACACTTGGGGTGGATTAGAGTGGGTGGATTAGGAAGTGCTCATGGGAGGGGAGTGCAGGGCCAACCCAGCTCCCAGAGATGAAAGTGAGGCGGCTCCTGCCTGGACAGCCCCAACCTCTGTGTGATGGGGACCACTGTGTTTCTCAGACCTGAATGTTCCTGCTGATCTTCTTCATGGTAGTCTCTGAGTGCTCAAATTCTCCTCCTTGCTCTTTTCACTCCTCTGGTGGAAGTGGTATGAGAGGCAAGGGTGCCTTGACACCCTCCCTCATGGTTGCTTCTCATTCATCAGCATAAGAAGAGTAGATATAATTTCCTCTAGCACCCAAGTAAGTGAGACTTATGGTCATATTAGGACACTTTTGACAATTCCAAAGTTCTAAATATTCCTCTGAATATCTCTCACTCTGGGGAAATGGTATTTACTTTCTTCTGTGCTTTCCCATCAGCTCCTTTCACTGCATTTGCAGCAATGATGGCCGTTCTCCTTCAGCTCTAATCTGGTGTTGGAGTGACGTTGCTTTTTAACTCCAAGTACAAGTTGTGTGAGTGATCCTTCCTTTGATTTCCAATCAGCTGCTCCCCACAGAAGCACTTTGCTTTTGCTGTGCTCCTGGGTTTGCACAATGTTAGCAGCCAAGCCTATGTGTATGCATCTTATTTGAACATCTGGGGTTTTATGACTTGGCATCCTGTTCTCTAACTAACAGCAATGTGATACAGCCTGGGCAGGAACCTCCAATGAGGGCAACTTGCTGGCCACAACAGCCACCACCCACTCTTACTTGTGACTTTGGTCAGTGCCCCCACAGTGCTGCAAGCAAAGCCTCCTTCCAACTCCACCTACCTATTAAGATGAAACACTTCACATCCTAAACACGGTTTGGTCGAGTGCTTCTTCGATGCCATGCTGCATTTCCTGAGGTTTGGGGTTCAGTGAGTTTTTGGGGGGTTTTGTTTGTTTGGATTTTTAAAGCAGAACTTCTGGTTTTATTTCTTCTCCTATGCCTTTCAATGGTTTGTTTCAGCAAGCTGCCCTAGCCTTAGGTAGCCTCACCCTTCCCAGCCTTCTGCTCCAGATGGTTTTGCTTTCCTGCAACAGCAAGATCCTTGGTCACAGAGGCCAAGTAATAATTCATAAGCCGTTTTTGGCTTCTTTTTGCTCACAGTCAGGAACCAGGGTGGAAATGCATTTATTATGGACAGGTTTTAGCCATTAAACTTGGTGTTTGCCTTCCAAGTGCTGCAGTAACTTCTCACTCCTAAATTTCTCTCTTTGCTTAAGGTAGGGAATCAGCTGCAGCAGTTTGGGATGCTGGGGATGCTGCTTCCTTCACCCTCGTGCATATTCAGGCCTCAGGGAGCAGGTGGAGACTCTTCTACACTCATAAAAGGTGATTTCCAGTGATTATCAGTTCAGTCCTGGGGTTTCTGGAAAGCTCTGACTTGGCTGAATATGGGCTTTTTTTTCCAGGCACCGTTTACACCATCCCTGAGGCCCCTACACAGAGGTCACAGGATGAAACCCCCTGACCTGGGATAAAGAAGTAGGTGGACTAGCACACATGTTTCTTTCTTATATGTCAGCTCTGATAGCTGGGGTTTGAGAACAAACTTCACCGTTGGCATGAAATGGTATAGCTCAAGTGAACTCGGATAATATCTGCTTGAAATGAGATGCCACTTGTTTCCAAGCAGCAGGAAAAGCAGATGAAGTTGCTTCAGCTGAATTCTTTATTTTTGAGCACTAAGAAATCAGCAGAAAGAAAATGGTGCAGGCAAGTCTGCTTGTGCTATTCTTGGGGATTACAGCCCAGACCCTTCCCTCTGAGGTTTAATTCAGCCTTAAATCACTTGGGAGTCCCAACATCACTCTTTCTGGGTGCTGAAAATTATTTGTCTGTAAGCTTTTAACCAGGAGATTTCCTTTCCTAACCTAAATGCCAGGATAGCATTTGAGCTGTGCACCTGCTCCCAGCAGAAGCATTTCACTCCACTTCCTAGGCGATAATTTAATACCCTGGCAGTCCCCAGGATGTGTGTGTGTTCCTGGTATCAGCATGTATCTGCTATCTATTACCTACATATGTTAAAGGGTCACCACAGTGTCTGTAACCCTGTCCTGTAAAGGCTGGAAGGAAGGGCCTATGTGGATAGAGCTGCCCATGACTGAATGAGATGTTTGATTCCAACTGAGGTTTTTATTAGAAGACTCCTGCAATTTTGATGGGTTTAGGTCTAGACTCATACCAAGTAACAGAAGAAACCTGTGACTAAGGCTCAAACCACAGTGAGGAAACACTAAGAGTGTGAATGTTTGAAATAAGCAGCACACCATAAATGCAGGAAATGGATGTTTTGGGTCATGGAGAGTCCTCAAAATCCATAAAATGGATTGAACCAGGAATGATGCCAATGACTCCAAGGAATCCATGAGGCAGACAGATCTTGGCTACTCAGCTGTCACTATAAAACTCCAGCCTGGTTTCTTTTCCTACTCCCACTCCTCTCTGATGGGCAATCTCCTGGTGTCACTGTGTCTCCCCTGCAGCAGGGAGGCCACTGTTACCCAGCACTGGATGTTGAGGCTTCAGCAAGTCAATTAACTGGGAGGTAGAGAAGGAAACAGAAAGACTGTCTAATGGAAAACATGTCAGTTTGAGATGTCTCACCTGCAACCAGAGCACTCCCAAAGTTCAGTGCTTTCCTCTCCAAGGACACTTGGCACCTGGAGACCCTGGATGAGATTTTTGCCTCCGCTGCTGGCAGCCTTAGTAGGATCGTGCACTTAAATTTTACAGCCTGGTTCCTACATGTTTCCAGGAGAAATTTTTATCTTGGAGCTTAACCAGTTGAGCAGATGGAAAAGGCTGAAAGCAGCTGCTAGTCCAGGGAGCACATCTGGATGTCTTGCTAGGCTCATTGGCTGCTAGCTCCCCCTGGGTCAGGCCATGCTTATGCCTTGGTGCATCACCCAAAGGGCACCTTTCACTGCCTGGTGTCATGCCGCCCATTTCTGAAGCTCAAAACTGTCAAATGCTTCCTTCTCATTAAACACAACAGTTTTATTGCCAGATTTGAAGACTGTGGTCTCTGTGTGTGTGTTCACTGACCTCTCCTGGCCAGACCCAGGATACTCGGCTGGGCTGCACCAGGCATCTCAGAGCAGGCTGGAAAGCAGGCACCCCTGAACACCTCCCCTGGGGAAGCATTCTCGCTGGGCAAGCAGAGATAGGTCTCAACTGTCAGTTAAAAGGCAAAGGGAAAAAAAGAGGCAATGCAGCCCTTTGGGGAAAGCAAGAGAACGTCAGTGCTATCTCTAATTAACAAGACAAATGTGTCTGTTATTGTGAGTAGACCATGGCATATAAGTCGTTGTTATTGCAGTAATAAACCACAGCATGAGACCATGGACAAAGGAGACCTGGAAGCATCCAAAAATCCATCCAAATCTCACAGTCCTTACTGGACAAAAATTAGGAGTGAAGCTGAAGACTGTAAAACCATGCCTGTGAGGAAACTGAGCAGCCTTGGAAATAATCAAAGGACTCAACATAAGGATGGAAAGAAACTATCCAAGAGGTTACCACATGTACTGGGGATAGCATCATCTGCCAAAGGCATCTGGTAAAGCTGTCAGCTGTACAGTGTGGGACCTGCTGTAAAAGCCTGCATGAAAATGACTGCTACTGTGCAGCTGTAGAGAGAGTTTAAACAAGCAGCCTTTTCCTGACAAGATAAAACCAAAATCTCCACATTCTTATGGATTTCCACAAGTTCCTCTTACTCATGTAACCAGCTCAAAACACCTCATTCAACTGCTGTTTCTCAGCTGGATGTTTCCACACCTGCCACTTCATAGGCAGAGCAGCAGTGCTGGGAGCTTGTCTCAGCTTTCAGGAAGAGCTGATGACGAAGCAGTGCCTCTGCATCAGCTCCAGGGCAGCACTCACCCCTCTGCAGCTCCCTTGCACACCCGTGCTCTGGGGCCGAACAGACCCACACCTCAGCCTGCTTCTCTTTTTTTTTTTTTTTAATCACTTTTCCTTCTGGAAAAAGAAAGGATGCTCAACTAAGCCAATAGCTTACATATTCTAATTATTTGCTGCTTTTTGCTTTTTTTTTTTTATTTTTTAAATCTGCCTTCTGCTGCTATGCTAAAAGTGGGTTTTCTTTGTGTGAGAAAGCCTTTGTTTGCCTGAAACAGGGTTGTTTCTTTTTTTTTCCCCACCCCAGCATAAATATCACTTTGAAAAACTGCATCTCAAAACCAGCAGCATTGGGATTTTAGAAAGAGAGCCTGAATGGCTCCAAACTTCACATAGCTGTGCAGAGAGGAGAGCGTGGCTTTCATCTGACAGGCTGTTTAAGGGTAGTTTGACCTCTCTCTTCCTTTACATGCTGGGAGTTAACTTCTCCTGTAACTGTCCAGCACAAATTCTTTTAATGCAAATTTCCTTGTCAAAACTACAAACAGACATTTGATCAAAGGTCAGCTCTCCTTTGTGTTCCTGTTTGATATAGAAATTTCTATTTCATCTTTGACTGTCATGGTCAGTTAAGGGAACTGTAGCCTGATGGGAAATTACTATGCATTTCATGTCTTTTCTCCAATGAGGCTTTTTCCCCACCTCCCTTCATATCTTATGGGTGTTTTAATTTGAATATGTTTTCATTTTTTAATGGAATAGTTAAATTAGCTTGGAAAATGTGGCAGTATGACACTGAAAATTGTATGCTTTTTAAACTGAAGCTCAATTTACTGCTATTTGATACCCTGGGAGCTGATCAGATAATTATTATTCCCTTACTTCTGGCTGTATTTCGTTCTTAACTTGTGGATCTTTTTCTATAGGGCAGTGCCTGAAGAAAAAGAATTGCAGCATATGGAAGATTTGGGGAATTTTTGTCTTTACTTCTTGGAGTTCCTTGGCTCAGCTGGATCCAGTGGAGCATGGAGAACCCCAGGGCTGCTCAGCCCTTGCCAGCATCAGTGTCTCGGTCCCTGAGCGGGGGATGCTGCAGGGAACTGGCCACACTAAGATTTGGGATGATACAGAAAGCAGCTAGGGAATGAATGCAAAGCTCCATTTTCATCCACACTGTCTCTTCCAGGAGATATTTCTCCTTTTCCACAAGCGGTTTCATAGTTTACCTAGTCTATACCAGGTTGTCCTGGCTGTTCACATACCCTACACTGCTTCTTGACACACGGCCCTTCTGGCCTTATGTCTTGGTTTAGCAAGGAGTTGCTTTTGTTTAGTAACGGGGGAGCGGGTTGCAGTGAAGACCCGGTAAAAGTTTTTTAGACTCTCCCCCGACTCCTGGGTTCAGACCCACCCCCCGGCCCGGCTGGGCCAATCTGGCGCCTCTGCGATCACTATTTAGGGACGGGAATTTGAGGTGCCAGGCAGGAGGTGTAAGAGTGGTACAAGATGGAGGCGACCATGCGGACCCCACAGTCGGAGAAGGAGGAAGGATGGAGCATCAGACCAGAGACCCCTCTGCAAGCCGTGGTGAGAGTGCAGCCGGTACCCCTGCAACCTATGGATCAGCAGCAGCAACTTCATGTGAGTGTGCCCGGACGGGCCAGAGACTGTGTGGGGGAGGCGGTCATGGCACAGGACATGCTGGAGAGCCTGTGCACCGCAGAGCAGCCCCACACGAGAGGCAGAGAGGAGCAGCAACTTTTGGGACAAATGAGCATCGGTACAGCCCGTGCAGGGCTTTGGGACAAATGTGCGTCGGTGCAGCCCGTGCAGGGCTGCCATGTGTGTGTGGTACCTCACGGACTTGCAAGGAGGACTGGTGCGGAACCCACTTGCCCTGAGGTGAGACAAACGGCAGAAGCCACCAGGAACGGACTGACTGAAACCCCCACTCCCTGCCCCCCTGGGCCGTTCAGGGGGGCCGGAGGTATAAAACACCGGGATCAGGGCTCTGAGCCCGGGAAGAGGAGAGGGGTGGGGAGCAGGTGGTCTTAAAGGGCTGGTCGGACTCTTCATCTCTGTACCATTCTGTGTTGTTTTGTTTTGGTTCTGGTTTTTGGGGTTTTGTGTTTTGGTTGGTATTAAATTATTTTCTGTTTTCTTCCCCAAGCCGAGTAGCCTGCTCTGTTTTGTCCTGCACCTTCAGCGGCAATTAAGCTCTCCCTGCCCTTTGGCAATCCTTAAGTCTTCGGTACTTGAGGCTAATCGTGGTCTTTTGTTCCCTGAATGGGCCGAAACCACGACACCTTATTAACTTTGTGCCTGAGTGCCATGATGAGAGTTGGCATCAAGACACTGTGGGAGGCAAGAGAATTTAATTTCACAACTGTGAACCTCAGGTTAAGTCTCCAGGGATGTAAAAGAATTATTCCGGTGAGGTTTCAAGGTGCTGGACCTACATGCTCAAAACAGCAAATGAGGTTTTTGCCAAAGCAAGGAATTGAACAGAACTCTTCCCACACCCCTGGCCAACATCCCAATCCCCATCTATCATCCTTCTGCAATTTTTTTTGAGCCCTTTATAGTCTGTAAAGTCAAGCACATCTCTAAGACTTTGTAGGATTGAACCATTGTTACTCTATCCCTTTGTTATGCCTATGCAAGTGTACAGGTATGTCTGTGTGGCCACAGGGCTGACAGAAACCTGGAGATAAGAGAGATTTGAGGACTCAATTCCAGACCTATCCAACATAGAGCCACTTTGGGGGTCCCTGCCTGCTGATGAGCTCTGAAACCAAATCCCCTGGGGATTTTTGCTAACACGCACCACAACTGCTATTTAGAAGAAGAACTGGAGTGGTAACCAGCTCTAGTGAGTAGAGTGGCATAACTGGATATCACTGTGCCTCTCGGAAAAGGTGCCATAAGACAGATCTCTGCTGCAAGGGGCTGGGCTGGACAATATTGCATTGCTGCTAAGCAGACTGTAAGGCCTGGGAATTGGCAGGAAAAGTGAGCTTCCAAGAGAAAAACCTTTAGGAAATAGCCTTAAACTTAACTTTGTCGCTCTCCCTCAGGAAAGATCCTGAAGCACCTCTCCTGCTGCAAATTTGTGCCCTGAATCTGTAATTGCTGGTGAATTGATTCAGCTGCCTTTAGTGCTATGCAGTCAGTGAGAAGCTGTGGCTTTCCAACCTGTAGACAGCAAAAGAAAGGGATTGTGATGAGTGAGTCCTTCTATTGCCATCACTTAAAAATAGATACCTAGGCTAGTTGGCTTGATTCTCTATGGCATATAATTGTCTCCTGAGGGAACATGAGGCCATGGGCCCCCTTTCTCAGGATGTCACCAGGGTCTCTCAGTATCCAGAAACTGACTGCTCAACAAGCCTACATCAAGAGAGACTGTCCTTCATGGTGACAAGAGAAGCAAACATCTGCCTTGTCACTGATCTCTTTGAAATGAATCACTCTTTCATGTACCAGAAACACTTCTTATAAATCAGAAACACATCACCACTGCTAGCCTGGCTCTTGATGGCGTTTAGCTCTTTACAGCATCCAAGGCTTAATGAACCCATCAGCCCCAGAGCCAGAGTGCTTCCTTCTCCCAGACCCGTGTTGGTGCACAATGGGTAACTCCCCTGAGGAAATGCAGATGTCATCCAGGATGCAGCCCCTGCCAGCTCTCACATTGACAGCAAATGCACAGGAGCCTTTTCCCAGGTTGCTGCTATTTATTTTGTTTTCCTGGAAGTGAAGTTGATGACAACAAGAACAGTGATGGATCACAGTCAGGGGAGATTGCATGAGACATCTGGTGACGGTCACCTAGTTACTGTGGAAGCACCATCCTCTTGTCTTGTCTCTCCCTCCTTCCTCAATGAGGATACATAAAGCTACTGAAGACCAAGGCTTAGAAGACCTTAAACCACTGATCTGCTATCTCTTCCTCCTCAGAGACTCCATCTTCCCCCTCTGCTCTGTAGCTTTGCAAGTCTCCTCATTCCAGGAGCATTTCCTCATGGCACTGCTGGAGCAGGATAACAGCAGCTGCTGATCTGTAGCTCACACTGTGAGACTGAGCCTCCTCTCAGCAAAAAGCCTTTTCAGCAATTTCTCTTGTCCGTTCTCATGTCTCTTTCCATGATCTGCAAGCACACAAGCTGGTACCTTTTAGATGGAGCTGGACAAGGGGCAGTTCAGATGTTGGTGCAGAGCCATTCTCTGCAAGGGAAGAATTTGTCCTTTCTCAATGCCTGGGCCTGTCAGCTTTTATTTTTCCAGCTTGATTGAACACAACTTCTCCAGCTTGCTATGCCCCAGCTTTCCTCCATCGAGTGACAGTGACACCAGATGGCAGCAGTGGCTTTTGAATCCCAGCAGCACAGCCAGCTCTTTCTGAGTTTTCTGCACTGGGATATTTCGAGGACAGGTTCAGCATCCTGCCCAGATGGGCTGCCAAAATATAACTGTGCCAAGTAGCTATATGCTGTAGTTGTTTAGTGTGGCAAAATAATGTATAGAGTCCAACTTGAAAAGTCAAGAAAGAAAATGTGTGTCTTCAGTTGTGCTTTAATTAACCATTTTGTCATGGTTTTGGTGCTGTACTGACAGGGGAAAGCAAAGATTAGGATCTTTTAAGGTCGTGGGGATTTTGGGGTGAGTGGTTAAAGCGGTTGCTAAGTGATCATCCATTTTCTGAGGGGCTCCCAGTTGACCACTCAGGACTCTTGGCATCCTGCATCTTTGACTCTTGGTCTCAAGAGGCTTTGGAAAATGTTGCATCATCACAGAGTCTCCTGCCCTATGGGCCACAGGTTTTTGGAGAAGCATTCTCCCATCCTTTGCAAGTGGTGAATGTGGGACCCCCTGCAGTGCTCCCCAGGCAGAAATCACTGCAGCCTGGAGGGAGGTGGGATGCAGGGTGAGACAGAGGGAACTACAAAGCAGAAAAGTGGAGGAGAGATCCTCACAGGTCAGATGAAGATGATTTGGTTTTGTTGGCTGCATCTCAGAAGACTTTAAGGACATGGTATGATCCTCAGCAACATGCAGCAGGACAAAATACTGCTTACTCAATATATTTTCTCTTGAAATAAATAAATTGAAGAAAGTAACATTCATTCTCTGGGCAGAGGTTTATTCTCTCACTTCAAATTACCATGCTGTAGTGCTTTAATCTCCTGAATGAGTTTTGTTTATGATGATACCCAAATATTTATTGCCTTGTTTTTTATTGATATGGGGACTATCCATTCACCTGTTAGCCACTGACTCCACGAATTATTAGTCTACTAACTGCAAACAGAAGAAGGAAAAAAACCCCACCCAAATCCAGCTTGGACGATTGGTTGTTCTGAGTGTTTGGGTAGAGAGTGCCAGTAAAGAGAAAGAGCAGAGCTAAATCCTGTCAGTGGGGGCAGGACCTGTTTCTGAGGATGCCAAGTGAGTGCTGCCTGGGCATAGTCCTGCCTGGGCTGGCCAGGCTGCTTTGTTGGAACTTCTGATTGCTACCAATGCCTAGTTAAAACAGCACTTAAGGAATTCGTATTGACACATTTTAAAACAGTATTTTAAGCAGCCTGGCAGTGGGAGTCATTTTATTCAGCAGTGGACATGGATTTTATAGATGAAATAAGAGAAACATAGAAACAGACCAGGATTGCTGCTAATTACACTGGCTTTTATTTTGCTCTCTTAGTAGCAACTGCATTTTAACCTCTCTGCTACTCATGCTGACCTGATTTGCAATCAGAAACCAACCCTTTCAGCTTAATATGTGCAGGGTAATGACCCTGCAAGCAGCAACACAGAGGATCTGGGTTCAGCTTTCTCTCTACCTGTGCTCAAGATCTTGTGAAAGTTCAAATTCTAAGCAAAACTTCTGGAGCCAGGAAAACCTCAGAAATGACAATAATTGTGGGTCTTGAAATTATTTTCTTCATCTGCCTCCACTGCCCCTGTGCAAACTGCTGGACTAGTCTCTGGGTGTGCAGCTAGGATGAGCCTGGAGGGGCCAGGAGAGGCTGGGACTGATAACTCTGGAAGTGTTATACCAAAAACTGGTATAACATGGAGCCACTTCAGAAAGGACTAGCAGTGCCTGCTACACACTAATATCCTGAACACCTGGTTAAGCTCCCTAGATACCTTTGCCATAGAAATAAGTATCCATCTAGAGCAGAGATCCTGTTACGAGAGCCAGGCAGAGTGGGCTGGACCCTGCTCTGGAGTTACCAGCACTCGTGACTGACTGCACAACTTGAAAACAGCTGGCAGCAGGCGAACAACATTGTGGGATGTTTGTAACTGAAAGAGGAGCTTGCAACTAGCTTTGGCTAGCAATAGCATTGAGCCTTTGTAACTTGGGCTGCTAAGAAGGTGCTGCAGCACGTTGCCTTGTAATAACGTGAAGCAAAAGCTCAGCAGAAAGGCTGTGAACCAGATAAGATTGATTAAACAATTTCTAACCAACGGGGCTGCACATAAAAATTTTATTAAAACCTCAAGTGCTAAATTTATTTCCTGGGTCTGTCACTGCTATGTTTTTTTTTTTATTCAGTAGTGATAATTACTACATTAGAAATTAAATGAACCTCATATACTACATCTTTCAGACCTCCTAGGAGAGTTGTGAAAGTGATTTAGGGAAGTGAATTTGCTATTGTGCCTAATCAAGTTACAGTAATTGTCACCTATAATTTTTAACTTGACTGCTATGTGTTTAATTGGAAGCTTTACCTTTGGATTTTTGGAACTGAGCTTCTCTCTGATTGTTTTTCTACTTTCCAACCCTTCCCAAAACTTACTGACAGAAAGCAAATCAGTGTATACAGCTGCAAAGTCAATGGCATTGCTGTTTGCTACCACATTGGCTGCTTTGTCAATCTGATGTGCTGCAGCATCAGGTGATTTTTGAGATGAGCACCAGGTTGTCTCCTTTGAGATAATCCCAGCTGTGTAGATATCACTGGCAATAAAGGGACTTTCTGGGGCTAGGGCATCCTTAATAAGACTGCAAATATTACAGTACTTTGGGAATCCCAAAGTTAAGGTAAGTCCTGGGACTGTCTTATGCATGTTGGTTAAAAGCCAGTCCCCTGCAGAGCTGTTAGTATGGACTAAAACCTCAGTGGTTGGTTGTGAAGGTGCTGACTTCCAGCAGCACAGAGCCAGGCTGATGTGGCCCTGTGTGGCCCCTGCTTCTGGAGGTGCTTGATCAGAGACGCTTTCAGGAACTTGCTGCTCTGCTCTCTAGTTTTCTACAGAGATGCTGGGTCATGCGCACCACCTTAGGAAAGTGTATTAATGAGTCTCTTATCCTGCTTTTCCCTACCAGGCCACAGCTTCTCAATGAACTCTGCAGGGCAGCAAACTGCCTAGCAAGCCAAAGTATTTAGAGAACAGAGCAGAAGATCCACAAGTGAGCAGCAAAGTAAGATACAGGGGAGTCAAGTGCATCCTGATGCTTCCTAACAAGATCGCAAGCTACCTAAGGTGGAAGCTGGGTCAAGGGAAGGCTTGTGGAGGCTGCTCATGCCTTCTCCCAAGCACATGCAGTGAGTTTACTGAACAGATTACCTTCTCTGGCTTGAGATCTTGGCAACTGCTCTGGTCACTTAGCTCTAAAACAGTCCTACTCACTCCTCCTTTCCTGTTCTTGTTAAAGATATATATCTTTTTGTCTCCCACATGTATGTACAACTTCCTGCAAGAAGACAAGCTTTCTTCTGGATCTATAGGGAAGCCAGTGATGATAATGAGCATGGGAAATCTAAATAGTTCATCTGATTATTGATCTTCAGCCCTGCTGGATGCTTGCCCAGTGTCAGATTGAATGGGGTGGCTTCTGACTATGCCTATTCAACACAAAGGAACTCTTGTCCCACTGGAGTCACAGAGTACATAAAACCTGTTTCATTTAGATTGGGATCAGGCCCTCCAGTTTTAAAGAGTCTGTTATGGATCCTTAAAGGTCCAGCAAGGCTATGTTATGTGATGTAATTAATGGAGGTGATTTGAATCTATTTTATCACTGTAAGGCTCATGGAAATGATTGTGCTGCTGTGGCTTTGTGCTCACATTCTGGAGCGATGTGTGTAGAATAGCAGTAACCTTGTCCCTGAATAATTCATGTTGTTTGTCAGCCACTTTTTAAGCCTTTCTGCTTAACCACAGAAGATTAGCATTTTTGTTGCTTTTTTTAATCAAAGGTTTGGAGAGGGGGGAGTAGAGGGGAGAGAGTGTGAGTTTTCCTTTTAGCTTACTTAAAACACTTCCTGGGGCTTTCAGCACGCAACTTAGCTATTCAAATTGGGATATTTTGGCCTTAGAAGTATTTTAGCTAGCTCTCAGGCCTGCTGCATTATACAACTTTCTAGTAAATCATGAATAACTTGAAAGGCTAGAGAGCTGCTTTTTTTTTTCCCCCTAATTTCTCAAGGGTCCTTTTACTGCCTAATTTGTTTTCATCCCATGTTATTTACTGACTAACTCTAATCAAGTCTTCTGGTATTGTTCCAGTCCGCAAGTGTGGGAAGGTTTGGCAGGTAATGTGTTGCAACCCAGGGAGTTTGAAAGATCCTGGCCTTGAAATGACTATTGTTGGTTGGAAATTGGACTGCATTCATTACATGCTGGAGTTCTCCTGGGCTTTGTCCTCAAGTAAGGATGCTCCACTGATGTAAAACAGCAAAGCTCTGTTCTGAAATGCCACTGAGTTGCATAGCTGCAGTAAAGAAATGCTTAGACTCAAAATCAACAGGATAGAGGTAAAAGCCAAAGGTCTGTCTCAGAGCAAAGTGAGAAGGGAATGTTAGCCTTGGCAAATCCAAGGCTGGGGGGGTATTTTCTTTGCTTCCATCTTGGGGTCATGCAAATCAGCATTTGAGGGGTTTGGTGGTTTGTATTTTTTGTTTAAATTACAAGCGAAAAGTTGAATTAGTGATCCCATTAAGCGTCCACCCTCAGGGAAAGAGGACAACAGAGGTAAGATAAGCGTTTGCAATACCACCAGCTGGTGGGATGACAATAGGAGGCAGCATGCTGAAACCAGCCTGGTACCTTGGCTGGGAGCTCCTTCTGACCATGAGGTCACTCAATCAGTGACACAGCTCCTGTGACTCTGTGGATCCACACCAGCCCTTTGTGTCCAAGTAAACTAAAATCACTGGCATGCAACAAAAGCCAAGTCCCATCGGCAAAAGCATGTCTCTGAGGGGTAGTGTGTTTGGGTGGCTGTGCTGGCAGATTGGACAGAGATGTGTGCAAGGAGCTCTTTGGACATATTTGGTGAAGGAGAGGTTGGAGTGAGATCACTACTGTAGGAAACAAATTTCCTGTCTCCGCAAGGCATCCCTGCTCTCCGCTGGGCTGTGTGTTCCCTTTATTGTCCATGCTCTTTCACAATCTTTCTCTGACATACCAGGTGAGGTTTGGCAGAGAATGATGTGACAGAAGCCCATACATGGGCACAGCTGCTTAAGTGTGGAGCACTGTGGAGTGACATTCGGTTTCCTCTGGCACTTGGAGTTGGCTTATCTGCTGTTTGCCACTGCTATTTCTTTTCTCTTTTCTATGCCATAACATTTAAGAAACAAAACCAGGATGCTTTTGGAAAACCAAATGGATTTGGAAAGAGGCTGCTGTGTTAAATCCCAAACTCTGCAATGCAATCGAGCTAATTTTCCAAAATGCTGGCACTGGGTTTCTCTGCCTTCCCTTACTGATACTGTTCAAGTCTCTTCTTCTGGAACTGCAGCTCATTCTGTCGTGCGTGGTTGCCAAGAGGCGATCTGCAGCTCCCGCACTGACATGTGGTTGAAATGACAGCTCCAGCTTTCACATGCTGCTGCACTGTAGTCGCTGGGGAGTTCCTCTGTTCCTGTTCCACTATTAGGTTTCAAACCTCCCCGCTGAGTAGCTGTCCTCAAGTCATATCAGGTAAGCTTAGCTATGCATTGAATTCAGAGAGTGGAACTAATCCCACATTTCAGCTTTAGCTAAAGGAGAACAATGAACCACGGAGCTAAGCCTGGCCTCCCTCTGAAAGGTAAGGCTTGTGATATATTAGAAGGAACAGATGCCCTACGCTTAAGCATGCATGTTGTATCTAATTCCAGGTCTACCTCTGTTTAGCTGAACGACAGGCTTGTACATGTGAGGCCAAGTATGTACAATACATAATGAGCTACATACACATCTAAATGATATATGTTTAACATGTCCAGGTTTCGATTTGTTATTCTGGACAGCAAAGCTGTAATGGCAGGCTCAATGGTCTGTGTTCGAATTCAGGAAGCTATAGAAAACTATTACCATCAGCAGACAGGAGCCATCCTCAACAAATACACAATTTTGCTTTCCCAACTGTTGCTATTTCTGTCACTGAAATATAAGTTCTGCCCCCGAGTTTCATCTGCACTGCTCTGTGGAGAAGTGACTGGCTCATGGTGCCACAAAGAGACATATTGACTATGATGGAATTGGGTTTAAAAACTTTTTCCTGACAGAAAGATGAATCTTTATTAGATCTCTATTTATAAAATCCTTATTTATAAAGATTTGAATCTTTTAGCTGAAATGAGTGGATGTTCTAGCTGCTGAAAATGGTCCTTAATTGTCTTACCAGGTCCCCAAAGCACACTTGCTATTTTCTTTGGCAAATAGAAGAAAATTTTAATTTCCCCTCACTTGAAATGTAGACAGAACAGTGAATGAGAGTGACTACCCTGAGAGCTGGCATGCACGGCACATGCTTGGAATGAGAACAGTGTCTGCAAGAAGAAAGCGGCATTAAAATGACTTTCCCTTTTGGCATTTATGTATAAAGATTAGTAAAAAAACTGAGCTCTGAGTATTCTTCATGCCTATGACAAGCAAGCATGACGAATCTGAAAAGGAATGAATGTCTGAACTCGTTTTCCCTGCCCTTCGGTTCCTATGCTCCTCGTGCTGCTTGACAAGCTTTGCCTTCCAGATTTGTCTGGGGCAGCATGGCCATTTCCATTGGGCCATCTCCCAGCAGGTAGAGGAGCACTTCCCAAGCCACGTGTTGAGAACTGCTGAGGCTGCTGAGGAGTTGCCACAGGTGGCCTGAAGATTGCACAAGAAGCTGATGGGTGTGTAGGGCCCTCTCTGACCCAGCCATACCTGCAGTCACATTTGCAGGCCTGCTTTCTGTCCGATCAGCAAGTTTAGATCTGGAGGCACATTCAAACTTTAAAGAAAACGCAGATGTAGTAGTGATGGATCCCCCAAAGTGAGTGCTTTCCTGATCTCCAGTGTGGCTGTCTCAGATTTTCCATGGGAACTGCATGTGACTACACTTACCTGGCATGTGACCCTGGGCAAAGACATTTGCTTTCTGGTAAGTCCACACAAAGGGTTAAAAAAAAATAAAAGGGGCATCAGATCCTTAGGCATTTTCACTCAGCACGTGCTGAATGCCCTGTCCTGGGATAAGGCAGGGAAAGGCTACTGTATGGAGCTTCTGTGCACTGGTGGGCATCTGCTATTCAAAGAACTAGTTCATATAATACCACGTATCCATGAAAGAGGCAACAGAGGTCCAATTAAAGGAGGTCAGACTTCTTCAGCTAAGAACCTCACCAAAGTGCTACTTAAAAACCAAATCTGTATGTGTAGTTCTTTGAGATGCGGCCTCAAAAGCAGAACTTGCCATTCCCCTGTAAGCCAGATCATTGTCTTGGCTAGCTGGTTGTGCATCCTCTTGGCCGATCTGGCCAAGATTCAACTCTCATTTGGTTCTTTTTTTCCTCCTAAGGAGAGCTGAGTGCAAAAATTAATATGGTTGAAACAAATGGTTCTGAGAAGTTCAAGTGAGTGTTAAGTGCAAGCAAAGGGCTGGGGGCACAAGGGGTGGCAGTTGCTGCATTTTGGCACAGCAAAGTCCCATCCTAAGCCTAAGAATTCTGGTTTTCAACTCCAATGTGGCCTTTGGTAGTTGTTCTTCAATGTGTGTAACAGACCAAAAGAATTAAGTTTAAATATAAATGCATGTTCCAGCAGGATAACACAGGTATCTATACCTGAACCTCTACTTTTAGTCACGTCAGTTTGTCATCTAGTTATCAAACAAGCCTAGGAAAATTCATTAGTCAAGATAGTCCCATTCAGGGTGATTCTTAAATGGTCAGATTTGAAATCTTGGAAACCCTTCCCCTTTCCCACTCAACAGCAAAAACATGAATGCCTTGCCAGCTACAAGTATCACATGAACCATTTTATCTTTATTCTTGCTTGGAAAGCTCTTCTTTATTCTACTAGGTTAAAGAGCAGGCATGTTGTCTCAGCAGTTAAGTCCCACAGCTTATTACCATGAAATATGTGAGCTTAGAGGATATGAAAGAGTTCCATCCAAGAGGATATGAAAGAGGTCTGCCCAGAGAGAGTTCAAGGCCTCTTGTTATAAGGAACACAGTTCCAGCCTTTAAAGCTGTACCATGTGTCAGGATTTTCAGAAAGGCAGCTCTCAAAACAGCTTTTTAAACTGGTAATTATTTCCCACATATCATCAAGATAGACTTTCAGAAGAGAAATGAAGACACAAAGAATTCAGTTTGGAGGGGTTCCTCTGCCTCAGAGGTGTAATGGCAGGATGTGTGAGGACAGCCCAGGCAGATACAATTTGACTAGCCCATGGACCTAAAAGCAGCTTCATCAGGGAAGCTTTTGGAGCCCTAATTGGGTGGCTGATCTGTATTACAGCTGGCATCATTGCAGCTTTACTCTTGCTAGTGTCTCCTTGGACCAGATTAAAGCTGAGTGTCTCCAGCTTGACATAGTCTTACTTGGCAAAATGAGTGAGCAAAACCTGTATGACATTATATGGGAGTGGACAGGGGTCAAATAGGGAAAACCCTGTTGTTCATTTACTGGTTTAGATTCCAGAACGAGTCATCTTCCTTTCTGTATATTCTAACACAGTATTTGCAAGTAAGTTCTAGGAATCCACCCATTGTCTGACTTCCAGATATCTGAGTTATTCTGTTGCACAGAGACTTTAGAGGAAATAGTCTTTCATTCTTTTAAATACATAACTGCCCAGGTCATTTTTACAGGCAATAACAGGCCTGGCATTCTCCCTGGGCTTTAGCTCAGTGTCCCTCCCTCCATTCAATAATAAAACAATTGATCACAATCAGAAAAGGATCTAAAGCCACAAACAAAATAAAAATTGCCAGTAGCCAGCAATATGCAAACTGAAGCAACCCAAAGAAGGCCATTTGCTTTGGGATTGCCATTGGGTTATGTCTGCTGAAAAATGACTGGGACCAAACTCACTGGATCCCTCTTTCTGTCCTCTGTGTGGAGCAGATCCAGTGGAGGACAGATTTCTCATCTCTACCTAGACTGTCAGGCTCTTAGCAATCACAGCCTGCACTTGTAAAACTTTGTTGACAGAGGATGAATGGGTATTTTTTTTTCTGAAGCAACTGCTCCAGCATACATCGCTGTCACATCACCTGAACCAGGCCAGGCACCCAGATTTTCGGTAGCTGCTGGGACTTGCTGAAAACAAGTAGAGCCTGACATTCTGAGATTAAGGAGGAATTAGCTATACAACTTGAGTCAGCCTTAAGAGAAAGGTGAAACACTTTGGGAGGAGGAAATGTGTGTGTGTGTGTGTGCACATGTGTCTTCCAAAACAACAGATGGTTTCAATAAAGTTGCTCCTGCTGCTAGGAAGTGGCACTTCTTGACATTAGCAGAGCCATATCTCATCAGGGTTCTTGTTTCTACCAGCCTGTCTCAGCGAGGCCAAATCCACCGTACGGTATGGGGTAATCAGAAAAGGCACTCCAGTATCTGCCCCATTAATTGCCCCCTGCCAGCCTTCCCTCTTTTCTGATGTCATGCCAGCTGTGCTCAGTGTGGCGGGATCGATCGGCTTTGAAGGGCAACTTTCCCTAATGATCCCCAATTCCCCCCTATTTAAACTGCAGCAAGCGCTGGCTTTTGAAAAGGTTCTGCAAGGAATGTGTGATTTCTTGGAACCACTGAACAAAAACCTCTCTGCTTCAATCAATGTATCGATGTATTAAATTATTGTGCCACTAAATTAATGTGCCCCTTGGTGACAGAATGGTAGAAAATGAGCAGTGCTTTATGCATTAAAGACAAACTGCTCAAAGATTGTTTTTCAAGGTTAGATTGCTCCACGGTGAAGAGCAAGATTTTTCCAATTAAAATATGGGAGGTTTGTCAGAGTTCTGTTGGATCAGCTGCCTTACTTCTTGCAGGTTCACAGTACAAATTAGCGCACACACAAATAACAGAAGAATTGGAAATATTACTAATTAAGATATGTCTGGGAGATAGCAAGAAATATCAATAATGTTTTGTTAGTATGGTGTTTAAATTGTATAGTTTACTTTCCTTCGTTTGGGCTGTGTGATGGGGGTAGGCTTCAGGATCCCCTTCACTCTTCAGTGAAGAAAAACTCCAAACATACAGGGAAGGGCCAATAAAAAAAAGGAAAAGAGGCTGCAGTGACCTCTTCCTACAATTTTAAACTAAACACAGTACACAAAATGAAAATATTCATGTGTATTTAAAACTTGTTTCCTTTTAAAGCTGCTTGAACAAACCCCATTCATAGATTTCTTTAAATTTGAGTCCAGTTGCATTTGTTATCTTCACTTTACCAGGAGGAAAAAAACATAAGAAGTCTTAATAAGTACTGTCCAGCAAGAGCTGGATCCTCCAGCACTGCTGTTTGTATCATCTCCTGTGCAGCAGGAGCACTGAGGATGGTTCAAGCAGTTTGCTACCAGGTGACGCAAATCAACCATTTGCTCAAGACACGATGCTGTCTTGGCCCCTATATTTGAAGGCAGACGTAGAATGGATTTCTAAATAACTTGTTCTGTATGTCTAATGAAGAATGGAAACATTTCCAATGACTTCACTTTTTGTTCATGCCTTTTTTTCTTCCCCCAAGTATTTTCTAAGTTCTCAAATATCTGGAAAATGGTATATTTTGTTTATTTTCTCCTGAAACTTTTTCCTCCCTCTCTTTTTCTCTCTTGAGCTCATGACAAAGAATTTCTTTATCCTGAAGGCAAGAATCCCAGAACAAGCAGTGCCAGTTGAGAGTTCATAAAGGGGCAATGTTTCTAATCACTTATAAAAGACAGACGTGGACTCCGTGTTCCCTCTCAGTCAATATGATTTAATTTGTGTTTTTGAACCTTTGGAATATCAAATGGGCAAAAAGCCACTTTCCTCACTCTGTATTTTCAGCTGCGTGTTTTCCAGCTGTATCTGCAGGAATGATAAGTTAGGTGTGAAATTAAACCACAAGAAAAAGCACCCCAGTCCTTCAATAACCAGGACATTTTGGCTCCTTGCAAAAGATTAGAATAGCATCATCAGCTTCAGTGCATTGCTGACCAGGAGAGTTTAAACAAAATACAAACCAAACCAAACTGCCCTGTCAAAAATTACCGTAATATTGATGAAGGAATGGACACCAATACATCTCTAAAGGCTTCACAGCCCTTCCAAGTTTTCTCCTGGAAAGCCAAAATTCATGAAAACAGCATGTAGCAAATTAGTGTCAGCACTTAGCCAAGAACCCAACTCTCTGACATTCTAGTTCTATGCTCAAACACAGGGCCTACATCACTTCCCTGGCAAAACAATGACAGAAAAGAGGAGACAAAGATGCAACAGAAGGAAAGGAAGATGGAATTCAATCAGCATCTTTTAATTTCTGAAAGAACTGGTTCTATTATTTGTGTGTAATGTAAATTCCGTTTACAATACCTAGCTTTAACGTGCTAGATGACTGCCATGGATTTCAGAGCAACTTGTATGGGCAACATGCTCCTCATTTGCCATCTGAGCGATCCAGCAAATAATATGCAGAGCTGCATAAAACTCAGGTCCTTGGGCTTCCATGGAAGCGCTACACAGTGCTAAATCTTCTGAGTGCTAGGGAGCACTAATGGAGGTTTCCAGAGAGGGAAGTCCACTTGAAAAAGACTTCAAACTAAGAGAAAGTGCTGGTATCAATACTTGTTAAAGAATTTTAAACCCTTTTGTAAGGCAATTTATTTGCTTCACCAAAAAGCATGCAAAGGTAAGCTATTTCAAGAAAACCTTGTGTTACAAAGTACAGGCTCACTGCAGTATCTAGCCTAAAAAACATTCTCCATTTCACTTCTGCATTTTGAACTCTAATCCAGCCCAGCCTAAGTGTTCACACCAAAGGAAATGAACTCTATCAGGCAATGCCATTTGCTAAAAGGTAAGAATGGAGGTATTCACCTTCCCTTCATTTTATATTTCTAGGGACAATTTCACAGGCCATGCCATTGCTGAATGGGGAAATTGGAAAACTGCAGAATCGATTTGCAGACGTGAAGTTCTATTTTCTTTTACACCTCCTTCATCAGAGTCTCTATCATTCCTGTGTTGTGTAGTATTATTATCGACAGCAGCCTGGACACCACTGATAATTGCTAAACTAGGGAAAGGTATGCTTTGCAAGTGAAAGCAAACCCACGTAAGCAGCTGTCAGATGGCACTGAGCAGTACTATTCTTGCCTTTAAATTCATCTGCTTTGGAGCATTGGTAATGTAGCCATGCTGTTATTTCTGAGAGTTAAAGGGAAATGTATTTTTAAAATACGATTTAAATTGAGTTTGTTCACATTTTTTTTTTTTTCTTACCAAAACTTCCCCACTAAAAGCTGCAAAGTGGTATTCAATCTATTTTGACTAAAAGCAGAAAGATATACTGGACATTGTAATGCTTTCATTATTTGTTAACTCTTCTTTTATTAATTGTGTTTTACAAAGGAAAAAAAAAAGCCAACCTCTTTCACAGCGAACTGCTGATGACCCAGTTACCAAGTATGAAACCAGTGGCTAGTTGCTGCAGAAAACTGGAAAAGCAAATGACTATTAGCCACTTGATCTCCAGGATGAAAAGATAAATGTGCTTTGTGATATTAAAAGTCATTGGCAACAAAATGGTTGTTCATCTACCAGAGTCATTCATCTGGTCTCTACACAGGACTGGTGTGGCTGATCTGTCTGGCCACAGAGTGCTGGGGGGTATAAACACTGGAAAAATAAAAAAGATGTCTAGTGTGACAAGCTTTCAGACCAAGTAGCTGATTATATGTTTTTCATTGAAGGTCAGTTCTGCCTTGCATAGCTTTGGGTCTTGCATCCTTACACTGTCCTGTCCCTGACCACATCCCTGCAGAGTTAGGATGATTGCAAGAATTTTCTTTCCCCTTTTCTGCCTATGTCCCAGCAGTGACCATGGTGGCTGCTCTGCCAAGCCTGCTGGGATAAGAGAGAGCGCTTCTGGGTGACATCTCTGTTCCCTTTTGAGAGCGTTTGGCCCAGGAGGTGCAGGTCTGTGGGTGAGAAAGAGTTAGTGCTGGTGAAGGGTCTGGAGGGTAAGTTTTATGAAGAGTGGCTGAGAGAAATGGGGTCATTAGGCCTAGACGAGGCAGAGAGAAGTCATAGTCACTCTCTACAACTAATTGAAAGGAGGTTGTAAAGAGATAGGGGTCAGTCCACAGTAACCACGCTGGGTTATGCCCTAGTAACGAATGACAGCACAATGGAAAACGGCCTCAAATTGTACCAGGGGAGATTTAGACTGGAGATTAGGAAGAACTTTTTCACTGCGAGAGTTGTTAGACACTGGCACAGGCTGTCCAGGGAGGTGCTGGAGCCCCCATCCCTGGAGATACTGAAGCCCTGCACAGCTGAAGCGCTTTAGTGGCAGGTTTGGCAGTGGGGTGATTGATCAGGCTTGATGACCGTAAAGGTCTTTTCCAACCAAGATGATTCTAAGGCATATTTCAGCATGAAGCGGGGGTGGCTGGGGGTTGGAATTTCTGAGGAGAGGCCATTTCTGCTCGGTGCCCCCCAAGAGACGAGCACTCTGAGGCAAGGCCCTGCAGGCTACTCCTAGCCCCAGGGCCCCAAAAATGGCCGCCCAACGGCGCCCCGAGGCGCCCCCTCCGCCCCGCTCCGCCCCCCGGCGGCCGCGTGGAAACTACAACTCCCAGGTAGCCCCGGGAGAACTACAGCTCCCAGCACGCCCCGCGGTGCAGGGGGCGGAGCGGCGGTGGCGGCCGGCACTACATTTCCCATCGTGCAGCGGCTCTCCGCAGGCCGCGGGTGCGCGGAGCGGGGTTGGCTTCCGCGCGAGCGGGCGGCCGGCGCGGAGGAAGCGGCGCGGAGGAAGCGGCGCGGAGGAAGCGGCGCAGGGGAAGCGGCGCAGGGGAAGCGCAGCCGCTGACATTTCCTCTCGGGCCGCCCCCTCCCCTCCCCTCTCCCGCTCCCGGAGCGGGGCCCCGAGAATGGCAGCGTTAGGAGGTCGGTGCGGCCGGGCCGGCGCGGCGGGGAGCGGAGCGGAGCGGCCCGTGAGGCGAGGCGGCCGGGGTTCAGGGGCGGCTGTCCGAGTGACGGGTGCTGGGGCCTCGCAGCTGAGGGGGGCACGGAGGGGGCTGCGTGGGGGGGTGTCCGACGGGACCAGCGCGTGAGGGAAGGGAGCTTGGGGCGCCTGGCCTGAGGGGAACGTGTGAGGGGTGGGCGGGCCTCGGTGCTCGGGTGAGGGGCCCGCGGTGTCGCTTGGGCATGGGGAAGGGTGTCGGGGAGCGGGTGTGAGGTAAGAGGGCGCCTGAGGGCCTGTAACGCGGGGACGGCAGCACCGCGCGAGGGGAGCGCGCAGCCTCACTGGGCTTTGTTATAGGCTGCCAGAAGGGTTTCTTGTGAGGGACACCCCCACGCTGTGGTCTGTGTGAGGGGGGCCGAGCCGAGATGTCCGCAACGAGAGGCTTCTGTGAAGCTGGATGTGTGAGGAGCAGATAAGGGAAGGGCGGCTGAGAAATTCATGTGTTTGGCGGTGATGTCTGGGGAAGAACAGAGTTAAAATTTTGAGGTGCAAGTGGGAGGAATATGAATTAGGGAAAAAGAGGCTTGGAGTGGAAGCTACAAAATGAAGGTGATGAAAGCGACTAGGAAGGTTTTACAGAACAAAAATGAAGGTGATGAAAGCGACTAGGAAGGTTTTACGGAACAAAAACTGAAATGTGCGTAATGCCAATGATTAAGTTGAAAAACAGGAATATGAGGATGAGTATCTGTTCCTGGCTGAGTCCACCAGCACTGAAGGTGGCGTTGATCGTATTTGCTCATTGCCAAAATGACTGAAAGTGTCAGAGAAGAACTATTTTGCATCTTTTCCCCTGTTAGAAAGTCAATAGAACTCTTCTGCAACAATAACTACAAGTTTCTTGTACATCAAAGCTTTGCTAAGTAGGAAGCTTTGGAACCAATCTAGCAAAGTATTACTTGGAATTTGCTGACTGGTGATTAAACGTTATTTCTAAACAAGTACAGATTCTTCTCTTTAGGAATGATTGGTTAGTTTTGAATGTTGGAGCTCAGTTACTGTGATAAAGTAAGATCCTCTGTTGTAGATCTTACCTTGTGCTATTTGCTATTGTATTTAGGGGGAATAAAATGTTTTGAAGACTTTTCCTAACAGGACAGTATTTGACCTCAAGCCTGCTATGGGAAATGTGTGCCTAGCAGCAGATCCCTACTGGTTTAACCATGACTCTGCTCCAAGCCGTGTCCGAATTCTGAAGGAGATAAATTGTAACTGCTGTATGTCACCACAAGTTACAATTTAAGTCTTCTGTTCACCATAAGCATCATTGTTTACTGTTGCCTGAAATTTGTTGGAAGCATTCTGTTGCAGTCAGCAGTTTTACCTGATTTGCAGCTCTTACCACCTAATGTTTTCCTTTTGAGGTCTCCTTTGTTGCTGTTGCGTAAAAAAAGAAGTTGTTGCTATTATGAAACTGATTTTTTGTGCTTGAGGTATTGCTCAATTTTCACTTTGGGATTTACTTCATCAGGCATATCACACGTTATTTAGAAGAATATGCTCCACTTGGTATGTTTCAACAATATTGTGTGAGCTCCTTCACCCCTGAGTAATTTTCAATGTTAATTGTATTTTATTTGGGAAGAAAAACATGTAAATGCATATGCAAATTGATGTGACTTTGAAGCTTGGGTGTAGGGCTGTTTCTTCATGAGTCTGTGCTATTAACCATCCCTTGTGTAAGTTAGTAGCCAGTTCCTGTTTCAGTGTCAGGTCAAGTGTGTACACCTAGACCTGTGTAATGGTGGTGTAGGTTGAGTGTATTTTATAACTCTGTAAACGTTGTGATTCTTGACTTAACTTCCCACCTTCCCAGAGATGTGTAATAAAGATGAACTATTTCTATTTATTTTTTAATGCATTTCTTTTCTTAATGTAACTTTTTAAAGGTTAACAGTTTCCTACATGTGCATTGGGAAAAGGGAAACAATAGTGTTGTCTATATATCTTTACTCAACCTTGAAAATGTTAGTCCTGGGGGGTTTTTTCAGGTGGGATTTTTTTTTTTAATTGATTTTTTTGTTAAACAGTTTCAATTTTGCTTTGTAGAACCAAGTAAGTTTTCACAAACACTGAACGGAATTCCTGCTTCGAGCACAGTCAGCAGTGGGATCGACCCCTTCCATGCTTGTAGTATTCTTCAGCAGCTTAAAACCATGTATGATGAAGGACAACTGACAGATATCGTAGTGGAAGTGGATCATGGGAAAACATTCTCCTGTCATAGGAATGTTCTTGCTGCAATCAGCCCTTATTTCAGGTACAATAGTGATTGTTCTAATGCTGGTCAAAAGCAGAATTATAGCTTGCTTCCAGTAAATGAATATTCCATGTAACTGTGGGTAATATGGTGTACCTAATAAGTAAAGGCTGTTATTCTCTTAAACAGCCAGTGATAAATCATTGTTGTTATCAAAGGAGAGTGTCATTGGAGAAAATGTCACATGACTTTAAAAAAACCAAACCAACCAAACAAAAATGCCTGTAGATTGGTGGTACCTTGGACGTGTGAGCAGCACATTTAAATTGCCTGTTTCCTTTGAAAGTTATATATTCTAGCCTGCTAGATTACATGCACATGAAATAACATGTTGAAAGTCGAGTGCAAAGACTTGGCTATGTCAAGAGCTTTGCTTGTAAACAGAGTGAATTTTAATATGGTGTTAGTGAGATAATTGAGGAAGAACTTCCAGCTTGTCACTTTTGTTTCAGTGAGTCTAGAACTGATCTTATATTTATGTACCCAAAGAGGACGTTGTAACGTCAGTGATAAACGTATTTGTGCTGATGTAAGAGCAGATGCATTGGGAGTAGCTCTGCAATGCAGTTTCGTGTCTTATACCTGTAGTTAGAAGGCAATGCCAAATAATCTGCTAAACCTTTTTCTTCCGTAGATCTATGTTCACTAGCGGCCTTACGGAGAGCACTCAGAAAGAAGTTCGTATAGTTGGTGTTGAAGCAGAGTCAATGCATTTAGTATTGAACTATGCATATACCTCCAGAGTAATGCTGACAGAGGCCAACGTGCAAGCTTTGTTCACTGCAGCTAGTATCTTCCAGATCCCTTCCATACAAGACCAGTGTGCTAAATACATGATCAGTCATTTGGACCCGCAGAACTCCATTGGGGTGTTCATCTTTGCTGATCACTATGGTCATCAGGAACTCAAAGACAAGTCCCAAGACTACATCCGTAAAAAGTTTCTGAGTGTCACCAAAGAGCAAGAATTTCTTCAGTTGAGAAAAGACCAACTGATAAGTATACTCGACAGTGATGACTTAAATGTAGACAAAGAAGAACACGTTTATGACAGCATTATAAGGTGGTTTGAGCACGAACAAAATAAGAGAGAAGTGCACCTTCCAGAAATATTTGCCAAATGCATCCGTATGCCTCTGTTGGAAGAGACATTTTTAGAGAAAATCCCTCCCATGTTTGCACAGGCTATGGCCAAAAGCTGTGTACAAAAGGGACAACATAGTGCCAACGGCTATACACAACGGCTTGGAATGACCGCTTCTGAAATGATCATTTGCTTTGATGCTGCCCACAAACACTCAGGAAAGAAGCAAACAGTGCCTTGTTTAGATTCGGTCACAGGGAGAGTGTTTAAACTATGCAAGCCACCAAATGACTTGAGGGAGGTTGGAATTCTTGTGTCTCCTGATAACGATATTTATATTGCGGGTGGTTACAGGCCGAGCAGCAGCGAGGTCTCCATTGACCACAGAGCAGAGAGTGACTTTTGGATGTATGATCACTCTGGCAATAGGTGGATTCCGAAAGCTCCTTTGTTACGAGCCAGAATAGGCTGCAAGTTGGTTCATTGCTGTGGTAAACTGTATGCAATAGGCGGTCGTGTGTATGAAGGAGACGGGAGAAACTCACTCAAGTCTGTGGAGTCTTACGACAGCCGAGAGAACTGTTGGACAGCTGTCTGTCCAATGCCAGTAGCAATGGAGTTTCATAGTGCTGTGGAATATAAGGATAACATCTATGTTTTACAGGGTAAGGGGGTTTGACTGAATCCATGGTGTTTTACTGTAGTGGAGGTTGTTCAACCCAACTGTTCTGCGCTCACCTAAGCTCCTTAGAAAACTTAAGTTTCCTGGTCATTTAAAGAGTGGCCTGAGACAATGGTGTGGGAGGAGGGTGAGGGAGAGCAATGGGCGAGGTTGCTGCTCTAGTTCTCGTGCTCTAGGGATGTGTCACTAAGTTGTAGCATGGAGTTATTGCACAAGTGGCCGTTTTGGTGGTGGTGGTCTGAGCCATGTACAGTGTTCCATTTTACTGTGAAAATTCTTTATTCAGTCTTCTTTATCTGAGTGAAATGTAATGATGTTGAAAAGATACTCCCCTATGAAATGCATTTAACATTTTATTTAGCTAAACCTGTGAAAATTCCTCGTGTCTATACTCTCAGTGACTCGTGAAAGTCTCAAATTGACCACTGCAGACCTTCGTTTTCTGCCTTATCCTGCTTTTGGAAGTCATCCTGCTAACTAAGAAAGATGAATTGTCTCTTTCTAGTTAACTTTGTGCCTTTGACCAGTAATTGCAGTACTGCCTTTATGCCCCTCTTCCTGTAAATGATCAGACTTACCAGTGATTAGATACTGATTCTTGAATGAGTAAAAAGGATCATTATGTTAACGGATCAAACAATTTATTCTTCCTTGGATTTAGGGGAACTTATATTTCATACATACTTCATGTGTGCATGAGCTATATAGCAATCTATGTTTAACAGTGCTGAGACTCTTCTAAGAGACTGTAGTAAGAGTCTTAAGAAGTGGAAAGAAAGGACGAAATAGTGTCTTTTTTTTATGTTTTGCTAAGGGCCACCTGTGTGTAAAACACCTGCAGAAGTTGGGGTCTTGAATGCATGCCAGCTGTCCTTACAAAGCTGGTCCACAGGAAAGAAGCAGGATAGAGAATACTCTTAAGGTTGTTGTCATTTACCACAAGAAGTAAATCTGATTTCTTGACTTTGTATTCCTGCCACTTGGTAAGGTTGAGGGACTTCTGCAAGATTTGCAGAGTTTTCTTTTTTTCTTCTTTGTATCAGGTTTGGCTCTTGTTAGTTGTAGCTTTAGATAATTCTGATGCACTAGCAAGTTCTCTCAATCTGTCTCTTCTGTTGGGTCAGACATCTGCTTTACATGGTTAAAAAGGAATGCTACGGAGTATTTAACTTGGTAAAGTATTTGTTCATCTTTTAAATGCTTCTTAGAAGTTCTGAAAAGTGCTATAATAATACAACCTATAGAATAATGCACCTCGTTTACAAATTGTAGCTGCACTAATTGCTTAAACAACCCAATGCTTGCAGGTGCTTCACTGTGCTAACCAGCAAATTATAAAGATCTCTGCCATGGGAAATAGGCAACTTCTCTGTTTGAGTGTGGTAGATAAAACCTTGGTTGAGTTGCACTGAACTAGTATAAAAATGTTGCCTTTCAATAGCATTTTTTTTCTAGAGAAGGCTCCTAAGTTTGAAGTAGTCAATAAGGATTGATGAGAGTGTTTAAAACACCACCAAAACCAAGCATTAGTCATAACAGATTACAGTGTGCAACAAAAATGAGTAATCAAAACGTATTTCCTGTTAGACAATCTCTTAAGCCCCATTTCACTCCTCTTACTGTACTATTTCTGCATTCTTTGTTTTACCTGAGGTTCTTGGTTACACAGCATCTTGGTTAAAATTCTTAGAACACCCATGTGAAATGATACATGATTTGAGTTCGGCTCATATTTGGAAAATGTTAGGCCTTTCTTCCTCTGGGCTTTGTAAAAGACAAGGTGGTCTTATGTTCTTTTCATCAAGTCCACAGTGCATGAGCTTTCGGACATGAACTTCCATTATCTACAGTCTGTAGAGGTTACTCTGTGCAGCCAACAGAGAAGGTGTTTTGTAACCTAACTGCTGAACTAATGATGGACCAGTAGCTTCATGCAAGTGTTCACCTGGCATTCTTTTAAGCAAATCGACCTACATGTGCAATCCAGCCACCTTGTGGTATGGACACAATTATTTGCTCAGATATTTAACTCAAGCCCTGAATTTGGAGAGTCTCCAGTCTGCAGATGATACATTGTGCAGATATTAAAGAACAAAACAAATACCTCAGACATTTCAAGACTGGAATCTTAAAAGGTTTTATCCCAAATTATTAAACATGGTTTAGAAGTAGTAAAGGATAGCTAGGAAATATGTGAAACATGGTACTTCTGATATGCTTCAAATTCCTTCCTCTTCAGCTGGAATAGAAACTCAAAGTAGTTTTTACTCATGCTATTTATATTTTTCTAATGCACTTGGAGTAAAGCAGGGAGTGGTACAAGGGTTTTTGTTATGAGATCAAGGCTTTTAAAAATTGGCATACTGTTCCTGTCTGTGGAAGTCTGTACCTGAAAGCTCAGTAGCTGCAGAATTGCTGTGCTGGAAATGAAGCATGAGTTATGTTTTATCTTTCCTCTCTCTTTTCAGGGGAATTTTTTCTCTGCTATGATCCTCAGAAGGATTACTGGGGATTTTTGACCCCAATGACTGTGCCTAGAATCCAAGGCTTGGCAACTGTATACAATGACTCCATCTACTACATAGCTGGAACCTGTGGAAACCATCAACGTATGTTTACCGTAGAGGCCTATGACATTGAACAAAATAAGTGGACTCGAAAAAAAGACTTTCCCTGTGATCAGTCCATTAACCCATATATCAAACTCGTACTCCTCAAAAATAAACTCCATCTGTTTGTCAGAGCTACTCAAGTCACTGTCGAAGAACATGTGTTCAGAACCAGCAGGAAGAATTCACTCTACCAGTACGATGAGGTTACTGACCAGTGGCGAAAAGTATACGAGACTCCAGATAGGCTCTGGGATTTAGGCCGGCATTTTGAATGTGTTGTTGCTAAATTGTATCCGCAGTGTCTTCAGAAAGTTCTTTAATTTCTTTGTTTCAGTACCAGGCCTTAGTGATTTCAGTGGTAATCCGATGCTAGAGAAAACATGTCTTAAAAGAAAACAAAGAAGTTCTGTCAGTATTTATTGTAAGCTGAAACAGACAGGTTTTTTTTTGTACATGGGGATGGGTGCTCTTTAAAGGTTGCAGTTTGGGGAGGGAATTACTGGTTCAGTTTCATATTTGCTGATATTTTCCTGGGAATTGAGAAGAAGGTTACAAAGTGCAATTATCAGCGTGGTTTGGTTTGTTTTTTTGTTTTCTGGTAAACATTTATTCATGTCATAATAGAGGGATGTCTTGTGGTAAGAGCAAATTAAGTGGAAGAGCCAGGATAACTATGCACTACAGTGAAAGAAAATCCAGCATTAATAGCTGAGGATGTCCAAGATGTTTTGAAGTGACTCTCTTTTTTTTTCTCTCTCTTTTTTTTTCTTTTAAATACGGGTAAAATTTGAGGCAATATCACTAAGTTGGTTTGTTTTTATTTTAGGTTGAAAGTACATAAAGGAGTGGTAGATCCTGATTCATAATGATTTTTGGTTTTGTACTGTTTTTGAAGTCTACTAAGATGTTTGTGATGATGTTTGTGCACTACAAGTTAGGAGAAAAACTCAAGTCAGAATTGGAACATGGAGTACCTTTGCCCCAGCTGGATTGCTGTATCACTTCCTGCCTGTGGATTTTTGTTAGAATTGAATTTAATGATGGAGAAGTGGGAAATACCAACACTTATTTTCTGCCACATAGATGTAGTGCTGTAAAAAAAACTTTTTAAACACTGCATAAAACCTTTTTTTCATCCCATAAAGGGCTTTAACCCAGAAGTTGATGGTGCTAGTACATTTTTAATACTTGTTTGAGTGAACTGGGCTAGCCTTATACTACTGTTTAAGACAGCCTGTAATTTTTCATGGAGTGTGTGTCTGTCTTCAGGCCCTATCCTGTCATCATATTGTCTTTTTTAACATAACATTTTTACTGCAGTGGGATTCTTGCACAGAATGGTGACAGGATGTGGCCTTAATACTGATATTTTATTTTAAGCTTTTGTTTTTTTGCTTGTTTTGTGGAGTGTTCATTCTGTCTCCACCAAGTACAGCACTGTGTGCAGAATTGGCATGTGCTCTAGTAATTTGGGAAAGCGTGGCTTAACTTTACAAGTTATTTTTCTTTTCTCCCTGCAATCAAGTCCTTGAATACCTTCTATTTCATTCTGATCTATAATGTGAATATTTGCACTACTGAGCTGTCTTCATTATCTGGTGAATTAAGGCAAAATTGACAGGTGTCCATGGCTTAAATATTCTTAGATGCAAATAGAGAATAGGGATCCAGCATGTTGCAACACTTTATCTATTTAACATTTAGCTTATTTTCAAGAAGTAACTTAAGTTCAAAGTTCATTCTCTATTTCACTAGTGAAAACTGGATTTAAAAGGGAAAAGAAGAATCCTGAAACTTGCATCAGCTGTAACTTGCCACGTTTGATTTGTTACAGCTCTAATTTTTGCAGAGCTCTGAGTACGTTGTCTTACTCTTCCCTCCTTTCTCCAATTGAGGAATTAAAGCAGTTAACTTGAAATAGCTGTGGCCATCACTGGCTCGAAGTGCTCACCATAATCTCACTTAACAGCTTATATCTCATTAAGCCAAATATTTAGCTCATTGTTTATCCCCCCTGGCATGGCTGAGAATTTGGATAATGTTTGTTTACTGTGTGATCTTACTGTTCCCAGATGAAATATTTCTAATACACAAAAATACTCGCCTGATTCTGTTTCTCAATTCTTGCACAAAAGGTTTAAAAGGCAGAAACAAAGAAAAAAAAAAAACTGTGAAATGAAAACTTTCAAAAGAAAATAAAAGCCTCTTTGCATTACATACCTCATCTTCCAGAGACTCACCAAACTGCTGCTTTCAAACGTGAGCACCTGATTTCTTTTCTTTTCCTGAAGTTGACAGTTCTTGCTAAGACTGCGTTTCCCAACAGTGTTGAGGTGTGTTGTTTCTGTTTAGTTTTCTTCTGGATACTGTTTATATATATATATCTCTCTAGCCAAGAATAAGAGGGTTTTTTTAAAAGTACTACTACTCTAAGTTTTAAAAGGATCCTTGGCCCTTGGCTAGCTCTCTTTGCGCTGTTGTAGGCCTCTAGCTGCAAGCTTTCTGAAGCACCCTCCCTAACAGTGTTGCATTTGTGTGTAAAAACCTTTTTTTTTTCAAAGTGTTTTGTAACTTTTTCCCCTTGTTTTTTGTTCTTTTTTTTTTTTTTTTTTAAGCTTGGTTGAATATTTACAAGACTTCTTGCTGCTTTTTGACAATCTATATTTATTTAGTAGAACAAATTTCAATATATTACTTGAAACTATGAAATAGAATTGAGTTAGCAATTGACTGGTCATGTGATGTATAGAAGTACAATATGCTGTGGTTAATTCTGCAGTAGGTTTGTTAATTTTGTTTATCTGCACTAAAGTATGAAGATCTCCATTCTGTTTAACCATTCAAACTGAGGGTGTGATCCAAGTCTGTAATGTGTTTAAAAGCTAAATCCTGGAACTCGTCGTGGGAGTAGAATATACGAAATCTTGTGCATGAGGAGTTTGTTGAAGCAGTAACGTAGCTGTGACGTCTTGCCAATTCTTAAATGCTTCTCCATTTTGCTGAAAGTCAGATTCCTGGTCAAGTTTTGCTTCAGAGTCCAGCTTAAGTAAACTTGCACAGCACAAAATAAAAAAGCACCAAAGGTACTGATAATGTTTAAACAGTGATCTGTACATTTTCCCCACTTGGTATATTTTCTGCAGTCATTTCTTTCCCTTATTAAATGAATTTCTAGCATTGTAAGGACTTACGTGAGTGTAAATCTCTTTTCCAAAATTATTAGTTACTTTAGAAGGAAACATTTTGTAATTTCCACTTGATTCCATCAATAAAGTTTAGAGTAACTAAAAGCAGTTCTGGTGCACGGAACATGCGGCGTGAGTATGTTCTACAAGAAGCTCCCTATTCGTGAGGCTGTTTAGAAATGGCATCCAACATTCAGTGCTCAGGTATGTTAGTAAGAAGTACTGTAGTCCTATGAGGGCAAATGTGTGGATTTTTAAACATTTTGCCATAATTGCACAATTTTGCATTTTTACTTAATGTCATGTTATGTTTCTTAAAATAAACCTATTGTTGAAATACAGTGGAGTTTAAGTGGTTTTGTGATAAACCTCTTGCATGCGTTTGGGTGGTTTCTGAACATTAACCCCATGTAACTTTCTGCTGCTTGTTCACTTCTGTTTCTACACTTGTGTGTCTCAGCTCTGTGTAATGTCACACGTAGAGTTGAAGGGCATCACTGTGCTGTTGCTTGAGGTGGAAGGTGCTTGGTTCTTCTTTTTTTGACTCATTCCTTATGGCTATTCAGGTCTTACTTCTCGTTTGTTTACACACAGGCAACATTGTCTTTCCCCTTCCCTTACTCCCTGCCTCTAGCTGGAGCTGACTTCCCAGCAGGAATGTTAAGAAGAGCTGGATATTGGAAGACTCTGAAAGGCTTTGTACTGAATATCCCATCATCCTTACTTAGTAGGGATGTTACTTCTCAGGTGGTAAAGGAGATGGAGAGAGCACAGAGGTGTTGGTTGCAAAGCAGTCTGCAGCAGAGCTGAGGAGGAGTGGCCCCCTCTCCCATAGCTGTTTAAGCACTATACGTGGGTTTTGATGTAGTGATAGCACTTGGCACATCTGCTTGGAAATTGTCGTTGTTATTTGGAAACCTTCATTCCCTTTCAGAGACTTTAGTGGTGATGCCAAGTCAGAGCAGCCTGGGAAAGCAACATGAAAGTTCTGTTTGGGAAGGTGCTTCTGTTGTCTGGTTGGCGCAGGCATATTTCACCCTCTCCCACCCCCTTGGCCCCAGCCTGAAGACTTGTCTAGGTGTGGCTTGAGACTGTTCACCTGATGGTTTGGTCATAGCAGAAGCAATTCATGAGCCTGGGCCAGCGGTGGTTGTGTATCTGCTGCCACGTGTGGTCAGTAAGCCTGGGTCAGCTGCCTGGGCTGTCTGCATGGCAGGCAGTGCAGTACCCACCGTTCTGGAGACTGCTGCCTGATGGTGCCAGTCTTGGGTGAATTTGTGCTAACAGAGCCACACTCCTGGTCACTGATTCAGCGTGGAATGCTCTCCACTCAGACTGGATAGCACTCAGGGTCCCAGCCTCTTTGTATCATCACTATTTTGTGTGATCACAGCATTGTTCCTCATAGTTGAGCTCCTTTCCTCCAACCTAAGGCAACATGTACTGGACAGTCTTGATATCTTTTTTTCTTTGCAGCCTTCCATTGCTGGGAAGACTTCTCTGGAAAAATAAACCAGCACTGCTTGCCCTCCTGTGTTCCAGCTGAGACCTGCAACTGCTCTGTTAAAAACCAGAGACATGTCCTCTTAAACGGAAAAAGTGAAGACTCCAGCACAGAGGAGGTAGGTTTGCTGTGTAACTTATCTTAATGGACTGAAGATGCATTCTCTACTTAAATCATCGGATGTAGAAGCATCTGGGGCCATGAAATACTAATAACTGCTGTTAGACAGGTCTAACTATATTTCATGCTGTCTCTGAAGTTTGCTGGTCAAATAGGGACTGAAAGCTCAAATTGTCCATAGCCTGGCCTCACAGCCACAGCAGGTTAATGGGGCACGAAGCTGTGTGTCTTGCCAGACACAGTTACTGTCTTTAAAGTGTGGAGTCTGACCTGTTAAAAGACAGCATGTGCTTATTTAGGTCTTTAAATGTCACCAAGTACTAGCAATGATAACATACCTGTAAAACTTCAACCAAAATAGTACCGAATAAAACCATCTAAAGGAATGCTCTCTGTGTTCCTGTGTCTCCTTAGATCTGCACGTGACCTCTCTTCTGCAGCTCTCACTGTCACAGAAAGCTGGCAACCTCCAGTCCAAATGTAAGTAGTATGAGCTGTATGCTTGCTTTGTGCCAGCTTTTGATTCTCTAGTATAGTTTTTTTTTTAATGATGCTTCTATAGTTTTTTTAATGATCTGTAAACTCAATTCTAAATTTCATTAGATTTGAAGTCGAGATGGTATGTGATATGTCAGCTGCAGGAAAATAATTGCAGGTAAATTTTGAAATGATGTTCAACGATAGGACAAAGGGCAATGGGTACAAGCTGGAACATAAAAGGTTCCAAAGAAACACAAGGAAGGATTTCTTCACTGGGAGGGTGACAGAAGGGGCTGCCCAGATTAGTTGTGGGATGAGTTCCTGTGTGAGCTACTCTAGCTGGTCCTGCTCTGGCAGCCTTTAAGACTCTGTGATTCTGTGGTTCTGTTCGTATTCCATCAGTAACAGATTTCTTCAAACATTCTGAAAAGTTTAGAGGCAGGAGTCTTTGGTGAACATCAAATGAACCTTCTCCTACAGCAAATAAATGAAGTGCTTAAATTGTATTTGCATTTGTTTTTTTTAAATAAATGTGCCACGTTTTACACAAAACTAGAGACAGCAGGTATTAAGAAGAAAGAACCATGCAATTAGTTATTCAAACTTCATTATTCCATAGGACAATGAAACAGTAAAGGAAAGTTTCTGCTGCTCTTGTCCATCTCAGCCACCGATGGGGGTGACCAAGGTTTTACAAAGGGATTTTTGAGAAGTACCCTCAGTACTTTGACTTGCTGTTGCATCTGAAGCACACGTAAGTTGTCACAGCCCAATAACTATCAGCAGGAAACATAATTTAGGCAAATGCTATTAACAGAGGTACAAGGAGGGACAATATAATTTAAAGCCGAATTCATGTTTTGATTTGCTAAAGCACCAGTCTAAAATGTCTCAGAGCCAGAGAAAGCTATCAAGGGTCTGCAAGTAAAGGAGAAAGCACACTTTTGGAAGAAAAACACCAGCAATGTAGAAGTTACTTAATCTTAAAAGTCTAAGGGAATTTCACCTTTTGCAATGCTGTTAAGTTTCTACAATGACATTTTTCCTAAAGATGTCGTGTTGAAAGAAATGACTGCTGTGAGCTCTGGGTCTGGTGTGATTGCAGCCCCTTCTGCTGCCTGCGGGACAGAGCACAGAGGGCCACATACCTCTCAATCTGTAATGAATTCTCATAGCACCTATAACTTCTTTTAGAAGGAAGAAAAACATCAGACAAGCTTGTTATATTTCTGGCTGTAAAACATTTTTTAGAAAGAAGCCATGACTAGTGAGGTGAAGAGCTGGACTGTACAATCGATCAGACCAAGGTATGTCCAATTGGTATTCTCTCCCTGTCAGTGAATTAATGGTGGGCACCAGGGGAGACAAGAATGGAGCAAGCTGTCAATACTCCCCAGCCTTCAGCAATTTGCAATCTGCCATGCCAGGGATGGCATCTTTGTATTTAATAGCTCTTGATGGATTTCTTCTAAGAATTTTTCTTGCTGTCTTTTGACCATTGGAGACTTTTTTAGCATGCTCTTACTATTGGCTGTAGGAAACTCCTTCAAATGGGAGATGTGTGTATTGCATGTCCTGTGTTTATGAGAAAAGCATCTGAACTGGCTGTGATATCACTGGTAGCAGCTGGCCTTATTAATGTGAACTGGGAGCTCGTGTGTGGTTTAAGCATTCACTGTGGCCTTGCAAGGAAGAGATTTCTGCTGGGGCAATGGTGTGGGTGTCTGCATGTGGCTATGAGACAGGAATATAGTCTACAGTAGCTGCTGACCTGTGAAGTTAGCTTGGATGAATCACTTTTCTCTTTGCCTCTGTTTACCTTTCTGCTGAATTTTCTACTCAGATAGGATGAGAACATCACCCAGGCCCACCTCCAGTCAGCTTCTTTCCTGTTTGGTTTTTTTTTCTTGTGTTAAAATAGTGTGTTGCAGTGTCTGGATTATAAACACAGCAGCAGAATGTTTTAAATCCCCCAAATGAGGATTGGCAACCTAAGTCTTGGGGAAACTTTCTGACTGAAATTGAGTTATTATAAACCTCCACAAAGTGGTGTTGACATTGCTCAGTTACTGGGAAGAGATTCAGAAACCTTCTGTACTCCCTCCCTTCACTCCCATGTGCAATTTACCGCTTGAGAATTGTTGCCATGGCCTGTGAATCCCTTTGTTTGTTCTTGAGTGATCAAAACAACTCTGATGCAGGACTTTAGGTAACTCGGAGGTTGTAGCATGAGAAATTCAACCAGAATTTCAAAATTGCTATAGCAGGGTGGGCAAAGATAGGGGCTGTCTGTATGCAAATGCCCCTGGAGGAGAGTGTGAGAAGAGCCTGCAGAAACCTGTTGTGAAGAAAGAATAAGTTAATATGTACTGGGAAGAGAGCAAAGAAGGAAAAGGGTTATCTGACAATTTATTAACATCCACAGAGATGGACAATACTCTGAGCACTGCAAGTGGGGAGTTTGCCCTGAACAGGCCATCTCTGTTCATGAAAGGTTGGTTAATGTGGGATGAGGTTGTCTTTGGATATAACCCTGAGAGGTCAGGTGGCAAATTACAGAAAGGTCTTGCATCTGAAGATACAGCCTCTGATCTCAACCTTTGCTCTCAACTGTATCTGGGGTGGGGGAAGAGTTCAGCATGCAGCTTTAAAAGCTGAGCAGATCACTACCAGAGGAGTCAGCAACTGGAGTGCCACAGAAGGGGAGTCAGAGCGGGACCCACCTCTGCTGAACAGAGAGCAGGCCCACTGAATGGAGGTGAGTGAGTTTCTGTGTCTGCTGCTTGGGTTGAGGGAAATGTGGCACCAGGGATTCTCTGGATCAACAGGTGGAGCTGCACTAGACTTGGTTTTTATTTGTCATGGTGCTCTTATTTAAAAACAAAACCCCAACCAAATAAAAACAAATGTAGAAAATAATTTTATAGTCCAAGAAGAGTCCTCAGTTGATTTGGCTTACAGGATGGAGGACTGTGACCGTGTATGTTGGTTCCAAAAGGTGAATAAATTAAGAAGAGAAGATGGTGATATCAACTACGCTGAGACATAAAGACCTTGATTGTGCAAGAGACCTTGGTTTTCTTTACTTTGAAGCTGCTGATAGGAGCCTCAGCCAGTTTCCTGAAGAGGATGTAGGAGTAGCGGATAGCGAAGATTCAGATGTGACCAATGAATAAATAACCCTTTAAAAAGTAACAGGAATTAAGCAGGAAGCCTATAGGGGATGGTGGGTGGAGAAATGGGAAGTCTAGACATGTATAACCTCACAAAAAGTAAATAGCAGTTAAATATGAGAGCCAGTAAGTGAATTTGAGTCAGACCATGGGTGTCCAAAAGCAACTGTCATATGATTTTCCTCTGCTACAGATAAAAGGCAAATAAAGAGGTGGGAGTTTCAATGCTGTCTGGGTAAAGCAAAGATAAAATCTGTCAAGATTGGGGTGAGATGAGATGAGCTCAAAGCGTTGACAAAATGAGATTCCACACACAATGCAAGTGGAGAAGGAGTGAAATATAATGTCTCCATTTAAATGTGACCTGGAAAATTATAGATCTGTAAATTGACTTCAGTGGTGTTGCAGGGCCTGAACAGTATTTAGGGCAAAAAGCAAGGGTAGTCCTGGAGGTAAGTGGGCATTGGCACAAGAAAACAAAGTCTTCCCAGAGGTCATCAAACAATTTAGAGAATAGTTATTGAGAAGGAAAATGAAAGCACAAAATATTTCCTTGAAGTGCATATTGGAGAAAGAGTTGCCATGTGGCACTATGGCAACTCTAAGAGCAAACTTAAGAAGATGGGGGACTGCTGCAGAGAAACTTTAAGGTAAAAAAGACATTACTAAGTGGATGGTAGTGGAAGGAATAATGCTCCATGGGAGAATGGTCCTGAGCTCTCCTAAGTGCTGATGATCCCCACAGACCATGGGGATGCCACAGAAGAGAGGAGGGGGAGAATGTGAATGTGTCATGGTGTTACCCGTCACTCAGGCTACTAAACTCTTAAAATAATCCCTAAATTCAATTCCTCCAAGTCAGCCTCTGGAAGCCTTGTTTTAGGGTCAGGGAAGTACGAGTCAACTGATGTGATTTTTACTTTTTAGCATACACTACATGCTCAAATATTTAACTTCAGTTCCTCTCTTTGCTTTTCTCTATTATGTAAGAAATTGCCTTGATATAGAATAGTGGGACAATGAAAGCTGATCCCATAATCTGATTTTATGCTAATGTCTTCTCAATAAATCTCCCATTAAACAGACAATAAAACTGAATGAACAAATATATTCAGAATGGGAGACTTGTAAAGGTGATGTACAATTAGTCACAGTTTTAGAAGCAGAATGAATTGAGAGTAATAAAAAATAACCTTTTGTGTTAATCCCTGAAAATACATTTAAAATTCAAGCTTAACCTTTTTAAAGGACTACCACAAAATATTTGAATTTCAGGGGCCTGAGGTCAGGGGTTTTTTTTGCATATCCTAAACTTTGGTAGGTTGTGAATGCCAAATGTAATGTTAAATAAGGAAATGTGTCCTTACTATGCTCAACCGTTAGTTATATTTTGCCCAATTTCAGAGCCATTATGATATGCCAGTGTTTTGGGGAGCTTGGTATTCTCCATAATATTTGAAGAGCCTAATAAGAGTAAAATAACCATGATGGAAAGAAATGGAATAATGAAATGTTCGATAAGTAATAAAAATTCTTAACCATCTTGCCAATGGACAGTCATACCAATGTGACCACTATTACTCTTTAACTTGGGTTTCCTTTTAAAATCCCCCCCCTACAGTAATGAAGTTAATATTCCAAATTACTTTTTTTCTATTGAAAAACTTATATGAAGGGGAATAACAGATTCAGCATCAGAGTATCTTGTTCCATATATTCTCTATGCCTGTGAGGGGGAAAAGCACGTTCCACTAATTTCTGTTAGATCGTTTTATTACTTTGGGTCAGAAGAGAAGAAACTTTGCAAGTACAATCTTCAAGTCTGAATCTATTAAATATTAGCATTTCCCACTGATGTTTCCTCCAGTTGCAGATGGGTTTTGCTCATCTGCTTTGGACAGAGGTCTAGGGCTGTAGGGGTTTTATGTTGAATAGCACTTGTGTGTGCATTTTTCAGGTGGCCATTGGAGCAACTAAGAATACAGCAGCTCTTGGCCCACGTAAAGAGTGGGTTTCTCTACCTGCCTGCTTCCTGCATACCAGGCAGAGTTGGTAACCCAGAGCACAGCCCAGCTCTTTTGGCTGCACCTTTCAGCAGCTTTATTTACCACCAAAATGAGAGGCAGTGTGTGGGCATGGGTAACCAAAGGAAGGTAGGTTCTCTGTTCCTGTGGTGTTTGTTAAGGAGAGAGGAAAAATACATCTGCTTTGCCTAGGTGAAGTAAAGACTAAAACCAATATGACTGCTCTCAATAAAGCCATCATGGAATAACACCAGTGAAGAGCAGAAAGGCTTTGAGCTGTGTGACACATCAGCACAAAACCATTATAAAATTAAGTGGATAAACTCAAGTTAGACAATGATTAATGAGAAGTAGGAAGTTCCGAGGCAACACCTTGGGAGGAGCAAGGAATAAATGCTTATGGCAGTGTGAGAATTTACAAACCAAATCTCACTATATTTATACAGTGTTCCTGAGCTGTCATTCCAATTCACAATGTGGAGGTGCCCCAGCATGCTGCTGAGTTTGGAGAAGATAAAATATGTCTATTGTGTGTGCAACAGTTGTCCAGACACAGGGGGAGCTTGAAGGCTGTAGCTTAAAGGCCACACATTAGTGCTATTATTAGCAGCTGTAAAAGTGAAAGCAGACATGAATTGAGGGAGTGTATCTGTAGGCATCTCACTAGTTTAAAACAATATTTTTTTTTTTTTTTTTGTCTCTAGTGTTCCAGTAGTTCCTACTTAGTTTCAGTCCAAACTACATTTCTGAAGAGACAATGCAACTCTCAAGTCAATGCAAACTACACTACACTATACTTTCCCTAAGGTGCTTTTTTTCTTGGTTTTGTTTGTTTGTAACATAAGCAAAGGTCGTTCTGTCCCCATTTAGCTGACTGTTACCTGTGATGTTCAGCAAAACCTGTCCAGTGGATACCTAGGCCTGCTCCTTCCCATTAGCTCTGATGATGCCCTTTCCTATCAGCTTCACTTGCTTATGAGTTTGGAATATATAAAGGCAATAAACCACCTTTTATCCACAAAGATGGAGATGCACCTACCTGGCACTCTTTGCTGTGGGAGCTGCTCCTGTCCTCTCTGGTTAAATGTCTTTACTTTGGGAGCAGACATGTGGAGTAACTCCTGAGAAACACATAGGTTTCACTTTTTTTTACACGTAGGTTTCACTTTTTTTTCCTTTCTACCTTTATTTTAATTCAATGACCAGGGAAAAGGGGAAGAATGTAAATGAGTGAATGCCTTCTTTGATCTGTGTTGCTCCTGAGCATAATCTGCTAACCTGGCAGGCACTCGGCACAAGAGGAATTGCTGCCCCTAAGTAGAGAGAAACTTCAGCCACTTTGCAAGCGGTTGCTTGCTGTTTACTTGTTGGCTTGGGGGAAGTGAGAGAAGACAGACTTGTTCCCCTACAGAAAGGGGCAGCTGGGCACACTGCAGGGCTGGCTGCCTGCTGCTCGTGTCAAGGGAATTATTCTTTCAAACAGGGATAACCTGAAATCATAAAGCTTTCCACCTACATCTGAAAAAAAATACGCAATGAAGCATTTACCCTAAAACTGTGTCCGGAGGGACTGTGAGAGGAGTGACCTCCAGAAGCCTTCTCCTGAGGTGAGACTGAGCAACCAGCTGGATGTGGGAGATAAGAGAAAATGGAGGCATTAACTTCAGCTGGGAGGGAGGACTGTCCCTGAACACAGAAGCTATCGGAGTATTTTTGAGGGTGTGTGTTTAAAATGCAAGTGGAAGAGCTAGACAGGATTGTTGGGGAGGAAAGGGTAATTTTGGTTGTGCTGAACAATAAAACTGTTAATAGTCAGCAAAAGCTCATGAGTGAGTGATCCTCTGGACTTCTGAATTATTTTACTAGGCTTTAACATGATGCCTGACTGTATAATATGCATGGTTAGTAAACCACATATATCTTTTACTCTGCAGGGTGCCAGGACGTGGTCTTTGCTCTGAAATCTGGATTGACCATGTCTCCTCCAATCACTTCAGACCTGGGCTACATACCCCCTGATGGTGGATGGGGGTGGGCAGTGGTGTTTGGAGCCTCCATCTCAATTGGGTTTGCATATTCCTTTCCTAAAGCTTTCACAATCTACTTTAAAGAGCTCCAGGCTGTTTACAGCGTCTCCTACAGCCAGATTGCCTGGATAACATCCATCATGTGTGCTACCACATATGGAGGAGGTAAGTGAAGCAACATCATCTCTTTTTTTTTTTTTTAGGAAAGAATTCTGCTCTCTACACCAAAAGGAGGAGGGAGAATATATTTCTTTAAGAAAGTTCTTGGAAAGCTCTAACTGCAAGTTTGGCTTTCTGTTTTCTGATGATGTATGTTGGTAAAAAGGAGCAAACCAGTATTGCTAAATGTATCATTGACAAAATACATGATGTCACTAATTCTTTTTGTTTCACTAGAAATCTTGCTAAGTGGAGTTAGCGGCTTGGCCATGGTGGAATTATTTGTGTCTTGGACAGTTGTTTCAATATCTTTAACATTGCATCTTTTGTTCTGTTCCTATTCTTGGCTTTCTTTTTGAAAAAACATGTTTCTTGCACTCATGTTTGTAGAGAATATGCTTGGAAACTCAGACCCTGGTTTTACTGTTGAACAGGGACAACATACACACATGTAAACCTTGACATAGTATGTAACTATATTTCTAAATATTCTCTGATTCTGTTGCAAAAAATCTTGCTGCAAGGCATTCATTAAGGGTTGATGGTTTAGATTTCTCCCTACAGAATCTTACTGAAAGGACAAAAGTGTCCACTGATTACTTCAAGTCAAAATGCTCACTCAGTACATGCACCTTGGCTGCAAAGGTTGTGGTTAGGTATGGTGTGCAATGAAATCACCAAGTGGATGTTCTCAGAGGGATGTTTACTTCAGGTACTGATTCTAGGTATCAAACTGCCACTTTGATCTGAGTTCCTGGTGTGTATCTTGCTGTTAATGGTTAGTAGAGGATCATTTTGCTTTCAGGTTGCTGATGCCTGTGTGATGTGCGTGCTGGAGGTTATTGCTGGGCTCTTAGCAGACTCTTGGCTCTTCTTAGCTTGTTTTGCAAGGGTGAAAGGTAAAAGGATTAACAATTAAGGACACAAGAATAGTGACACCAACTCACATCTACCCAAAACTGCATTCTGCCTCAAACAAGGCCACTGACACACACTTTGGGAAAGGCTATTACAAACAAGCCATAGATGGAGGAATCCTTTTGGTACCCCCACATCTTCAGGATGGTGCAGTTTGGAGGCTTCCTGGGTCATGTGCTACAAATGTCAGGATATACCCTATGCGCAGAAGTCACACCTGCTCATCTCATGCGCTTTAGGAATTGATTTTACATGGCAATAAAAAAGGAGCTATTTTATCATCTGCTATGGAATGGATTAAGGTGAAAGCAAATTTCTGCAAGGCTCGTCTGGCCCTCAGGACAGTGATATGGATCTCTGTCAGCGCCCTTAGCAATGCTCATGACTCTATGGACAATGTGTGTTTCACTCTTTTGACAGCTCATGCCTTGTGTTACTGAGCATGTGATTCCCAAGATGACTGTGTGCCTTGGAAAGCTGTCCTGGGAACAAGAGACTTCTTAACTGCTGATTCATATCCAGCACTTGTCAAGGGAGACTGAAGGCTCCTGCTGTGGCCAAGCTAGCAGCTGGTCTCAGACCATTCCCAGTGGGCAGCTCTCTGTGTCACTAACCCATCCACACTCAGGGTTTGAGATGTACGTGACCAGAGAAGTGTGAGGAATGAGTTGCTCCTCTGGTTACAGAAAGAGCCTTTTCAGTTCTGACTGCAGCTGATCAACTGGGCAGTGAGGAGGCTTCGTTGGGCTCTTTGAGCTATGATCTCTGCTGCAGGTGAACATAAAGGTTCACTTCTGAGATTTTTAAATCAGCACCTCTACTGAGCACCTATTTCCCCTTGAAACCATGAATCTTCTCCCCACTACTTGGCTCTAATGGTTTCATGTCAGGAGCTGAGAAGGACTAATGGAGTCTGAGTGGGAGACTGAAGAGAGATTCAGGCTGCAGGGGATGTTTGAGGGCTCATTTCTTCTGAGTGGCTGTTCAGGGAGCTCTGGAAACTGAATGTCTGAAACTGAGCACTGAATGTTAGACATATCTCAACCTGGCTGAGATTTCGGCTTTTCATTTTCCATGCCTTCTGAGCTGAGGCTCTTGAAACTCAGAGGAAGATACAGATGGAGGGTACAGCAAGGGAACTGCTGTCAGTGATTTTGTTTGGGAGAAGAAGACATTACAGTCTAAAATTCAGGTTTTCATCATTGATCTTCTCACCTTTAAATGCAGAGTTTATGAAACCTTATTGATCCAGCTGTATGTACACATGCCCGACTTTCCCAGATGTTGCATCTAACAACACGAGGGGTAACAGGACAATAGGAATTGCTGTGAAGAAAGGTAACTCCTTTTCAACGTTGCATTTACCTTTGCACAGACTTTTCATTAAGAACTCTATGCTGGCAGAGAGGGTCCTGTCGCACCTTTCCTGGCAATTTTAGCAACACTCATGTTCACTGCTGAAAGAGCACTTTTCCTCTCTGGCGGTCTGTCTCATGGTGGTGTAGCTGTTGCTCTTCACCTCGTGGAGTTTTTAGATCACTGCAGTATCTGGGTTAACAACAAAACAAACCAAAAAACCTCAACCCAGAAAACTGACCCAAGAAACAGATCTTGAAAATAAAATAAAGTCTTAGGAAGAATCCCTGTGTAATGATTGTAGACTCTTCTAGAATTAAGGAAGATCAATTATCCCCCTCTGTTCTTGCAGATAATTAATAATTCTAAGCAGTTCCCTGTCATGCTCTCATCTTTCAGTTGTTTCCAGTAAATGGTGTTGACATCTCCATAGATTTGAAAGCAGCAGCATACTACTAATAATAATAATAGAAGAGGGTATGGCAATAATAACAGATTTAGGGGTTTCATCTTGGGGAATAAATATCTTTGAGTGCATAAGTAATGGAATACTCAGTTTCATCTTCCTTTCAGCTACACCAGCATAAATCTAGAGCAATTCTGTAGCATCCACTGAAGTTGTGTGCCATGTTTGAGGAGGAGGAAAGCACCAGCAAAGCCTGTCCAGGGTGGTTGAGGGTATGCAGGGAATCAGTCCCTTCAGAGACAATGACACCTTTAAACCTCAACTTTCATTTTACAATATTCAGAGATGCTATAGCTAACTGTATCCAAAGCAGCCATTTAGGACAGCATGTCTTCCTTTGCACTAGAGTATTAATTGTTTAAAAGCTTCAAAGAAAATAGAGTATTGTTTCTGGGTGTAACTTTGGCAGGCACCTTACCTTCACCTTTACAGGAGTCATTGTGTCATCTTGAAGCTGCAAAGTTTGATCTGCTGATCTATAGGATGAGAAGCCTGGCAAGTTTTATCACCAAGCATGGCATTTGGGAAAGGAGGCTGAGAACTTAATGAAATGTTAGAAGTAAAGAGTTAGCTGTGTCACAAGATCTCTGGGAATGTTAAGTGATGGAGTGCCCTGTAAACACAACCTAGAAAACAGGTGCATCTATGAAGCCTGTCTTATGAGGAGGCATTTCTGTGGCACCTGGCAGACTCTTGGGAAGGTCAGTCTAAAGCTGGGATTACAACAAGCTTGAGCAAATACCATGCTTGGACTGAAAGTCTCCTCTTTTTCATCTGGTGGGGTAACACAGATGTACAGTGTCAAAAGTTCAACAAGCTCCAAAAGAACAATCTTTATAAGACCTTGAAAGTTAATGCTGAGGCATCGTGCTTGATCTGCTGGACATTGGTCAGCCACAAGGGCAAAACAACAAGGAAACACCTTGGAGAAGGTGCTTGTGGAGGGGATGGATGTGTTTGCAGTTACAATTTATTGGATTGATTTTTTGACAGTCTAAGCTGCAGATCTTTGCTAACCTGGTTCCTTTTCCCTGAAACGATTGAGGAAACTCTCACAAGAATATATCTATCAAGCCACAGGAGGCCCATGGGTTCAGTGGAGGTGAGCCCAAGCCCACATGCCTGGGCTACAGTACCTGATGGTTACATCCACCACCCAGAAACTCTCTCTGTGTTTGCAAGCTCTGGCCTTGTGGAGTTCAACTAAACTAATTCAGGGTTAAAAATGTAGTAAAGCAGCATCATAAGCAAACAAGTCTATGTTACTCAGCAGGCATCGTGGGCAATAGGTGTTGGGTAACTCAAGGCAGGGGAAACACTGCCCTTGGAAACAGGTCCAAGGGTTTAGGTGTTTGCTGCCTTTCTAATACATTACCACAGCTTCACATCTTCCTAAATGAGGGGATGCACAGGATCAGATGAAAATAATTATTTTAGGTAAAACTGGGGTTAAGCCATGATTAAGTAAATTGATAGAAAGTGGCAGAAGATGCTCTGGGGTGGAGGAAGCCCCTGTCCGTGGTGTAAGCAGGTGTTCCTTGTGGAATCAGTAACTGATAGCATTAGGGATCTGCAGAGTGGTACCTCTGTACCATGGGTACAGTTCATGGTTACCAGCACTTCCTATCCTTGACAGGGCAGAAATGTAGGTCCTTTAGGTTTTTTGGGTGTTTTTGCTTCAAAATAAGAACAAGGAGGCAAAGTACATAAGACAGACTGGAATAAGGTGGGATATAGTACCAACTTTACTTTGACAACACTAGAAAGTCTTTACTCACTATATGTTTACTTTGAGCAAGAAGGTATGAAGTCGTTATCCTATGGTAACACATCACAGCAAGGAAAACAGGGCTTGGGACAGGGAGTGGAGAACCGTGGGGTGGTAAGGCAGAGGTTTCCCTCCACACACAATGTCCTCCAGGAATGAGTCCCCTTTACTTTTGGTACGAATGAAAGAGTGACCTGCTGTGCTCTGGCTAATGTGTAATTACACGTTCAATACAACCTTATGCCCCAGCTGCTTGTTTGCCTGTTTTTGTGCGCACAATTTGAAATGCCACCAGCCTTTGCATTCAGCAGTGTTTGTCCTAACTTTCAGTCATTCAAGGCTTGGCATAGCCAGCCTTCTGCCATAAAAGTTAATAGTTATATTCTCAGTGCATCTTTAAGCACTTCACCGTGTTGTTTTTCCCTTTCTATGCAGTCATGTTCTGAATATAACAGAGGAAGGTCCTACCGGGATTAAAATGTAAATGAGACAAAGATGCAACAGCAAAGGAATAATTTGTTTTAATTCCCAAGTGAAAACATCCCAGTTATTAGATTTAGATTAATTGTAGCCATCTTTTTACCAACACAAATGTTTTGGTTGGAGCTGATGATTAAACTTCTGCAACAGGGGAACAACAGAACTGTTGTCACTGCTTGGTTTATTTTTTCATCTCCAGGAAAGCAGCATATCCAGCAGCAATGCTTCATGCACCTAGCTTGTTTGGTGGCATGGATGCAGAGCTGGAGCCATCCAAGAAGTTTGCTGGATCTGGAGAGAATTGTTTCATGCTGCATGATTCCCTGGGGTTTTGCAAAAAGCAAGTTTGTTTCATAAATTTCTAATTTGACCTCTCCTTGACTCTCTTGTGAAACATTACTGGGTGGAAAGCAGAGCCACGGGGCTCTGCCAGCATCCTGTGTGGGTCTGAGCAGCACCAGCACCCAAGTCCCTTGCTTCATCCTGCTGCCAGACACAGGGCTGGTGGCTCTGCCCGCAGCATGGCATCTCATACAGTGCCAAAGGCACCATGTGGGAGTTCAAGGTCCTCCCAAAATAGCCATGGGGCTGGCAAGGGATGTGGATTGACCGTGCTTGACCCATGTGCTCCAGCTGGGGTGTGTGTGAGTGCTGAATTGGTGAGGTGCTGCCCACATCCCTCCTGCTGTTCAGTGACCCACGAGCTGCCAGGCAGTGAGGTTCCCTTTAATTAAAACCTTGAGCATGAAAATATTAGTGGTAAATCCCTGAATGCTGGAGGTCTTGTGGCTAAACACCCAGGAATGTGTTGTATCAGCCCAGTCACGCTCAGCAGTGAGCAGAGTGGGGGGATAAGGGTAATTCTGTGCTTGCTGGGCAGAGAACTATTGATCTGTCCCCAGGTTTGTGTTTTGTAATGGCATCTGGTTGCATCAGAGCCAACAATTTTGCTGAATTCATACCTTTTTTTCCCAAGTAATAATCTGTATGAGTATGGATTGATCACTTGGAAAAAGTAAAGAATATTATTAGGAGCATAAATGTGTGTGTGCTTACCTTTGGAGAAATGGGATATCTCACTCCTGATTACACTGAGGAATGTCGTGGTATCACTTCCAGGTCCAGCTCTGTGGTTTTGGGGACAAATGACAGAACAAGGGGCAACGGGTACAGGCTGGAACAGAAGAGGTTCCAAAGAAACATAAGGGAAAACCTCTTCACTGTGAGGATGAGGGACCACTGGAAGGGGCTGCCCAGATGGGTGTGGAGTCTCCTTGTCTGGGGACATTCCCTGACCCTACAGTAGGTGCTCCTGCTCTGGCAAGGGAGTTGGACTAGATGATCTTTCTAGGTCCCTCACAACCCTTAAGATTTTGTTAATGTGGAAGCAATTTCTAAAGCCTTTAATTGACTTTCAAAGACTCAGTGAAGGGTGAAACACACTGGGGGTTGTAGAGTTGTAGCTCCTACCTTTGCCTGCAATAAAACACTTTGTGTAAAAGCTTTCAAACAATTTTTTCCCTAGTACCAAAGTGATCTGCTCAGAATAAAGAGAAATGCTTTTCATTCTCAGGGGACCCTAGGGCTTTTCCCTGTATTTTATTTTTCTTTTAGGAAAAGGAAAAAAACCCACTTAAATTGTCAACACCAGTCACTTTGGGATTTTTGGCGACCTTAGCTATTGTTTGTCAAAGCTTGGGCTCCAGACGTGAGGGACGTTAGCTCATTTGTTTTAAAAATCATGACTTCAACTGTCTGTGGGAACTGTCACAGAAAGCTTTGCAAAGCCTGGAAAATGGCCCTTCTGGGGAGAGAGAGGGAGAGTTTCAGGTTCTGCTTTGCCTCCTGGCCCTTTTTCCTGCTTGGCCTCTTCTTTCAACAGTTCTGGAGTGGGTGCTGGGAATACAACAGCAGTCACCTATTTACCTGGAGGGCTGTGATAGGGAAATGAGTCAGTTGAAAAGGGATTTTGCAATTTTAATCAATTTTGTTGGCAGTAAATTAAAAAACCTACCCTGCAGGAAGGGTCTGCTGTCTGGGGATGAGTAAGCAAAGCCTGGCCCGGAGTTGGTGGGGGGAGCCTGTGCTCTCCAAACAGAGGGGGAGCACTCAGGCAGCTGCTGTGAAATGAGCCCCAGTCCTCCCACATTGCTAGGATGTCCTTTTGACCTTATTGGCCTGGGATTTGTACCCTCAGGCTGTTGTGCTTTGCTTATGAGCATCTCTTCAGAGCAGAGACACCAGGGAAAAGACTAATCGTTTTCAGACATATCTAGAAATCATTTGTTTCTCCCCAATATTTCCTGCTGCAACTGCTTTTCTGCTTCAGTTCAGATGCCAATGGCATCCTGGCCTTGTATCAGAAATAGTGTGACCAAGAGGACCAAGGAAGTGATTGTTCCCTTGTACTTGGTGTAGGTGAGGCCACATCTTGAATACTGTGTCAAATTTTCACCCCAGAAGCTGTGAAGTACCAGCACAGCCTGGGCCTGGCACGATGCTGAGAGCAGCAGTGGTGGTCTCCTACCCAGAAATCAGAGGATTACCTGCAAAAGCTTCTGTGGGTATCAGTGAAAAAGCCCTGAGAACAGGCTGGTGTCTGGGATTCAGTTGAAGGGGAGAGGAGAATAGAGCAAGTAGCTATTTGTTTATTGTGGCTCTTTGTAATTACAGCAGTGAAATTACCAGAGTTAATAATTCTTATCAGGTGCAAAACAGGGCATGTAACTCTTTTTTTATGATTTTGATATCACTTTCATAACTCAATGAAAATCTTGGGCTGCCTTTGATTAAATCTGTAATGGGAGCTAGACAGGAACAATGGTCTATAGTTGCAGGAGCCCTCATCTATGTTTATCCTGGCTATTAAAGCCATTCTGAACATATCCTTCGTTTTTAAAAGGGAATTTTTTTCTCCTTAATAATACACTGTAGTGCTCTTTGGAGAGCACAGTTGGTGATGGCTGTGGAGCAGGTGAAAGGCTGCTTGGCTTGCCTCTGCATTCTCCCATCTGCAGACTCTCCATTCCACTTTCTCCCCTTTCTCTCCAAGTGTTCAAGCTGGTGCCAGATGCTCTTTATCTGGGATATTGTAGAAGTCTTTTACCCTGACTGTCTCCTGCATTTTTGCAAAGAGCTTCAACTTTACCTTCTCTTATGCTATTATATGGTAGTTGGGGGATGGTACAACTGTTGGACTTAATTGCAGGTGATTGTACCTTTGTACCTTCCACTTGCCTTGCAGTTGCTCAGAGTTATGGCCATTTAATGGTCTTCCCCTCCTCTGCTGTGCTCTTGAATAAGATTTATGCTTGTTTGATCATCTGTCTCTCTACAGCGATCCAGGCTGAGATGCTGAGTGTAGACAGGGCCACAGTGGGAGTCTGCAGAACATGGAGCAAATGAAACACATGTGCCCAAGAGCAGATTTAACACACCTACTCTGATTGACTGGGCATTTAATGCCAGAGTAGGTTTGAATGCCTTATGAATGACTTCAGTGATTTGGAAATTGTCCTTTCGAGGAACGGGATGCCCAAGCCTTGCTCTGCCCTGGTGCCTATTAGAGCTGGTAGGATGGATGCCCAAGCAGCAAAGTTTGCTTTGCTGAAAAGCTAGGAAATAGTTTAACAACTTGATTTGTGCCAATCTTTTCTAAAAAAAAAAGAATCTAAAAATGCCAAAGGAAGCTTTCAACATAGTGCTGAGTAACTAGTAAACCAGATAATCATTGCCACAGCTTATCCATTCCATTCCTTCCTTTCCTAAATCAGTGGTGAGGCAGAACAGTCACAGCAGTGATGAGGGGACAGTGTGCAGGAATCACACTGGGTACACTGAGTGTCTCCTATCTGAAGCATTAGGCCCTGTGTCCTTGGGGGCTGGAGGAGCCAAGGGGTGTGTTTGCTGGTGTGGGATACATTTGCTGGATACCTTGGCAGGGTGTGGGGTGTCCCATGCTCTCAATGACAACAGCTTTCATTTGCAAACACAGTCCTTCCTTTCCTTGGCATGCTTGTTGGCGTGGGGACTTGTTTTAAGGCTGTGCTGCTTACTGTGTGGTAGAGTTCATGTTTGCATTTTGTAAACAATGCTGCTTAAATGAACCCAGATCTCCACTGGAGTAGCTCTGTTGACTTTGACGGCATGGATGCAGGTTTACAGTGACCACCTGAGGCTTTGGCTTGTAGCACCAGAGCAGTGCCAGTTTTTCAGCCTAAGACTAAAAAAATCAGCAGCCAAGAGTGTTTCTGCTCTTCTCTTTTTTGCTGAATTCCCTGTGGAAGCTGTTTTACACCAGCCAGGGCTCTGGTAATATATATCGCAGAAGTTTTAATGGGTCTTATCCCCTAGTTCCTTCATCTAAACTGAGTTGGAGAAAACAATTCTGTCACTATAATATCAGTAGTAAAACAGATTATTGTGCAGTAAAGTGGATAGTCTGGCATTTATGACAGGGTACTTGCAGATCTCGCCAGCATTCATGTGCAGCAATAGCACATCTCCAGCTGCAAGCCGGGTTGGTGAGTGAAGAGCATAAGGGAACATTACTTTTCTCTCCTCAGATCCTCCAGGGTGAAACCTCATCAGTCTGATAAAGAGGAATTTCTGGTTTGCAGTATTTCTAATTTTGGGAGTTTTTTTGGTTAGAGACAAAGAGCTTGTTATTAGGGAGCAGAGTACTTGAAAGCAAAGGAGCCAGGATCTGTCCGTAAGGTACTAGGGCAGGGGCTACCATCCTCCCTTAAAAATGCTTTCAGCTGCACCTCAGCTCCCAGTTATCAAGTGACAAGGACACACCAATATTGTGGAAATGTGGAGTATCGTAGGGCAGCTGTCGTGCTGCTGAGTGACCTTGGCAGGGTTTTCTTTTGCAAACTGCCTGCTTGGGCTTTGCTATGCCAACAGAAGACCTGAGCTCCCAAGATCTTGCCTCATGGGCAGGGATGGGTTTTGTTCAAGGAGTCAGTCTTAAATAATATGATGTCAAAAATGAAAGCCTTTGACCTTCATGCATCTTGATGTGTGTTGTGCACCTGCATCATTTTCACACCACCAAACTGAGCTGCCCTTCTCCCGTTTTTAAGGGTGACACATTTCAATCTTGGCCACAGGTGAGTCCCCAGAGATAACTGCTACGCAGTGAAAGCAGGAGGCAGTTGAGCTCCCAGGGAAGAAAAGATAAGCAATATTAATTTGCTAGTAATTTATTTGCCCTAATCAGCATTGGAGGAAGCAGCCAGACATTCTAAAATGAGAAATACTGATGCCACTAATTTAATAGCAGCAATGTTCCTGTAGCTGTTATGGTCTCCTCTAAGGCTATGAGAGAGGTAAGGATTGTGGGAAGAAGTAATGCCTTTTATTATGGCCGACAGTTAGAGCTTGAACAATGAGACAGCTTTCTGGCACGTGTGCCAGAATAGAGAGAATAATTTAATACCTAGGACAGGATCTGCATTTTCTTCTTTTTTTATTTTTATTCTTTTATGGTAACTGTGTAGCCAAAATGCTCCCTTCATCATTGTAATGGAACAACAAAAGTCACCTGAGTGGAAGCTGAGAGACCAGATCCTCACACAATCATTTCAGCTGATAAGCTTGAATAGCTTGACCTGGGGCAGGAGACATCTGACCTTTATTTCTTTTCCCTCATTTTGAAGAATCTCTTTCTCTTGCAGTTGCTGTGCAGCTAAGCCTTGTGCATTTTTGTATGAACTTTGTAGATGTAAATATCTGCTGCTTCTGTTGCCCTTTGATGCATAAAAGTCTCAGTTGCATCAGGACCATGCATTTGTTTTATTTAGTATGAAGCACAGTGGAGTTTTGGTCTATTCACTGCTGTAACACTCCCCTCAAAATCTCCAGAGTATTGTTCGTACACATCCAATTTTCTATTAAAATTAGGGAATCACCTTCTTTTTATTTTGCAAAGACAGGAGAAGAGAGCCACTTTTTGCAAACACAAGAAAAATGAGAGCAATTCTGAAGTAAAAGCCTTACCCTGAAGCCAGCCAGTGTTTATTACTCTTGTTATTTATTATTTATTGTTCTGTAATTGGATGAAATGTCTGAAGATTTAATTCTGGAGATGTTCCATAACTGAGTCTTTTCTCTAAAGAAACTTTCTCCCAGAGCTTGTAACTGCTTAATAGAGCATCTGCTAAAGCAGCAAGGAAGAGATTGAGAAGTTGAAAGTCGACCATTGACCTTGAACATTTAATCCAAAATTTTATAGCTGTGTTTTATTACACTACTACCATGATAAATTGCAGTGACAGGTTTAGAAAGCACCTTACAACATGCAGTGGCATAAAGCTATATTAATAATGAGTTTGATTCTGCAGTTTTTAACTTAATCAAAACTGTCAATGTTCTCTTCTGGTTTGGGCCAAACTTCATCAAAACCTTCTCTGCCTCCAGAAGCCTCACCCAGGGTTCTCCACCTCTCCACTCATCCCAAGTGCTGGCTAAGAGTTGTGAAGTACCGCAGAACTAAAAGGGGAAACTGAGGCACAGGAAAGGAGGTGTGGGGTTATTTTTTTTTTCAAGGGCAAAAAGCAAATGGGCAACAGAGTCAGTTTTGGCTCGGGCATTGCCCTGACCAGGGGAGGCTTTACCTGCTAAAAGCTCAGGGACAGGGATGCCTGGCAGAATTGCCTGTTGTGCATCGCCCTGCATTTTGCAGTGGATTTTGTGGGTGGAATCCCAAATTGCTGGGCATATCCCTCACTGTGGGGAAGAGAGCTGCTTGCATGAGAGCATGTTGCCTGTGTGGAGCACCTTATGGGGCTGCAGTCCCATTCAAGAAATAATCTCTGCGAGGCACAAGTCCTTTTGCAGATCCTGTGCTCACATGCTGCTGCTGCTGCTGCTGTTTTCATCTCCTGCTGCTGAGAAATGAGCTGCCATAGAATGTGCTGCGTGTTTTTCTTGTTCTTTAAGAAACCAAGAGCCCTAAGCCTGTGAAGTCCTACATAAGTGGCTGCTTTCCTGAAAATCAAAGGGGTTATCCATGTGTGTTATGCTTGGGTGGTTGCACTGTGGGCTTCCCATCATTTTCTGTGTCTTAGGCTTAGCAGAGAAATAAAAGGGTCAGTACCTGGGTACAGTGTGCATTCAGAGTCGATCAGCCCATTTCCCTTCTGGGAAATCCAGCACCTGTGTCCTTGGGGTCCTGTATTGTGTCTGATCGTTCTGTGGGCTGCCTCAGTTACCCAAGTGTGTCTGAAATGAGCTGAGTACCTCCTCCTTGGCCCTTAGTGCCTGAGGGACGGTTATGAGAGAGGAGGGGGTGGGGAGGACAGGTGATATTTGCAGTAATGTATCATCTGTCAGCCCTCTCTACTTATGTGCTTACAGCATTGATTCAACAAAAATTCTCAATCAGGGCTTGCTTTCACTAGGATTTCCCCAGGCCTGTGTTTCTCCATCTGAGTATTTTGTGTAGGCTGAACCAAAAGGAATACCTCTGTTTATTCACAGTGGATATCTGGCATCCTGCCATGATGGCCTGCGCCCAGCTTCCTTGCATACTCACAGCTCAGCTGCTTGGTGCTGGACTTCATCTTTTTCCTTATCATCACCACCTCATTGACCCACCAAGAGTCAATCACCCTCCCTGTGTCATTGAAACAAGACACTTTCCCGCACTGGGGCAATCCCCGAGGTAGCAGCACTATTACTATTGTGGGTTTTGTAAAGAAGCCAGATGAGGAATGGTTTGATTTCTGTAATGAATGAAGCTGCAGATTCATATACCTCTCCTGACTCTCAGAGAGCACTCAGGCCCTGCAAGGTCACCATGTATGTGCTTATATTTTTTATTTTCTTGACTAGACCTGTTTGTATAAGAGTGATAATGGCACTGTGGGTTCAGGTGAAATATTTCTGTGTTCCTGGACTTGGTCGCAAAGCTTTATCATTTTGCCCTTCTTTGGAGCTAGCAAGGTCACCAGGCAACAATAATAGAGATATGATAGTCCTAATAAAAACTGAGATTAATAAGAACTAGGAAGAAGAAAGTGAAGAGTTTTGCTTGGGGAGCTGTTAAGGGCAGGACTAAGTTTAATCTACTCCCTCGTGTGAAGTTCGAAGATATGAAAGCTTCTTCCCCTGGTCAGTACAACCTGTGTGTTGTGAGTGTGAGAGCTTTGATACCAACCTTCCTATTGTGGCTTTTCTGCTTCTGCATGGCTCTCCAGCATAACTGAGCTCTTGGTCAAATTACGTAGGGCTGCTTGGAGGTGGACAGAAGCCTTTGGAGAGCATGGCCAGGCAGAGGCCAATTTGCTTGTAGACCAATGTGTTGAGATTGGTACCAAAGGGTTGCTGATCTCAGGGAACAGATGTGTCAGCAGCTCACATTCCGCAGCTCGGCTTCAAATGGTGGAAGGGATAAAAAGTCTGAGGTCCTGCTAAAGCAAAAAGTCAGCTAAGGAAATCGTGGGGGAGAAGTGAATAACAGGGGAAGTGGTGACCTGCTGAAAGTCAGCGGCTGCGAACTGCTGTGAGGGCGAGATCCACACCAGCAGCCTGGGGAAAGCCCTGAGTGCAGGCAGCTGTGTGCTCAGCACCTGCCACGCCAGCCCCTTGCAGGAGAGGTTATTTCATTGCCTAAACACAAAGTGACATGAAGGACCTTGGCTGCAGCCCCAATTTTGGAGCTGTGGCCTGTGGCTCCTGTGTGTGCTGCGGGAGCAGCACGTGTCAGCTGTGCAATCTAGAAATTGAAATGCCGAAGCACTGACCAGATAAGATTGCTGGATAAGGAAGAGGACACTGTGTCTTTCTGATGCTTGGGCCTTGTTTACTTTGTTTTTCTCCTTTTTTTTTTTCCTCACCAGGATGCTGCTGTGGCAAATGCTTGTGTTTCTGATAGGAGATCAGGGTCCCTGGCTTCCCAAGGACATGCCTGGTGGGTGCAGGGGAGGGAGGGCTGCTGCAGCTTGGTTTCTGCAGTAGATCATTACACCCACTGTCTTTTCAGCTGGATACAAGTCCCATCCTGCCCAGGAGACCCAGCACCACAGGACCTGAACTGACCAATTTGACCAAGTAACAGACATCCAGGCAGTCTCTCCCATGCTTGGCTTGTGCATTTCTCAGGGGCTGTGCTGAAACTGCAGCCATTACCCCCTTTAACCTACAGACCATTTTCCTCACCTCCAAGGAAGAAAGAGAGGCAGCTTCTGGTGACTGGTTACCTGTTGGAGCTGCTATTGCATATGCTGAACTTCAGCCTCCTTACATAAAAATTACTATTTGCAGTACCAAGTAAAACTAACAGAAGGCATAGAGGCAGTTTAGGGGTGGACAGGTCTTTGGAAGCTGCCCTTTGGGGTCTGACAGAGGTGTATTGAATACCGTTAAGTGTCACCTGAGCTGTTTGCTCACTGCTGCTTGTCTTCGAGTACTGATGTGCAAAACTAACCATCTGCACCAGCAGCTGGGACTAACAATACACTGTATTATTACCAGGGATCACCAGTTCTTCTCCACTGATCTGGAGCAGCATGTGCAGGGCTCAGTTACCATGGGTCAGCTGGTGGACAGCAATTCTCCAATCGCTGGTGACAAACACTTAAGAGCATAAGCCATTCAGGTCCTGGATCACGGTCTTGCCTTCTAGCAAGGCAAAGGATGGAAAGGCTGCAGGTCTTAACCTCCTCATCCTTTTACTTTACCCCCATCTTTTTCCACAGTTGCCTTTGCAACTGTGCCCAGTGTTCTCCCAGTTCCCTTTCAGGCTGTGCGTTGTCACTGGGTGCTGATTGCTGATGTTGATCCCCTGCCCCTTGGGAAGTGGTTGGATTCTGGCAGTATGTTAATAACACAGGGGCACTTGCTTTCATTTGTGGGGTAATGAGGAGGCTGCTGTGTTACAATGGGCTGGTACCCTGGTGGATAAATTATGAGGCCAAAGGCAGTGTTGTTATTCCACTGAGGGAATGAGATTATTACTGAGGAAATTGCAGGCCTGCTCCTGTCATTGTTTTACTACTAGTGTAATAATATACTTTGTTTTATTAGTATAAATGATTTCCCCCCCTTTCTTCCCAGCTGAGTGTGCTCTGCTCCTCCTTACATCCCCAGTGACTCCACATAGTCAACGCCAGTTGTGTCGTGCTGAGTTCCTTAGTATTATCTGTGTTTTCACAGCAGTTTGGAAAATATGAACTATCTGGGCAGTTCTTTTGGTGCTGACCAATATCCCTGTGCAGTAACAGCTCTTTAGAGCCACTTGTCACTGTGGAAAAGTTGGGAAAGCTGAGCTACATGATGCAGCCCCAGCAATGGAACACTGGTGATCTGAAACCTGCCAGCACTGGGATCCATGCAGTGTTGCTATTTTATCATCTACATGGCCATCAAATGTTCTTACCAGCAGACATGGGATGTTTGCAGTGGCTCTGTGCTGCTTTACACTGTCAGAAGGTCAGTCTTGTGAAACCTGGAAAATCCTTGTGTTGCACAGAGGCCGCTGGGTTATGGGATCAGTCTTTCAGGGTCTCTTAGCTGCTTGTCTCAGAGCCATGCACAGAAATATTTCAACAGAAATTCATGCAAGCCATGTTCCACCAAAAAGAGGAAAAACTGTTCCTGTTAGTATGGAAGAGAAGAAAATTTTAGTCCTTGTTAAAAATACATTGGTGTTTTGCACCAGCACTGGAAGCTTTGCAGCTCATAAAAAATTCATAAGCTCATTGAGGAAAACAGAAAGGCAATTCAGGTGTCTATTTTCTGAGCCCTGTCATACTTGCAAGAGTTTAGGCCAGTCTGGATTGATATTTCTTGTTTAAATGCCAACTCTGCATCATGATCCTCTCTGGATTGTAGTTCAGTGTCTCAAGAAGAATAAATGACAAGATGACTTGGCTTTCTGAAGGAGAAGAGAGGAGAGTCCAGGGTATTTTGCACCTTTTTTATGGTTTTACAGTTTCCCTTTTCAGGGTCCTTTTCACTTCTGCAGACACAAAACTCAAGGTGAAAAGTAATTGGACAAGCTAACAAATGAGTTGGGGCTTGCTGCATTTCCCAACAGGAGTTGCTGTGTTCCACGTGCCACCAAGATCAGCTTCTTTGAAACAGCCTTTCTTGTACCAGCTAACAATGAATGGAAATCTGCCACAGGTGTAAGAAAAGACAAGCTTTATACAGGACAGGCACTAAACCAGCATGATTTATATGGGCTGAGGGTAGCACTTTACACTCCATCAGTCTTCCAGGGCTGCCATGATCCCAGCTGCATCTTTCGGGGATATTTGGTGCAAACTGTTGCTCTCAGGAGCGTAGTTTTACTGCATTCAGAACCTACTTTGTGTGCACCTTGCTCTAGAAGGATTTGGGGTGTAAAGCAAGGTGTTGCTGAGCTGGCTTTCCTTGTTCTTTCCCAGGTAAGGAAGGTAGCTCTACTGGAGAGCAGTTCCCCAGCAGTGCCCTGTGAGCCAGGCATGATGTACAGCCACAGGCACAGCTCTGAGCAAAGCTAGCAGCAGGATGAGGCTCAGCATCCTCCCTGCATCCTCTGTTGTCTTGTGTCATCCTCTTGTGATGGATGAGAAATGGTGGCCACAGCTGGAAGTTTGTCAGGAGTGAGGAAGCCACTTGCTGTGTTGTGGAAGGAGCTGCCTTCTTCATAAAGCTGGTTGGGTGGAGATTCCATCCCTTCCCATAGCAGAGTGCCAGCTGCTATGACCCATTATCAGTGGCCTTGTGCTTGTAATGTATTGAGGTGCAAGGGAGAGTTCAATTTTGCCTTTAATTTCCTTATTAGGGGTTGGGTTGCCTCATTGTGGTGGGGTTGTGAGGGCACTCCTGGCTGCTCCACTTCCTGACAAGCTGTGCATCGGCGACACACTCAGCAGCTGGGATGGCTTTTGCTCCTTTCCATGACTTTTCAGGTCATTGCAAGGTCAAGACAGGTAAATGGCAGCTTTCTGAGAGCTTTGCCAGCTGTTTGTCTTGCCCTGTCCTCATCAGTCTCCATAAACATAGAGGCAAAAATCACCCTGACTCGTGTGAGCTTCGCCCGCCGTTGACTCGCAGGAAGGAAGGATGATTTATTTGGGATGCCAGGACGGGGAGACTGTGGTTCCTGCACATTTGACAAAGCAGGTATTAGCAAGTAAAGGTGCCTTGGGATCTGAGCTGCACACGTTGTTACCATAATTGGTTTCTGTGTGGTAATATACAGCATCTTTATTCTTTTCATGGGGGCTGAATATTGTTACCATAATTGGTTTCTGTGTGGTAATATACAGCATCTTTATTCTTTTCATGGGGGCTGAATAGTTGGTAAATGACAGGTCCTTCTTTCCAATCCCACCGTGTTTCCAAGGGCTGTCACACTTTTAATTTTTGCAATAGCTGCAAGCAAAGCAGTAATCACGTTTCCTATTTCCCACAACTGCAGCGCTGCCTGCTTAATTCCTCTGCCTTGGCTTGAACTATTGGATGTTTTCCCCAAAACACTGCTGTTAACAGTTATCTAATCCTTGATGGCTCATCAGCCCCTCTCAAGAAATACGTGGTGGGTGGCATGTGGCGGAGCCAGGCACGAGAGGTGTGTTTAGATCCCTGGGCTGTGATGCTGATCACTGCAGACATCTGGGCAGGGTGAGGGTGTACATGCCTGTGCTTCGTGCACCTGCCCAAACTGGCAGGGCTGGTGTGCTGAAGGCTGCACAGGTCTGTGACATGTTGTGTGGGCCAGTGTCTGCTGAGGACAGTTTTTGAAGGGCTGGTCCATTGAAGCCTGTGGATGTTTCTGTATGTCTGAATTATTTAAGTGGAAGTAATTTGGGGGATGTGATTTTGCATTTGAAATGTCAGCTCAGGACTGTTACAAAACCTTCAGCCTGTGAGCAGCAGCTCAGGGAAGTTTGGTTTCTCGACTGTTTCAGTCCTTGGGTTGGAATCTCTGGTGTCTTGTAAAGTGTAGGTCTAGCCGACACCTTCCGTGCACATTGAGTGCTCATCATGGCTTTCCCTGTGGATTCTCTACTGACTGGAAAGGTTTAGTCCAGATGCTATGCTCTTTTTTTTTCTCCTAAACTGACTGCATTTAGTACCTTAGAGGTGTCCAGCCCTCAGTCCTGTGTGGGTGAGGATGCTCAGAGATATTAAATGCTGTCACAAGTGTGTGCTGTGATTCTGTATGCCCTGCATCCTTAAAGCAGGCTCACAGGACCTGAACTTAAGGTTTCAGACTGAGTAAGGAGAAAGGCCTATGTTGGCTCTGCAGTCTATCACAGTCCCCTGTGAGCTTGGCCCAGCCCAGGCAGACAACACCTTTGAGAGCACAGCTCTGGTACCCAGACTGGCAAACAGGTGGGACTGATTATCCTCCTGTAAAACTAGTGACTTTGGTTACAGCAGATGAAGGCTGTTTTCTGAAGATCATGCAAACCTGCTGTAAAAGCATTGTTGAGAGATCATCCAAGACGAGAAGAGGGAGCAACTGTGGTCTTGTGGTTTAATAAGTGATCACTGGCAGGATGGGATGTGGTTGAGGACACTGCATGTTCATGGAGAGTGCCTCAGGAGCATAGGAATGGTGCTGTCATTTGTAAAACCAGTGGGTGGGGTACAAACTTTTGTTTTCCTTGACTCCAGCCTCTACCTTGAGTTGTCCCCATAGCTGGGAAGCAAAGCAAAATGTGTCCCACCCTCAGCCCCTTCCACTTCATCATCAGCTGTCATGGTGCAAACCCATCCTTTATTAAGCCAGTACAGTAGCTTATAGACTGGAGTGGGGAGGACATGGATCCATATTTCCGTTCTCCCAGGGTGGATGCCACAAAAGTTGGACATATGTGAGCATTTTGTTTTACTTCTCATAGCAGGGGCTTCTCCCTCCAGGAACTGCCCCGAGTAGAAGCAGGAGAGGGGCCTTAGCAGCAGTCTTTGGAGCTTTATATCCTCTGCTCCATGGTGTGACATCCTGTAGTTTTGGGGCTAATGTGAAAGCCCTCTTCCAGTGCAAGAAGGTAATTGAAACCACATTTTCTTAGTTGAGTAATTAGATTGATTCTGGAGAAACGCGGAGATGTGGAAAATTGAAAAATGGAAGAGTTGTGTGCCCTCAGGCTGCAGATGAATATGTTGGTGCAGTTCCAAGGAACACTGACTCGATCTATTAGATTACAGGACATGCTGAGACCAGCTCAAGCATGATAGAAGTCCAAGCCTCAACCAGGGCAAACTCCAAGAGAAAGGGGTCTCTTTCCTGCTGCGCTGATCTGTGTATCTCTCCAGGACTTCTCCTTGAGTTGTGCAATGCTCAGTGCAGCAAAAGCATTGGGAGAAAAAATCTCTCCACATAATTATATGCTCACAGAAATTTTGAGTGATGCATTTGATGGGACCAGCTCACAGATCATGCAGTTACAGGGATGCTGCTACAACAGTGCTTGTGTGTATTTAATTTATGAGTGTTTTGACCTTAGACATCCAGTGGAAAGTATTTTACATGTTACAGATGTAACAATGGGCTTGGTTCCCTAGATTAAAGCAGTCATGCTTATGTTTTGGTTTTTTTTTTTGATTGTTATATGTCACAACAGCTGAGTTTTTCAGGTGCTGTCAGCCATGCTGAAGGCATATTGGGGTTCCTGGCTCTCACTCCTGTGCTGGAGGATGCTGTGGTTTGCAGGGTCTGGAAAGAGCTCTGGTACTATTTTTGGCTGAGATTATTTAGGCAAAAGGTAAATATCCTACCAAGTGACTCTGTGGTGAGGTAGATCCCACAGTCAATGTCTTCAGAGACGCCCACAAGCTTAAAAACACCTATTTCCAGTAATCTGTATGTGGACAATGTGGACTATTCATAACAGCAGGAATGAAGGCAAACAGGCACACTGGACTCTGAATAACCATTGCTGCCTGCTGAGTAGCACTAGAAAGTCAGGTAAGACACTAAATGCTGCCTGTTTCCCCCTGCCTCATTTCCAACATAATTTTTGCAGTTCTAGGTTTTTGAGTAGTATAGAATCCTTACATTTCATAGCCTGGCTTCTGGACTGCTCTTTTCTGCTCAGTTTGCTTTCTGTAGTTGTGACTGATCTAACCTCAAAGCTGTTTCTGCTTTGAGCAGGAGGTTGGTCCTGAGACCTACAAAGTCCCTCCAGCATATATATTATTTCATGATTGTGATTTTTACTGGTCCTCTAGCTAGTTGGGACTATTATAGATAAGACCTCTCTTCTTTCCTCCACTATGCAAAGCTGCTGGCGTGTTCCACTTCCTCAGATTTCAATGCTTTCTTTCAGTGTGCACAGTCTTTGTTAAACCATTTCCCTCTTTCATACTTTTGCACTTTCCTGAACCTCTTCTTTACAGAAATGCAAGACCAAACTGGTTCTTTTGAGCACTGGCTAATCCATCATCCCAAACCATTTCTACCTACGCAGATTGATATTAAGATTTAATTAACAACTGTTCTGCTGAAGGCTCAATTGTGGTCAGCAGTATTGGAATTGCATTAAACAGAGGCATTAAAAATGCAACAGTATTCGTGATATAGGCCTTGTAATGTGAACCAGTGCTTTGTGTGTATGATTTAGCATCATCATAAATCAACAAGGTCCTACGTTGGGATAATGTGTTCACCTGGTGTGTTATTGCCATTTGCCTTCTCTGATGACACTTTAAAGGCCTGGAGGCAGGAGCTGTCATCAGCCACACAGCCACTGTGAGGCACGGGATGTGCTGCCATCTCCACACAGCGCCGATCATCTTTCTCTCTTTTTTCCCTTTTCTTCCTGAAGTCACCCTAGAAGCTGTCAGCAGCATCTCAGGGCCACTGATCTTGCAGATTTCCACCTGCTTTGTGTCAAACGTGCCCTTCTGTCAGAAGACACGTACCTCCAGGACCATTTTGCACTCTTTCCCCAGGTCCCATCAGCAGCATTTTGGTAAAGCGCTATGGCAGCCGGCCGGTGGTTATGCTCGGAGGCCTTCTGTGTGGTGTTGGGATGGTCTCAGCCTCCTTCTCCACCAGTATCCTGCAGATCTACATCTGCGTGGGCTTCATTACAGGTAAGAGGAAAGCATCTCTTTTCCACCCACACTTGAGGTTCACTTCTAATGGTTTTGGGGTATCCACACTTGGGCGTCTCAGCCAAACACAATGGGAAGCTGCTGAGATAAAAAGCTGGTGGGACGAGGGCCCTTGGTTTTTAACTGCTCCAGATGAACTGCAGTGAAGAGTGCATCCCTCTCTAAGTGCTGTGATCCTGGCTGAGCATGGTGTGCAGGACCTCAGCAGGGAATGTACTCTTTGCACATGGCCATGATGAGGATGGCCACCAGTGCCCTCAGCTCCTGCTGATATGAATGTGTGTTGACTGCACTCTGCCCTGGACAAGGCAAGGCCTTTCACATACAAGTGTGACTGTGAAGAAAGCACCTGTGTTCCTATATTACTGTGGGTTATCTTCCCTCTATGAGATAGGTGAAATGAGATTTCAGGGGTTTGCTTTAGTTTATTTGCCTTTTGCTTATTTGTGAGGTTGGGAGGTCCTTCATCTGAAAATAAATGCCATTGGAGTTGTTTGAAAATATGCAATATTCTCACTGTTGGGGAAAGAAAAGCCAAACCCCAAACCCGTATTTCCTTATTGAAGTTACAATTTGCATTGTCTATATGGAAAGAAGAATTTCCATCTCAGAAACCCAAACAATAGGAAGCATAGTCTCAGCACAGCATCTTTGAAGCCTGTAGTTGCTGGGTTATTGCTTTTAAAGGTAGATAGATTGGAGTTCTCTGACTGAGCAGTATAGTAAGCATTTTTGTTTGATTATTTTGTCTAAGGTACAGCCAATGTTTTTTCCACTCCAGCTAAGACATCTGCCTTGAAAACGTGACACAATGAGTTCAAAATTGGCTTTTGAGGTTGCAGGGTGTGTGTTTTAATGAATGTTCCCTGTCTCTGCAGCCACATTAAGTGTTGCTGCTTTCTGAATGTGACAAGTGTGAGCTCAACGTTTAAAATCAATAAAACCAGCCACTAGCAAAGTAAATTGGGAAAGAAAGTTTGTCACCCTGTTTTCCTACACCAATATTGCTTTACTAAATCTGTACAGTAGTGAATAAGTCCCCATGCAGGATTCCCTCTCTTAACCCTTACTCTTTCTAAGGAGAGTCACTGTAGATAAACTGTCTTATTACTGAAAAAAATAATCCTTGAAAGGGATTAAAGAAACAAAGTGATGAGCTAAAAAAATAACTAAGGTCTTCCATGGATAAGTTCAGTATTTATAGATGCATGAGCTTACACCATTCCATGACAGAATCACAGGGTTTGGAAGGGACCTTGAAAAATGATCTAGTTCAACCCCCCTGCCAGAGCAGGACCTTCTAGAGTAGATCACACAGGAACTTGTCCAGGTGGGTTTTGAATGTCCTCTAGCAAGTTGACTAATGTTAAATTAGGACATGGAAACCATAAATCCTTTACTAAAAATCATATTTTGGTGAGCAGAAGGGCTTAGGCAAGGATCAATGTTGTAGGAAGGCACCAACCCTGATTTTCAAAGGTACTTGTCTAAAAACATGCCAGGAGGGAATTTTGTGCCTAACCCCAATTGGCCTAGGATTTATGAAGACTGTTTGGTTTTGGTCCCTGAATATCCTTGCAAGTCTGGTCCATTACCCATCCCAGAGAGCTGATAGTATGAGCTGTGCTCAATGCACACATGTAACCCAGTTGGCAGCAACAGGGTACAGGGGCAGACTGCCCCCATATCTCCTTGTCTTCAGTGCTGTGATGTTTCCTTGAACAAAGCACATGTTGTTCTGTATGTCTTTTCCTCCTGCTTGCTGAATGAGGGCAGCGGTATGAATGAGGCCTTAGCTAATAACCTGTCATTTCCAGGCATGGTGTGTGTGTGCTGGGCAAGGAATATTAATTTGACAGAGAAGGGAAGATGCTTGTAATCCTGCTAACATGCTTGATGCCCGTAATTATGCTTGAAGTGCCTTTGCTGGTCAGGCCTAACATGGAAACATTCAAGGGCAATTATGAAGCTGCCTGCTCATCCTGCAGCTGAGACAGCATTACTGTGCGAGCAGAGAGACTTCTGCAAAGGCAATTTGCAATGACTGTAAAGCAACCTGTAAACATCACACTGTCTAGCCTCCTTCCTACTAACCCAAAAGGGAAACAGACTGATGTAAAAGACTGTGTTCATGTAATTCATAAGGATGGAGATAATAAAAAGATAGGTGGTACTAGGAGATCTCTGCTACAATCCTGTGCCTTTGGCATATTGATAGAAATCTTTTCAGAGTAGCAGAGCAGGAAGTATCTGTTTATGGTGGAGGGATTAGCCACGGCAATCTCAATTGCTTCTTTCATTATGTCTTTTCCCATTTGCATGCAGAGCAGGGACTGGGCTCTGCTGTTGGAGGCAGCTCTGAAACAACTCTGTCCTTGATGGCACCGAGCTGTGGACTGCACAAGACACTTTGCATATGCTGTAAAACCCCTCTTCTCTTCCTGACTTGTTTCCCTATAGAACTTAAAAAAAGAAATGGGGTTTGTTTAATTGCTGACCTGGATAGATGCCAGCCTGGATGCATGAAAGCAGTGTTTAGGCATGCAAACTCATCTGAGGTTGAAGCAGCAAATCTCAAAGCTAAATACAAGGCAATAACCACTGGTCAGAGTGTAGTTCAATCTGTACCAATTAGGCTACCACAAAATAAAATGGGATCTAGGGTGAAGCATGTTGACTAATTACACTAGAATCTTTGCCTCAGCTGTAAGTGTTGAGCACTGAAATACCTGGATAGGATCTTCTCCTGCTAATAAGAACAAGGTCAATAACTACACAGTTCCATCCTGTAGGACCACTTATTTCCTTCTAATATGAAGAAAATGTATTTAATCTAAGGGAGGATGCTCCTTCTGGCACAGACATGCTTATGTTCATGCAACACCACCAACAGGCCTTTCTGTCATATCCCTGGGGAGAAAATGTGGTTATTTGAGTAACAAATTCAGCCATGGAAAAGCTGGTGTACTTTCTGAAAACTGGAATGAAATGGATATAAATATTTCCAACTAAAGTCAGCCAAAAGCTTAAAGTAAATTGAAATTCCAGTCAGTCAATTTGAAGCTCTCCAAATTTAATTAATGAGTAGAGCATGAGGTAATATTAAATTAGATTTGTCTGACTGGCAAATTAATGTTCACGTAATAAAAGATTTGAGTTGATTATGGTTTAAGTGGGTAGCTGGCATCCAGTCTGATTTCCCTTCTCCACACATGTGGTAGGTCTCTACCAAAAATGAATTTGTGGAAGTGATGGTTCCATTTTTGCCTGGGGCAATACAGAGGTAATGCAAAATCTCATCTACTGTGTTGCATCTTTTCAGGCTAAAGATGTTTCATTCCTGTATCTGAGAACTATCCAGGGTGTTCTCTAACCAAGGCTTCTTTTGCCTCTGTAGTTCTTAAGTCAGCCTCTCATGGGCATGAAATTTGGTGTCTTATGCATTATGAGCAGGCTATACTTCCCAAAGACATGCCCTACCAAACACATGGACTCTCTGGAGAAGTTCACGCTGAGAATGTTTTTCATATCAAGATTAATTTGAATACGTTGCCATTTCAGTTTATGTTTAAAGAAAATTAACTGAAAATTCCAAGTAATTAAACCAGAGTAATCTTAGTCTTGGCAAAAAATCATAATTTTGTCAAACTGTTCAAACTGAAGCTCTCCAACATCAGTTGTGTTCTGCTGCATCATTTGGATTCTGCTCTATCAGCGACTAATGATGGTGTTCCTTAATTAATTTCGAGGACCTTGACCTTTCTAAATTCTCTTCTGTAAAGCAATATGCCTAATTATGTACTGCACAGTTAAACAAACTAATTATATAGACTAATGAACAAGAAAAAAATCTACATGACCCTATTTTCAGGATTCGTGTTCGCCAATATAATCACTTCAAGGATTACATTTCTGCTTTGGTGTAATGTGGCTCATTCTTTCCTGGATGATAAGGTGGAAAAAAAATGTGGCATGATTTCTAAATGTCATTTTGATGGAGTTCTGAAAATTTAACTTTTTAAGGAAACATTGCACATGATAGAAATGTTTGAACAGATTATTATATGCTGGTGCTCTCAGAGTGACAGAAAGCTGAGGCCATCACAACGTTTGGTTTCTCTGTCTTCAGATTTCACCTGTCCAAGAGAAGCTGCCTAACTGAGCAATGCAGATCTATAGCACCATTAATATATCTAAATGCAATAAAATAAATTTTAATTAAAAGCAACACTCTAGGGTCCTGTTTAATTAGCAGCACCAGTAGCTGTTGTGCTGTGTACTTGCAGACCTGTTAATCTTTTGCATCAGACATAAATTGCTCACACCACCAAATTAGTAGCAGCTGAGAGGGATGAAGTTATTTTCTCTGCAGGTCAGCCTGCCTGGTAGCAGTGTTGGGTGCCTACCTCTCATGGAAGAGGGTGCCAGGCCCAGCTGCACATGAGAAGGATGCACTTTGGTGGTTAGCGCTGGCCAAGCCAGACCAACCTTCCTCAAACTGGGAGTTGTCACTTCTTTCTTTTTAATAGATCTATCCTGTCCTCCAATAAGGCTGCTGTGTCTAGACAAAACCAAGCTGCATTCCTTGAGGGTATAGTTCCAGTTTATTCTGTAGCAAACTCTTTGTGCTAGGTTTATCACCAAAGAGATTTACAGTGCAATAGGAAGGGGTGTTTTTTGACTGGAACTGTCTTTCTGGGATCTGGTTACCCAAATGTGGCAGCCAGGAGCTTAGGGATATGTTGAGCAAAGTTTGCATCCAGAGTGTCATGTTGAAGAGCCACCAGTGGACCAATTGTCCATGAATTTGTCTTAAACAGTGAGCTGAGGATAAACAGGTCTCAAACCTTCCTTTGTATATCTCAACTGTTTTGCTCTGTTTCAGGATTAGGCCTTGCTCTCAACCTTCAGCCATCAGTGATAATCATAGGGAAATACTTTTTGAAGAGGAGACCCATTGCAAATGGCCTTGCTATGGCAGGAAGCCCTGTGATGCTTTGCACCCTGGCTCCTCTCAACCAGTTCATTTTTGACAATTTTGGCTGGAGGGGCAGCTTTTTAATTCTTGGGGCAATTTTATTAAACTGCTGTGTGGCAGGAGCTCTCTTCAGACCCATTGGGGCAGCCACAGCATCAGTCAAAACCCAGGTGACTGAGCAGGGGAAGGATGCTCTGAAAAAAAAGGTCACTGAAGATGCCATGGAAATGAGTAGTCCCATGAATGTCCCCATGGAGAACAAAACAGAAGAGGAAAGAGGAAAGGACTGTTGTGAAAAAATCAATCAGTACCTCGATTTTTCCCTCTTTAAGCACAGAGGATTCTTAATTTACCTGATTGGAAATGTGCTCATGTTCCTGGGGTTTTTTGCTCCCCTTGTTTTTCTGGCACCCTATGCAAAGCATAGTGGCATTGATGAATATTCAGCTGCTTTCCTCCTTTCAATCCTTGCTATTGTGGATATGGTTGCTCGACCTACCACTGGCATCATTGCAAACAGCAAGTGGGTGAGACCGCGGATTCAGTACTTTTTTAGCTTCTCCATTGCTTTCAATGGCACGTGCCACCTTCTGTGCCCTCTGGCTTCAGGCTACACAGGACTTGTCATCTACTCTGTGTTTTTTGGCTTGGCCTTTGGCATGGTTAGTGCCATGCTCTTCGAAACGCTCATGGACCTGGTAGGAGGAGCCCGGTTCACAAGCGCCGTTGGCCTGGTCACCATCGCAGAGTGCTGCACAATACTACTGGGACCACCCCTTGGAGGTGAGTGTGGTTTCTTCCTCATGCTTATATTTAGACTCTTGCAAACGCAGTTTGTAAGAAGTGATTGTAAATGTGTCTTCTCTGCTTCCCACCCACTGTTTTTCCACCAGTAATTGGAAAGAGAAGGCAGGTCCTAGGCATCTCCTCCAGCATTTCCTGTTTACTCCTCTCTGTGTAGTCCTCCAGTTGAAGTCAATAGTTTGAGGAGCGATCTTTTAGTCCCTGATCCCTTCAAACACCTGAACTGAACTTGCAGAGTAGGATTCCTGCAACACCAAGAGCTTTTCACTTCAAAAGACGCCTCTTTTCTGTTGCGAAAGACTGGAGCACACCACAGTCCAATCACAATACAACACAACAGTTTGATCAAATCCGATTGTTGACTCAAACCCGAGCTTTGCAATTTGTCTCTAAGGCTCTGAGTACTTACACCTAGGGAATTCTGTTATCTTAGTGCATCTGATAGTTTTTGGATGAAGAAGTTTGAAATATCAAAAGGCAGAGACCCTCAGAAATCCACACTGACAATATTGAACCTCCAACTGGGCTCATGGTCATCTGAAGATAAATATGAGCAGCAATGTCCTATGATTTTAACAGCCATCATTTCTTTCCCTCTCTAGCATGTGCTCCCTTCTTTTTCTACAACAAACATACCATGTCTGGAAGACACCGTGTCTGAATCTGGCATTTGGCTCAAGTGCAGTACATATCAAATCTGAGTTGACTATGAATTAAATGACGATAGGTGACATCCTCTCAGTGTGTAGATACCATCCTATCTATGTGCCCTGTCCTGCAATTTGCATTTCACCTGTATGCAAGCTTAAATAAGTCATTTGGCAAGTTATCTCCTTTAAATATGCTAAAATGTTTAGTTAGGCTGTGGGTGCTGTCTGTATTTGGAGGTATAAAAGTTAAACTCTGCTAATTGTTTTGCTATGATGCTACCATAATAAATGTAAAGAATGCACAGAAAGAAGGCAGTTTAAACTTGTTTTCTGCATTTTAAAACTCAGACCTGGCTATTGCTCTGTGTGACAGATCTTCAGAGCCATTTAATTCTTCATATTACCATGCAGCTCATACAGTGTGATGGGAGCAGCTATATCCTCTTGCTGTCTCACAGATTTGGTGTTTAATTAATGACAAACACAAGAAAATACAATTTTAAAATGACCATTTTCTGAATTATGTAATTTTCTGTGTGGAAGATTAAGTTAATGAACAGAGACTGCTAATGAGGCTAAAACAGTTCTATGTAATAATCAGTAATATTATTTTTTTAGGGTTTTCCCCACCATTTTAATAAGCAGCAAATTTATTGGTTCTTTGGCATTTTAATAACCTACTGCAGGGTTCTGCTTTAATGAACTAAGTAAATTGTTCCCAGTGTGTTTTATGACTTTATCTTATTCTCAAAGGAAAAGAGACAAGACTATCCTACTGTTGAATTTTCCAATACTCTACTCATTAAAACTCTCATTGAAACTCATTTAGGAGACCTCTAGGTCATCCTGATTAGCAGAGAAGGTAAAAAAAATTGTTGCAATTGGTTGATGTTTCAACAGTAACGTGAAAAACCTGGTCCACCAAGACATCTAGGAATGATTCAGGTTGGCCAAAAACAGTTGAAAATGATTACTTTTGTGATCAAGAATTCTACTTGGTGGCCTTAAACATCCCTTGTTACTGTAATGCAGTGGGACAGTTAATCATCAGCTTTTCAACATCAGGCATCTGTCAGGAAGTAATTAAAGGTCCCTCTTTTTAAGGAGAACACACTCTGAAAAGTCAGAGAGCTAATGGATGATGAGCCAGTTTCTGGGAGGACTATCTGTCCTGTGAAGGCCAGGTTAGGAGTGGATCTTACTCTAATTACGATTTGGGATGTTAAGAATGGTCTGTGTTGCACCAGGATATGGGAATTAATGCTCAGGATCACAATCCCAATCAGATTTGCGTAACATTTTGACATAATGGAGAACACTGACATTTCAATTAAGCCATCTCCCTTCAATTACTCTGTAACTCCGTAGCAGAGGCATTAACCTTTCAGAGGAACCTGTCACATTTGTCTTGGCATTGAAATTATCTGACATTGACAGCATCATCTTTGCTTTCCCTGGAACTAATGTTTTCCAGTTTCACACAGTGCCCTTTCATCTTCAGCTCACGAGTATAATAGCAGAAAGGGCAGCCGTGACCAAAAGCTGAGTCCCTTCTAATGCCGGTGAATGACCCGTGGTGGAATAAATTGGAGGGTCTTTGTCAAGAGTCTGAGATGAGACCCAGTGGTCAAGTGCCATCTCAGGTCTTCCTGAAAACTACTGCTCTTGTTGGCAGCCTGAGGGCTACCCAGTAGTCACCTACAAATCTCCTTGTAGGTGAGACAGTGGAAATTGACTGTCTGCAGACTCAGTGATCAGAGGACTTAGGTTATGCATGTAAAAAAGCAGGTGTGTCTGAAAAGTCCAGACTTTGCAATGTAGGTACTCTGTCCCTTTCTGCTTAACTGTAAAAATTATTGGCAGTATCACCTATATCAACATGAACAACCCCCAAGCTGTATAGTGGAACACATGTGAAGTATTTGCAGGATCAGAGTATTTGTTGAAGAGATCAGAAGTCCAGAAAATGTCTTATTTTATCCTAAAGCCACAAGGCTGTTGCTTTATATTTAGGATCTGAAAATGTAATATTGCCTTCTTCTCTAAGTTTTCTGTTGTTTTTTTTTTTAAATGTATGTTTTACAGGAACTCTTATCGATACCTTTGGGGACTACAAATACATGTTCATTAAATGTGGAACTGTGATGTTCCTGGCAGGAACTTTCCTGTCCATCATGAATTACTACAATTATCAAATGCTTGCCAAGGAGGAAAAGGAAAGAAAGGCAAAAGAAGAGGATCCTGAATCTGTAAGGACAGAAAATGAAGGCAGAAGTAACTGGAACAAAGAAACCACACAGGATGGACCTGAACTAGAACCTTTGAGAGAGGAACGAGAAGGACTAAAGAAGCAAGTGAATGGCACAAATGAATTTTAAACCTGTTCTCATGGGCTGAACTTGTTTCTGGGTTGCTGAAGTGGACACCAGCTGTGAAATCACACTAGGTTTTTAAAATTTTGCTGTATGCTCTTGCCACATTCTCTGCTCCTCTTTGTTGTAGGAGACCAGAACAGAAACAAGTCTAGTTTTTTATCACATGCTAGGACACAGTGCAGTAGTCATTTGTATACCAAAGGCCCTGCAAATACTTCTCTTCAGATATTTCCCAGAGGGGATGAGGAAAGGCGTAACTGACACCCCACTGTTCTTCCCTGTACTACAGTTCTACTCAATGAAAAGGCCATTGGCTATCAGAGTCAATGCAAAGCCCTTCCAACAGCCTGGCTGGGCTTTACATTGAGTACTGTGGTGTGTAGATCTCATCATGCAGACAGAACTCTTTGACTGTCTTGGACTGCAGTGTCAGAATTCTCCCAGGGATTTAGTGCTGCCTTCCATTGGCAGCTGCACTGTGACTTGCACCTTTCTCTCATGGAAATAGAAAACAGACCTTAGACTCATATACAACAGGAGAGAGCTGCTTGAACAGAAAAAGGGCAGGACATGCCAGTCTATGTGAGGTGGCAGCATGGCAACTTGTGCTTGTGGCTGGAACATGCTAGGAAGGAACTAACCTGCAGTGGCTCATCCTGGGCTTCCTCAGGGATCTGTACATTGAGCAAAATGCCTTGAGAAAAGTGACATAATGCAGGGGACCAGCATGAGGCTGGCATGCTACAGGAGTCCTTCCAGTCCTTTGGATGGGGCAGAAATTGTCTTAAAGGACTTAAAACTTTGACCTACATTCAAACAGTACAAATTCCTTGAAATTTCCCGTAGGTGGTTACAAATCCTTATCATCCAATAGCTGAGTGCCTTACTGTTTCTAGCATGCTTTTTCTTTACAACACCCTGGTGAGGCAGCAAGCATTGTTACTATTAATTAATTGCACAAATGAAGAACTGAAGCTCAGAGAAGCTGTGGGCATGGATGCATCAATGAATAAAGCTGAGGCATACCAGAGCTGAGATGGGATCCACTACCCTGAGTTAGGCACCTAAAAGCCCTGCTGAGCACAGGTATCCCTCTGGTAGAAAGAGGCAATACCATGGATAGCCATAAATTAAACCACAGCCCTCTCTGCAGTGCAGCCTGCTTACTCTGTGCTTCTTACTACTCAAGATTACGATTTTAAACAGTGTCTTAGGTTAAAAAAAATATGGCACAACGCTGCAGATCTAAGTTGCACATGTGCTGGAGGGAAACTGGACACAGCTGCCTCCCATTGGTTGGAGCTGGGTTGGACACCTCCCTGGTGATGATAGCACTGCAATACCTGCTGGGATTCTGCCATCCTGCTGTATGAAATCAAGTGTCCTCAGGTCAGTGATGCAGAACTGGAGCTGAGGCCACGTAGGAGGCTTTCAGCCAGTGGTGATAAATTTGGGAGGGGAAGATCTGCACTCTGACAGTAAGCACTGGTGTGTTTTATAGTGAGCAGCTGTTGCTGAAGAGCCATAGATGCTGAATATGGCATCATGTAGTTACATCGTAAGCCTTTTGTGGATTTAGCTCCAAGTGACTGGATAAGAACAAGGACTTTTCAGGCAAGTCACCCAAATCCAAAGGTAACACCTGTCCAAAGGCTACTTTTCCTCTTTTTTTGCTTCAATGGTACCCTTATGTGATCAGATAGTGTTTTGTCCTTTGTCACTGAAGAACTGCATTTAATTATCACTTGTGTACACACTATGAGGAATGGCATGTAAAAATACTTCCATAAATAAACTAAACTCTTAAATTTAGATCACTCATATCTTCTTGTATAAAACCTTTTCCATGAAGTATTTTGATCCACTGAAGAATAACAGTCTTTGGCCATTGATTTCAGTAGGACTTAAATTTTATCCTCTGAAAACCAAAATCTACACAATAACCTTTGGCTTTTATTGATGGATTTTTAATACTCTTTACTTCTGTCAATAATATTTCAGTCAAAATCCATTGATAGAAATGTCCCAAAAACTTTCCAGTATGTCTTATGGAAATTTTCATATTCTATAATAAAAATCTTCTTTAAAAATCAAGTTATTGTGACCTGTAGGGTAATGCTGCCTTTCTTCTCAGTCAGGAATGTGTCCTCTTAGTGTTTCTAGTCCTGGCTCAGTGTATCTGGCAATACAACTCTTGGTCATGGCCTCTTATTCCTGGCCTACCACAGAGCTCCTTGCCACACAGTTTCATTGACATTTTCAGTCTCTGGGCAGCCTGACTTACAGCTCCAGTTATGTGAGCCCATGAATCTGAAAGCAGCTGAGAATGATCTGTCAAGGATCTGAGAAGATGTTTTTCATACCTTCTCACCAGGTTGTAGCGATTCTTTCTAGGAACAATGACCAGCTGTCCTTACTGCAGGACCTGATGCTAAGGATGGTTCTCTAGCACAAACCTAAAGCAAACTTTTAGATCATAAAACTTTGTTAATACAGTTAACATTTGCAACAAAAAGCCTTTCTGTGCTGCTGTTTATGAAGATCATCTGGAAAACTGACACCTTTGTTAACCTGTCGCTGAGGGAAAAAAAATGCTACATTGCATAAGTAGTTCTTTCTTTACAGCTTAGACGTCTTCTAACATTAAGCAGCTACTTCATTTAACCTACTCAACCTCCTGTCAGAGAAACATATGCTGTCTTTAAGATTATGGCACTAGTTTTATCATGTAAGAAGCTAGACTTCTAATAGAATTGTGGGGATTATGGCTGGTTTTCCGTGGGGGGTGGCCTATTACCAGGTCTCCTGGTTCAAACCTCTGATCGTGACATCTTGCTAATCAATGCAGCGAAGTAACGTCAAGTTACTCTGTACTTTTAGGCATGTGAGTAGCCCCAGAAATGCTTCACTGAATCAAATCCTGTGAATTTACACCTTGCAGGCTCAAGCTGTAATCCAGACTTGGAAAACCCTTAAACCTTCCCTAAGAACATTTTCAGTTATTAAAAATGATTGGTACAGTATTAAATATCCATTAGAAAAAACTCCTGTGAAGGAGCACAAGCTGCCTGTGCATTTGATTTAGTGATCTGTGTGGCTAATTGAACACAATGTTCATATTTACATGCTTAAGTCTGGAAAGCACCTGTGTAGGAAAATCAAGAGGTGTGAGTGTTGTACCATAAACATGTACTGGGCACACAAGGCGTATTTGGGATATCAGACATGCAAGGATGATTGATAATGCTTTCCCTGGAGTGCAATTAATAGACATCTTTTGTATTTCATTAGCTTGTGACCGTATTAGAAGCAGTTGCCCATTGTTTCAGGATTGCTTGAACTTCTACAAGAGCCTGATTTTGATGCTGTACCATTATTCCCAGCAACACAGCACTCCCTGCAGCTGCCTTCTCCTGATGAGGCATGAAGGGTGTGTGATGAGGAGGTGTGACAAGTACCATGGATTGCTTTTAGCATTATCCCACATACTCATTTATAGGTCCCCTCACTTTTCCCCCTCACTATATTTAGCTTTCCAATTTTAAAGGAATGGAGGGGAAAATCAAAGCAGCACTTAGGCTAAAGTGGCAAAGTTTGTACACTTTCCTGCCTCTTTTTAACAGCATGGCACAGCAGTGACTGTGCTATGTGCTGGACTTCCATGCTACTATAAGGGGACATTATCTGCCATCATACATTGTGCCACATCCTGATTTGTCACACAGACTTCCTTGTCTTGGCCTGAGAAAGCAGTGACACAGACTGCCCAAGAGCAAGGCTGATGAGCAAGGCTGGGGGGACACTGCAAGGTCAGCTGTAGATTTGAACTCATCAAGAACTTCAGTGCTGTTTATTTTGTACTGTTAATGAAAACCTTCAGTGAGGCAGTAGCCAAAAGGATGCCAGCACTTAAGGAACAGAGTGTAAAACTAAGCTGCCTCATGAAGTGAGGGCAGGAATCTGCAGTTTTCAGTCCTATAACCATCGCTCGTGTTTCTGCTGCTCTGGGCAGTCCTTCACGTTTGGCATGCACAAGAGATCATGGCTACAAAGGGGAAGGATGTTCACTGGCAAAATATAATTGTCCTCCTTATAATGAAAAGAATGAACCATGGCCAGAAAAATGCAAAACACAAGGAGACCAGAGGAGTCTGGAAGCACAAATAAGTGGAGGTAACTCACAAATGAATAGTAGCAACTGTGTTAAAACCAAGCAAACAAACCAAAGAATGAAGTGCCAAACTATATATCTGAAATATGCAATCCTTTTAGACAACACAAGACATTATTCAGGAGGACAGTTCCTGTGGCAGCTGATGCCAAATTTATTGGGCTGTGTTCAGAAAATGCCTGGTAGATAATACAAGTGCATTCAGATTACACTGAGGAATGAATTTAAAAGACAAGTTTCGTGCCCTCTGTGGTGACAGCGACATTGACTGTAAAATAGTACTATTTAGATTTATCAGAGCCCTGTGAGGGTGTTTTGATGAGTGACATTCATTACTGTCAGCAGAGCTGCCCATAATGGCAGTGCAGCTCTGAAACAAAGACTTGATTTGCCGCCTGCTTTGTCACTCACAAAAGTATTGCCATGCTTTTGTTTGTGTTTGGAAAGAGGCTCATTTACATTCTCTCTCTCACACACACACACAAATAACATATATAGGTAAATGGGATCTTCTGTGTCACCACGGTGAAGTCCCTGCTAGCACAGCTAATGGCATCATATAATTCCCCTTTAAAAAACATACAACCCATTGTCCTGCAGAGCCAGGAGCCTGTCAAGGTGTGACCCTGCTGTGAAATTTATGCCTGCAATGTTGGTGTGTCTGCAGAGGGTGAATCTCCATGTGTTCAACAGCACAGGTGTCTAGAGGTTTAGACAAACACAATTCTACAGACCTTGAGATACTCAAGCCCTTAGCTCACCAGTCAGACTGTTAGAGAGGGTATTTATGCAAGGGAAAGAATAGATCTCCTCCCTCCAAAAGACAGAAATTTGATCAATATTTTAAAATACTTTTTTTTTTTAGTATTTATTTGTTTACATGTTCCTACTTCTAAAACAAACTCTACATCCCTCCAACTTCAGTATTACTGATGAATTTGGACTGAAAATGTTTCCTCTCATGACTGCCCTTTCTTTTTTCATGTCAAACCACTTTATTCAGACACATTAACTTTACTCTGAACTTGCCTGTCAGGCACATTTCCCCCCCCATTCCAACATTTTTTTTTAAACACTACAAAGTCACTTAAGAGTTATAAATCATATTTGAGTCAGAAATTCAAGATGGGATTTTGCTGGATAGCCTAAGAAACCTGTTAGAGGGAAAGCCAGGCAGGGAAAGCTTCGAAGGTGCAGCACCATGCCTCTAGCAGCAAGGACAGGGCAATTCATGGAGAGTCTAGCACAGACACTAAGGTACATCCTCTCCAAATATAACAGGCCTTCCCAGTGTTCAAAAGGATGCATCTACATGTTGATTTCTCTGAATTCACAGCTAACTCAGGCACAGATAAGCTGTAAGTGTCCGAGGCTGTCCCTGTCAGCTCTCTTTGTAATGTGAACACTGTAAAGGAGCTTCTCTTCAGAGACTGCATGTCCAGCACTTTAGAAACTGCTTCTTTGCAAGGGCTTATTAAAATCACACCAGAAGCTTGTGTTTAGCTGAATTAGTTTTCCCAGACAATGCTGTGGGAAAGGCCAGCCGTGGTCTCAGCAGGCCAGCATATGGCTTAAAGCCTCTTGGTGAATGCGGCTCTGGTTTATGTCTTACCTATTAAAGCATACGTGCCCAGCAGATTTTAGGAGGGATAAGAGGGAAATACCTGTATTGCTACAAAAGCAGGTAAGAACTATCTTATGCTGGAAAGGATAGGGGTGTTTCTCTGTGCACACACTAGTCAGTCGTGCACTGTGCCCATAGGAGCCAAAGTCTGCATCTACTTCAAGCTATCTGATAGTGCTAATGGTGCAAATGCCTGAGCTGCTCCTGCCTATCATCATACCATGATAATCTCTGAATGATCTGTTTTTCACTACTAACTCCCCAGCCCATGAATCTGTCAATTTTCACACTACCTAAATCCATGGGAAGAAAAAACACCAAGAAACACAGGCTTCCCATAGGGTCTCCAGAGACTTTTGGACTTTCTGTCTGCTCAATGCAAAAGTGTCCCATCAAAATGTTTTCAATGAAGAAACTCCCACCTTTTGTGAGACCACTGCTTTTCAGATATGCCACTGAACACAAACATGCTTCTACTCTTTCCTTGGTCAAATCCATTGGCTCCCGAGGAGGGGAAAATATACACTCACAGTATCTTCAAGGTCTAATTCTGACTAAACTCAGACACTTTGGGTTTGTTACATGTCCTGGATTCCCTTCGATGTGAAAGCAGAGTCGTTTGGTGTCTGCTGCTAGGGATAGATGAACTGGTACAACTAGAATGAAACAAGTACAAGCACTTCCCTCCTACTGCGGGGCTTGACATTCCCTTTCTGGGCAGATGAGATTCTTAAGCAGTTTTTAAACAGTACATAATCAGCCCTGGCCATTAGTTATGTAATCTGATCACAAAACAGAACTCTATAGGAAGATCCTTAGGATATCCAGGAGGATCCATGCATTATTGAGTGAAAAATACACAGACTCTACCCATCACTCATTCATATTATATATAATAAAAGCTTGTTGAGCACACTTGCCAAGTCTAATTATTCTCCTGGGGACTGAGTCAGCCAAATTCACTGTCCACAGCCTGGGTCTCTTTTCCATTCTTCCAGGCAGGACAACCCACATAATGAAGTTTGCTCACACCTGGAACATGATGTATGATTTTTATTTCTTATTTCTTTGAATTAATGTGGGGTTTTTTTGAGGTCTCTGAGCCCTGAGATTGTGGGTATTTATGTGGTAGAAAGACTTTTTGAGCACATGTTCCTTCATGAGATGTTGTGTTGTCCAGAAAGTCTGTCAAAAGTCTGTCAGGTAACAGTACTAGTGGTGTTGGTATGGGGAAGAGAAATAAATCCAAGAAGTTAATGATGACTGTGCTGGTTAATTAAGACCAAAAGCAAAACCACTCAAAGGGTGGGCTACAGTCATATAGGGCTGCTCTTGCACACAGTGCAAATATGTTGTCTGTATTATGATATGTAAACAGAGGAAAAAGGAGGAACCATCACCTCAATGAATTGGCTTAGAAAATCCTAAACATCCAGAAGGCTGGTGTCCTCACCAAGCTCAATGCTTTGGAAAATAGCCTGACTCTGTTCAGCTTTTTTTCTTTTCCTTTTTGTTAGCAAACCACTGCCAAACAAAAAAGACTGTGAGTGCATTGGCTAGAAAGATTCTGAATTGATTTACCCACTAGGTATTTGTCCTCTGACTTACTTGCTACAGATATCTTTCAAAATACAGTATCATGTAGCACATTCCAGTATGAAACATGAGGCATAATGATATCATGATTTCAGCTTTCAGCCAGAGAAGATAGTAATTATACACCCTATAAACAGAAGTGCAGGGAAGCAGCTTTGTGATTACAAAGTAACTAAGCTGCAGCTAATTTACTTGTATTCTGAAGTGCATTCAAAGTTAGCAATTAGGGCAAGTACACCATGAGACATTTACCTGCACCAATACCAATATAGTTACCTTCAAACTGTGTATTATTTTTCACTCATATCTATCATGAACCTAGATATTTTCCAGGGATTAATGATAGGCTGTGAAAAGTTGATAGCCTGAAGTTCAGCAGAGAACCATTAAACTGGCCTGGTCATTAATCCCTAGAAAATATCCAGCATCAAGGTTGTTATAAGGTGAATATGGAAAATAACTTTCCACTCATGTTGACTTTTGTCTTGGCTGTTATGTCTTTGACAGTGTATGGAAACAGCACCCCAATTGCAAATGATTCCCTCTGCCTTCCATTTGCAGGTGCTTCATATTAAGTGGATGAATCCTTCCTAAGTTCCCCTTTGTACATCACTGAGGGCTGCCAGTAGAAGACCCTGAATAGACAGTTTGTATTCCAGCCAGCCTGTCTTAGGCACAGTTGTCTGGCAACATTTGGAGGTTAATTTTAGACTGAACCTCCATTTTTCTGAAATGTGTAATTCCAGCTTCTCTGAGCTGAGAAACAACACTGGCAGCTAAGTAAAAATATCCATTACCAGGGGAATATGTAAAAACACAGTTTCATCAGTCATCCTGCTCACACAACTCCCTCCCAGAACTGAGATGGTAATGAAAGTAATTTAACACACATCTATAATTAATTTACTACATTCTTCCTACTGATGGCAATCATCTTACCTAGGAAAGTTCATGAAATGGATCTTAATGCATAAAAATAGAGATGGAAAAGCGTCAAAGGCAGCTAAATGTGGTTTGCTTCAAAGCATGTCAGCAGTTAAGCACCGTTTGGAGAAATGTTTGGGGGCTGATTTAGCAGGAGCCATTACCGGTGAGAAATGATGGTGAGCACACAAGCTGAGCAGGGCTTTCCCCTGGACACATGCAGTTTGTGAGCACTGATGAGAGCAGCAGCCCTTTGCTCTGGTGCTGCTCTTTTGCAGAATGTGGACAGAAACGTGAGTGTAGGTTCAAAAAAGTTTTGCAGAAGCGGACAAAGCCAAAAGTAGCACCAGGGACATGAAGTGTACAAGCTCATGGCTTTTACTCCAGTGCCATTTGAAGTCATAAACCCAGGCCTCCAACTTCCCATTGGAAACACAGCTCTGGATAACGTACAGAATATTCAAATGTGCAGATGTATCTGGGCACTCATGCAAAGAAGAGATACCACATGTGCGTGACAGAGTCCTTCCTATGTATATGTGTGCAGGCTGTTTCTAGGGCTTCCTGATGGCTTAAAAGCATCTTGGGTTTGCTCTGATATCACTGGGTCCTTGTCTACTAGCCATTCTCATTTCACCAAATGTGGCTTTTCTACACATCCATGAGCCCCATAATCAGCTGGGCTCTACCCTCACAGTGTCTTTCCACTCCTAGACCAGCAGAGAACTACTTGAGACCATCAGGCTGACAGGAACTCATACACATCTACAGACCACGATCTACACATCCCAGAGACCCTACTTTAAAATGTAGATCATTACATTATGACTTTAACGTGAGCTGGAAAACCCAGAAAAGCAGAAACCCCTAACATGTAAGAAGGTTTTTAAAGCATGTCTTCCATCACTGTGACCTCTAAATGAGGGAATACAATAGCTTTACATGGATGATGATTCAGAGGACAAAGAGCCACCACTCCTTTTTGTGCTCACTTCAAGATGGAACACAACCTGTCCTGCCTGACTGCAGAGGGGGAAGGAAACTCTGCTTGGGAAACCACTTCTGTGAAAGAGCCTCAAACAGCATGGAAATAGGGCAATTCTTTCATTCCCCTATGCTTGACTATGCAGGAGAGCCCACTGAATGGACATATGGCCTCTGTAGCCAGGATTACTAGTTGCAAGAGTGGCTGGATGGGGAGAATTTCTCAGCAAGAGGCATTTTAACCAGGCTGCTTCCCCTAAGTGCAAAGCTGTTGACTGGTTTCTCCTTAATGCCAGCAAGAGCAGTATTTGTCAGGCCTGTGCTGCTGGAGAGAAGCATGAATCAGCCTGAGGACCTGTACAGACAGCAGCAGGTTGCTGCAGGGCTTTTTATTGCCTGTTGACTGTCACACAGGCTCCTCATCACGGGGCAACAAATGCTTTCAGTGCTGGCTGCAGGAGCTGGGAGAGGGATGGCCAGGGGCAAGATGTAAAAAAATGGCTCTGAAGCAGACAGAAGGCACTCAGGATTGTTTTGAAATGCTGGGGCATCAGGCCTGAATACTTGCTTTTTACAGTGCCTCCATGGCAGGAGTCTGGGAAAGCATCTACCCCACCAAAACTGCCCAGCTCAGCCCTTACCATCTCATGGCATGAACTACTGTGTTGTGGAAGACCTGCATATCTTCCTTCCTTTTACCACCAAAGTGACATTAAAACCAAAAATGCACTGTAGTAAATCCTTTCACTGTAGACATTAGAAAAATTTCAGGACACATGCACCAAGTGGAATGACTGAGACCTGCTCTGGCTCAGGGATGGATGGGACTTGCTACCTCTTTCTTGAGAGGCAAGGTCCCTCTCTTCCTATAGACACTTGTCACTAGTAAGGCATCAATGCAAAAAAAGGAAAGTCTTCAGCTAGAGGCAGAAAAAAACCTCAGATTCTCTGGGCTGAAAGCACAATCTGAGGAGCTTAACTCTACCTCCAGTCAAAATACGAGCATTAACTATGGCAGCACAGAGATCAGTGAGGAGCAGGGGGCAAATCAATATCCTTGGGTGAGCTTCACCACTGAGAGAAACCCTAAGACATGGTAATTACTGAAATTTTCAAATGAGGAACATCAGAGGGATTGTACTCACCTAAGAAGGAGGATCTAAGTGGTGGGAGGGGAATTAGACCAATGTTGGACACTCGAAGACAAAACCAAACCTGCCTCTTCTATAAATTCCCATATTGCTAAGTTTGGCTCCTTCCCAATACACTGTGGTTATGTGCTGATTGGGTGTTTCTGTCTCTTCCTCAAGTGGTTGTGGTTTTGGTGATAATGTTATTAGCTGTTGTCATGAGACAACATGAGTATAGATCTCAGAGTGTGAGCTGTTGTGTGGGCAGAATGAAAACTGCTCGGGATGAGGAGGATGTGATGTACAAAGCATCCTTGAGTGAACGGTGCTACATCAGTTTGAAGTATTCTTAATTCTATCTTCTGTAATTAAGGAAAGGAAATGTTTTATCTGGAAAAAAAAAAAAGAAGAGAGAAATGGCCTGTTTCAAAAGATAGAAATGAATGAAATAATCCTCTGAAGCTTGTAGGCTTTTCTCTAGACTTATGCAGTGTTCATCAGCAAATGTTATTAAGCAACGATTGCTAACAACATACAGAAATATACAGCAGTGTTGTGTGTTTTATCAGGTAATAAAAGAAAGCTCTTAGATCAAGGAGGTGTGAACATACACAATCACGTAAGTAATGCTCTGAAAGTGTGGTTTCTGTTTCAGTGACTTGTCAGCATTACCTAGAACACAAATACAGTGGCTGAAAGAAGAAACAGTATCTCAGGTCTTGCAGCTTAAGAACAAATTAGTAGTTTTAGGTGGCACAGCATAATCCTGGGGGAATTGACCTCTGACTAATCCAATATCATGTAGCCCTTCAAAGCACATAGTACTCATCATTGTTGTCTATTTTGAGATGGGTTTAGGATTCTCTCTTTCCTCCTGGTTCCCATGAGTGGTGGCTAGAAGGTGGCTACTTTTCCCAATTGCCCTTTCAGAGACTCTTGATTGAGCAACCAGATAATATGAACTAGGTGCTAATTGACTGGTGCCCATTTGAGCAGGAACCGCTTTGCTGTTTGCACTTTGCTTAGTGAAGAGTTGTATTTTCCTAATGGAGAGCAACCACCCTTTTTTCTTTCAAAGAATTAATGCTTTTGTTTTTTTTTTTTCCTCCTTGGTGATAGCACTGCAAATATTACACATGAAAGACCATCACTATTTTTTGTTGTTAGAACCAAGAAGAAAACTATTTTGCACTGAAAAATACTTCACATTTGGCTTTTAATTCTCTCTTCCACCTTTTCTCCTTCCATCAGTCACAGCAAGATCAAGACACCACAGATGAAGTAAAAAGAAACCAAAAGAATGCAACAGGGAATAAAAAAGAACCTACTGATTAAACTAGAACTTTAAAAATTCTGGAAAGATCTAAAATTCGGTGTTTTCCCCTTTTTTTTTTTTTTTTTTAAATCCAAACAATACTTGTTAAGAATCTCAACCGGGGAGTAAGAGCTTTGCTCCAACGGCCATATGGCAGCGCTGCTGCAGAAACGGCTTCTGAGAGAGAGAAAGTACATTCTGCTGTGATAGTTAAAGGTGAAAAGACTAAAAGTGTAGGCAAGCTTTGGCCTGGCTGTGTGCGGCGGTGCTGGAGGTGCCACCCCGCAGGATCCCCCTGTCCCCTCCCGCCGGCACAGCTGCGGGAGCGCTTCAGCAGGAGCTGCTTTGCCCGCAGCCGCTAGAGATCAGCCTTGTCCTGCTCTTGGGCTACGCACCGAAACCCTTCGGCTGCCTCTGTCTCACTCAGCACCCGCCTGACCTTTGGCTTTTCACATTTCCCCTTGGGATGTGTACGCTCAGTGCATGTGTAGATTCCTCTGTGCTTTCTCCCATCCCTTTCAGCTTGAGTGTCAGTGAGCTGACAGCACGATAGATACGTTTTCTTGCAGAGAAACTGTGCATTTCTCTGCAGCAGAAATGTAGAACTCCCTCTCCTTCCCCAGCTTGTTTGCTTTGTTTCAGTTGGTTTGGGTTTTTTTTTTGATACTACATTCCATCACAAACTTTTGGAGCCTTGTTCCTTCCCCCTTCCCCAACTCTTATCTGCTTTCGGATGACCGTTCATGCTACACCTGACCTTTTCCTCTCAGAAACACATAGATCTGGGAAAGGGGAGAAAAAATAGACAAAAGAAAAGGATATTTTGCGTTTCTACAAGATGCTACCACCTCAACTCACCACCTGCTCTCTGAGATTGGAGGCAATGGGCACCATGACAAGCCCAGCACTACCCTAATATGTGTGGGACAGGGCTCGTGGGCATCCATCCTCCATTCTGCACCATGCTCACACCACTTCACTTAGGCACTGGGGATACTGGGGGCAGTGACACCACACTGCTCAGTAGCCAAAGTGGAAAAACAGTGTGCAGTGGCACTCCATAAGGAGCACCTTGGCAGCTGCTTCCCCTGGAGCAGAGCTCTTCCAGCCCCCTCTTTGTGCCGCACTTGAGCTTAATGCTCCAATTAAGCTCATAGTTTCCCTGTTTCAGATATGTCAGAACTTCTCTCATCACCTCTCATTTTGCACCTCAGAAATCTATTGCACATGATGTGCCAACGTAACCAGCCATGACAAATGCTCATGTAGATGTGGCAAGCACGTGGAATACAAAAAGATGTGAAATACCAGGAATTGTGTTACTGGACCTTGGTTTTAAGTTTGTCTCAGGCAGAACTGTGTTCATTCCCAGGATTTGTCAAAGTGCTTTACCAAAAAGCTGGGATTGTCTTCATTTAGGAAGAGCACCAGAGTTAATGTACATGCCTGTGTGTGGGCACATATTTCTGTTCATTTGTGCCTCTCACATGACATGTGATATTTGGGTGCATCCCTCACTGTTAGAGTAATACTTAATCTGCAAGAAAATTTTTAGTTAACCACAGCCTCTCCTGAAAATATTTACAGCAGTTTTCATTATGCCATGCTGCAAAAACCTATCTATGGGTTAGCTTAAACTGATGAGGCTGCTTTCCGGGTTCACCAGCTGAAACAAACAAACTGAAGATGAAAGCTAAAATGAGCAACATGACCATGTGTATGCCAAGGACAGATTTGCCCCGGTCTCCTCTGTCTGAGCTGGCCAGACGTGGCAACCCCTAAGGAATGTGCCCATTGAAGTCATCGCTTCTCTGGAAACAACGCCTTGCAACTACCTGAATGGTTGAATTTGAAAGTCACTCTCTTCACTTGCTGGGAACTTTCCTCTTCCTGCTTATCTCTGGGAAACAAATTCAGAAAGAACAAGAAGATGGCCAAACAATTTATGAATTCTGCAGAGATTTTAATGCTCACACTAAAATTTTTGCTTCTCTATGGCTGGCAGTTAGTGTGTCTGTACTAGAAAGAAGTGTTCAGTTTTGGTTCTCTCACTTCATGAAAGACATTGAGGGGCTGGACCGTGTCCAGAGATGGACAACAAAGCTGATGAAGGGTCTGGAGCACAAGTCTGATGGGGAGCAGCTGAGGGACCTGAGGGGTGTTTAGGCTGAAGGAATGGAGGCTGAGGGGAGATGCGAGCACTCTCTGAAACTACCTGACAGGAGGTAGCAGTGATGTGGGGCTTGGTCTCTTCTCTCCAGTAATGATGATAGGACAAGAGGAAATGGCCTGTCACACATTCATTTAGTGTCACTGAACACTTTATGTCTACAGGAGACAAGAATGGGCCTGGCATAACAATATCCATTCTTGTAAAATCCTCTGTACTGTGTACACACAAGAAACATGGCAATATCTGAGAAGCTAATCTCTTTCAAAGAGAGAAAATAACCAGGAAACACTGGAGTGAGTCCCAAAAGAGATGTCACTGCATTTAATGTGTATTTATGCATCTATTTAGAGGCAAAGAGAAGCAGTGATTATGTATAGAATCAAATGGAACAACAAATGGAGATTGTTTTAGCTTCCGCTCTATCTGATTAGCCAGGAAGAACAACAGACTGATCTGCTCTGAACAAACAAAAACACACTAAGCCTAAACGCTCTGGCCCTTGGGGGATTCAGTTGTATTTTCTGCATGAAACAAAGAAGGAGAACAAAAGGAATTTGTTTCGAGTCAGCTGGGAGACTCAGCAGCCCAGGCTGAGCCAGTTCTTCCATGCACCTATGTGCTGCTGAAGTTAACCTGGTTTCTTGCTGTCACTTCTCTGCTCCTTGGTGGAGAAAAAATCCTCAGTTAATTGTAGCACCAACAATGGAAACTTTGCCAGTCAGACCCAGCAATTAGTGGGAGTCATGGCGTGCGAAAGGGCTACAGCAAAAGGTATTCCTCTCCAAAACACGTTTAACAGCAGAATATCAGGCTGAAAGGCTGAACCCAGTGCCTCAGGGTCCCCTGGCTCAGATGTCTGCTCAGTGCTGTTAGGCATGAGCCAGACACTGAAAGAATGAAACTCCATTAGAGCTACAGTCATAGAGAATGGACAGTGGTGATTTATGGGGACAGCCAGTGATCTTTCCAAACCCTGCACATGGCTATCAGGAGCAGAGAATCCCCGAGACAGCTGACATGGTCACGGCACAAGGTGTAACTGAGGAGTCTTCCAGGAGCCAGGTTTTAAAGAAGGAAGAAAACTGTAATTGGGCCTGAGCTCCTTGCTGGATCTATAACATGACATCTCAGAAAGACTGAAGTCACTAACCTGCAGCTTTGCTCTGACAGGGGCACAAAAGGAATGTGCTTAGGTTGAACAGGAGCCGCTGGACGAGTTCTTTGAGTTGCATGATGTCATTCACCTACCTTTAGTGCAGCCCATGGGATCACAACCGCTAATGAGCATCATTGCTCAGTTCACTGAGTGATATTACCAAGTGTTAGATATTACCAGGGCTTCGGTGCAACATTGCAAGTGTAGCATGTCTCAGGTAAGCAGCAGAATGGCTGGAATAGCTAGTTTAGTGGTAAAGGTGAACGTTTAGTAGCTTTCTCATGCAGCAAATAAAATCCTACACCACAAAGTCCTCATGACCTATGTGGGAAACTGGTTGCATGAGAAAAAGCACCTAGATGTTTTGCAGCTGACTGAGGAATGTGTTAATCATAGCACACAGCTGGTGTAGCTGGGGAGGCAAGGCCACACTATCTTTGACTGTTGCAATTATACAATAACAGGTTGTTTTTGCAGTAAGAAAGGCATGGGAAAAGCAGGAGGGACTGATCCTTTGTACATGCACCAATTAGGAGCTCAGCTTTGCACTATGTATGAGTTAATTAACTAGAGTATAAATATTAAGTAAGCACGATTAATAAACAAAGCATACTGATCACTCATATTAAGCGACTGTGTCTTCCTTCCGTCGGCAACAGACCTAAGCAATAACTAACACTACCAAAGCAGGCAGTAAGACTGCACAGAACAAGTATTTCATGTACATGCAGCCATCAAACAAACTTTTCATATAGCTAAGGAGGTCAAGCTAAAATTTGGCTATCCCCTGTTCTCTTGTAAGGGCTGGTATAGGCACCCATCAGGGTGCAGTGCAAGACATCAGAAAGACATTCAATTAATTCATCACTGTCACTCATCAGAACCCTGCTCCTTCCCTGATCTATGGGGACACAGTGCTGTGCACGAGATAGGAAGCCTGAGTATAACCCCAAAAGCTGAAAAACACCTGAAATGTGACTTAACAAATGGTAGATTTTGTTCTCATCAAAACAAAGGACACCAAGTGTTTCACTCGATTAACCTACCCCTGTCTCCTTGAGTGTTTTAATAACATTCTTTCAGTTTCTCAATTATGTTTTATGTGGAATGACAAAGTGAGATTGCCCCACAAAACATGTTGTGCTATAAACACCATTACAGACATACTTAAGAAATGGTCTAATAAACACTCTGATGCAGAACAGGAAGAACTATTTCTACTTAGAGGCAGTGGCATGATTTTCAACTTGCAAAAAGATCCTGTTAAATATAAAGAAAGGTCAGCAGCATAATTCTTTGTTCCTTTCCCCAAAAAGGGGCAATTCATCAGAAAAAGAATCTATGGTTTCTGCAAACACACTTTAGCAAATTTCTAAATGAAGAATGGCAACAGTTTTACAAAGCTTGGCATGGAAAAGGTCATTCATGGAAAGGAGAGCCAGTAATGCAAAACCTGAGTGAAATAGAAGCAACTTAATAGAATATGTCAGAAGGGACTGTTCAGCTGGGATGGTAACAAGGCTTCTGCATTTTATGTTTTTTTTTTAGCCTATTTTCCCCAGCAAATGAGCTTCACACATTTGCTCCTTGTGCCTGTGTGTGTGTCTGTCTGTTCTCCTCAAGTAATTTTTGAATCCTTGGGGCTGTCTGCATCAAATTTGAAAAGTGTCTGAGATCCTCTGTCTGCCATGAACGCAGGCACTGCTATCCCCACTGCAACCAGACCTCATCCTCCTTCAGCCATGGGGAGAGATGTTATCAGACCCAACAAACACAAGAAAATGTTCACCTGGAGCCTGATCCTTCCTGGCAACCAGAAAATTAAACTACAGTGTACAAAACTGTAAAGAATCAGCTTTTATTGGTCCCTCACTGTTGAAGGAACTAGTCCTTTAAAATCCAACATTTCTGAGGATGTCCATCTCCTTCCCAGCAGGGTGGGACTTTGTGAGAGTTTGCAAAGGAGAGGTCCTGGCCTCTTTCACTCTATCTCTTCTTCATTTCACACTTCACAAGTGCACTAGGTACCCTTCTCAGCTGACAGCTGTAGGTCACTCTGGGACCCTACATTTCCTCATGCCCCCAGGCTTTGGAGTGCATGAGTTTTACCAGTCAAGTAAAGCAAAGCCTCTCCCTAAAGAGCCTCTCTCCCCTTTCTGTAGGTTTCAATCAGACATATGAAGGTAAACACGTGAAAGACTGAGATAGTCAAAGATAACACCATAAGCAGAGACAAAACTAGTAGACCAAAGACCTTGAGCAATTCCAGCCATACGACAATACAAATCCCAGTGGTATGTGCAGGAATGAAAGCTTAGCCTGTCATGAGAGACCCTGCTTCCACACTGGAGCTACTCTTCTACAGGGTGTTGGGTTGCCCCACATAAAAGCTCCCATTCAAGCCAATGTTGGGTTTGGTTTCATGGATGGGTCAGGATTTGTTTTATGTTGTGAGGTACAGATATCCTCAACATGGTTCTCTTTGTGGTATCCTCAGTGATACCTCACATTGCCCTCTCAGATTCTGGAAGGATGAAGGCCATCATCCATTTAAAGCATCGTGGTACTTGTGCTATCCTCTGCAGATCAGGGGAGAGGGCTGAGAATGTTATTTGCATGGGTAAGAAGGAAGCAGCATCTGTAATCCTGATTTGAGGAAATGCCTGTGTTTATCCGGGCATTATATCCTCCATTCATTTGCCATCCCTTCCTTTCTTCAGCTGACTAGTGAGGTTTTACACTGGCCAAATTTGGCAGGCTTTGTGTATTTACTTTTTCCTTGTCCTCCTTGCAAACAAACACACACACCACACCCTGACTAGTTTATCTATATAGTGCGTACAGACTATCATCTCTTATGAATGCACCCAAAAGGTCAGAGTACTCAGCTTGCATTGCAAATCAGCACCAGTTATGTACTCTGACAGCACCAGATGTCAGCTCCAAAATGAGCTGCATCTGTTCAGCTGTACACGAGCAGCAAAGCATGTGAGGATGAGACCAGACTCTTGAATGGCCCCTCCAAGCCAAGGCTGTGGACTTGCATTGTAAATGCAGCAAAGAGCCCATCTGCAGAGACAGCCTTGGACTTCTGCCCTAGGACTTCTTTCTCTGCTTAAGCTGAGCTGAGAATGAGAATGGCAGGTAAATTAGAGCAGTCAGACAAAATAACTGACCTTGGGGCTGGCCTGGGTGTGGCAATTCCCTTTCCCAACTCTGAAAAACTCAGATCTGCTCTTAATTCTCCATCAGTTGTTTCAAATGCAGCTCCCCACCAGCTAGGCCTTGTTACAAGATGCCACATTACAGCTACAGCAGCCCTTGGAGCAGATGACTTCTTTGTTGGGCTTTTCGGACAAGGTGGGCTTATTCACCCAAGATGTCCAACATACTGCCCAGGTGCCTCATGCCACGTTAGTAGTGGTCAAATTCAGCTGAAGTTCAGAGATAAAGTGTGCATCAGCCTTTCTGATGAAAAAGAAAAGGCTTATTTTGCCTGTTGGATTTTTTTTAAGGTAAAGAGCACGGGAAGTTTTATTTTCCTCCCTTTCACGTTGCACCTGACATCATAAATCTTACAACAGTAATGACAATGACTTAATATGGGACTATATTTCCTCTCCTCATAATGAGCTTTGTCATGGAAATGGATTGATTTTATGTCACTTTCTTTTCTCTTTATGATTTTTATGGGTGGAACGATGTAACAAAATTTTATCTCTCATAAATCCAATATAAATTTGCCTTAGCCCATGGAACTCCATGTTTGTTTTGGCCACCTATTTCACTGCTCCCCTGTTTACAGCCTGGGAAAGAGGAGAAATGTCCAATCAATCAAAATCTGGAATACTGAAAAGGTCAGTGCCATCTGCACGATACCACCGTTCCCTGCAGCATTAGGCACTTCCCAGCTGCTGCATCGCTCCAGATGTGCCTTGCTCTGTTTTCTCTGTAGATTCTTCAGGCCCTGGGGGAACTGGAGGGAAGATAGATCTTACCTAAAGGAAACTCAAGTGCAAAGGATGAGAGTGAGAGGTTTCTGCCTCCCCTCCAACCAGAGCAGATGTCCTGTCTGGCACACGCGATGAGCCACTGCACTCACGTATGGCACAACTCCCGTCACGCCGCTGTTAGCCTGTCACTGATATTGTCAGCCCCTCAGAGGGAGAATGTATTAACTATTTACCAGGTTCTTCCAACTGCTCTTCCCTGCAGCCCCAAAGCCTATGACTGTAGATCGATTCTGAATCATTTCCCCTTGAAGGCTGCATGGCTTTGGCCGTCCTCTCCAAATTTCTCACATCCCACTTTTTATTAATCCTCTTTGCCTCCAATTCAACAGCTGCTACTGTGACAGAGAAGCAATTTTCCCCTAGGTACATGAAAATAAATGAGGGCATGAATGTTAGGTATCCTTCCTTGTAGGCACCTGGATATTCATCAGTGCTCATCTCTCATTGCACAGACTAATTGAAACTTAAAACTCCTCACTCAAAAGTGGAAGCGTGGAAATTCAAAGGGATTTTTCCATTCATGCAGCTGACTGTGCAAAATCAGTTGTAGCAACTACAACTAGGACAGTTATCTTCTGCTGCCCACAACAGGAGGGCAGAATGTATGAGTGTAGGTGTGCTAAGGAGTTGGACTAGTCTCTATTCGTTAAGGATCTGGCCTCTAGAAGTCAAAGTGGAATAAAAATTGGGACTCATAATGAATTGGTACAGGGGCTAACTCAGCTCTCTGAAAATTGTAACCCTTTGCAGTCAAACTGCATATTCCTGTAATATGAGACAGAAACATTGCTTAGTGAGGGTTTGGATGATAACTCTTTTAAATGGGAATACAGTAAAATTCAGTAAGGGAATTGCAATTTTGCTGTTTATGGGATAAAAACAATGGTGAAATGAATGGAACATGTGGCCACTATTTTACAAATTGAGTTGTGGAAGCCAGGCTCTAGCTTTGCTTGTTTAAGGATTAACATCTGGAGATAAGAGTTTAAAATCCAATATTGCCTTGAAAATGATGCACAGACACAGTTTCAAGTCACTGCTTTGGCTGCATATGCACAGCTCACCAGTTTTATACCCCCTTGTTTCCCTCTAAATTATTCATCCTGAACATCCTTTATGTTTTCTTTACATCGTGTTACAGCTGGAAAGGGAGGAAGACATCCTGCCTGCACAATAGCTCCTTCTGTCCCTGCTTTCACCCTCCAGGTGCAGCACATTTCCTACCTCCTTTGCCTCCCTGCAACATCAGTGCTGTCAGCTTTGTGTTACCTTCTCAAACAGGTGAGTTTCTCACCTGAAACGTTAAAGTGGAAATAAAAGTGGTCAAGTTCATACACAAATAGTTGCAGAAAGCAATGGATGTGTTGTAGATCATTATCAACCCAGGAAATCAAACATGCTCACTTCTTCAGCTCCTCTGTAATCTACATCTCTCTTGAAATAAAAACTACACTCCACTCCAAGAGAAAACAACATCCCACTTGAACTATGTCTGTCTCCTCCACTTGTGTGCAGCATCCTTATTAAGTGGTCCCTGCTAAACTGCCAGGCAGTTCTTTCTGCCATCACACAGTTGTATCCAAGAAGTGCTTCCAAACATCCATCAAAAAGAGAAATTCAGGATATTCCCCTGAGGTCTCATGTGCCCTGTCAGGATACAGAGTCACTGTAGGCATTACACAACTGCTTCACTAAACAACAGTGCAGTAAGGGAGGAAAGCTGAGGCACAGACTTGGGGACATCACAGGGGTTGTGGAATGAGACTCTACCTCTCCCTCATCCTTCAACATATCTGTCTTCCATCAGCACCTCAAAACCATCATATCAATAAATGAGGAGACTAGTTCATTGTTGAAAGAGATTAATTTTTGTCTTTACCTCTGAAGCCAAGCTTAAGGAAATACGAAAAATTATAAAATACTATCTCTGCAGCAAATACTGTTTTAAATCACTGGAAAATTTTAAACCCCATTATACCAGGGGAGCAAGTCCTAGAGAAGGAGAAAAGCTACTTCAGCTATTGAACAATGTCAGCATACAGACAAATGGGTATCACATGGCTTTCTGAAGGCATGGAGCTTGGAAATTAGAAGTCAGCTGCCATTGAGAGAAGAACAAGTAAGGAGTATATGTAGGTCCCACAATGCCAATATTAGTAGGTTTGTACCCCTTTTCCTTCCACAGTGAAGCTGAATAAACAACCATTGACACTAGGAAGAGGGAGATCTGTGTGCTACATATTCACAGAAGGAGAAGGTAAATAAGGAATCCAAGGTACTCTATTTAATATAAACCCTAAAATCCATATTTTTTTACAGCAAACTGTGTCAGTTTGACTCAAAAGTGGAATAAATGTAATAATAGTAACTAAAAGTGACTAGAAGTAATGTAAATAGAACAAAAAGCCCCAATTCAGTGAGCAGTGATGGCTTTGTGCTGGAATCAGTCACTCTTGCTGCCATTGGTTCTGAAGTTTGGCAAAGTAAAACTTCAAGAGAAGCAGAAACTTTCCAAATTGCCTCCAACACAGGGATGAGTGGTCAGTGCAAGTGAAAAGCCCAGGAAACCCTTTACCAAAATTAGTTTCTACTCCTGGAAGAATCTTCACAGCCACTGAAAAAGCAGCAGCGCAGGAAGGTGTGTGTAAGAATGAACTGTAGGTTCCAGGACTGTCAGAGTTTGCTCTGCTGCATGGTGTTTAGTGTTGAGCACATCAATCAGGTAATTGACAGCTATTTGGCTTGTCAGCTCAAAATATTCCTTTCTGCCATGAGTAGTAGGGGTGAGGAAAAAAAAGCCACCTGGGAGTAAGTGTAAGTTTTTCTGTATGCAGAGCTTTTGGATAGATCTTATTTTCTTGGCAGGTAATAGAGAATTATCCATGGAACTGTTCAGCACAGTTCCCTTGTTTAATATAGGGGCTGTAACATATTGTTCACATATGAATGGAGTTATGAAAGCATACTGTGATTCAAAGGCACCTTTCAATTTATATCTCTGATTTAGCTAGGCTAGGATTTGATTTTTTAGAGAGTTTTTTCACTGGCATTTGCAAAACACCAGGTAATGGCAAGTTGTGAAGGACTTTGAAGCTCAAGAAGAATTGTTACTGGACACCCCCTAACAGAGTCAGAGCTCTCTGCACAAGAACAGTAAGAAATGTTTACTCTGCAAATGCTCTTTCAAATCCTCCTTCGAAAAGTCTGGTTCCTCTGTAGTAATGCTTTGTCATAGCTTTACAGCATGCCCAAAAGAAAGCACTCAGGAGACAAAACTTAGACCAAATGTGTATTTTGTCTCCTCAATCAGGAAAAAGATCTGTTAACCTAGTTAGACACATTTGGGAGATGTAAATATTGTCCTATTTCCATCACCACCTCCTCCACTTTGCCAACTGTTGCCCAGTCTTTGCTGCAGGACAGGGCGTCCATTGGTGTACCAGAGACTCAAGAGAAAGGTTTTGGTTTGCAGGTGCTGAGCAACTTCTGTATATCAATCACCTCTCCTCCCACTCCCTCAGTTTGCCCCTTTGGAACTGGAGGACAATACCAATCTCCTTTGAAAAGTGCGTTGGGATTGATATCTGATATCCATTTCCAAGCAGCTAAACAGAAGATGGCTTACGAATCAGGAGGGATGAGGATAAGTCATCCCCAGGGGTTAGTAGTGAACAATGGTGAATGATAGGGGTTATTACACCTCCTTACAGAGTCCTGTGGGACATCAGTTGTCTTCTGAGCTGGCTTAGTTCAAGCTCTTCAGTTGTCAGTAGTGCTTAGTGTTAAAGTGCAGAAGGTGGCAGGCATGCTGTCACTTCTGTGTACCTGTCATGGTTGCTACTTCATTCCCTTCTCTCACTGATTTGCGCTGTTCCCATAGGTCTCTCCTCTGTCCAGCCAGTAAAGGCCCCATGCTGAGACCCTCCAGGGGAATAGGTGCACACACAGAGAGCTGATACCATTCCAATACAACTTAGATCATTTAACACTTCCTTGAATGTGGGTGACATTTCCTTGCCTTCCCTTTTTGATTTCCTTAATGCCAGTTTTGCTTGTTAATCCTACAAATGAAATTAAACCAAGGCTGTTAAACATGAAGAGTTTACATGGATCAGATCTAATAATGTCATATTGTGTTCTTTTATACTAAATGATTAGCTAGTAATTGGTTTAATGGAGAAAAAAAACAAACAAAACCTCCATGAAATGGGTATTTCACATGCCATGCATGGCTGAAGTTACGCTCACTGTGCAGAGTATCAGCTACTCCATAATGGACACAGTCTTGTAACCAACTTAAACCAGCAGAGATATCTCAGTGTTGGGAGCAAGCTCAGATGCAGTATGTCATGGACTAGATAAGTAGTTGATGTAATTCACTGTGGTTTTGCTGGTGCTATTGAGCTGACATATTCCAGTAATGAGCACATCTCCCTTCATAAGGTGTTCAGTGCAGGAATATCTTACCTTTCGTTTCTCTGTATGTGTGTGTGTATACCAACAGTCTCTCCAGACTTCCTTTCCTTTGCCACAAGAGCAGCTGTGAGAAATGACTGTAAATCTTGAGACCTACAATTTCAATCCCCCACCCTGTAAGACCCCCAACACCTCTATGGTCTGCAATGGTTCAGGTCCCCCCTGGCTGTACTGTCCATCTGTCTGCATCACTCTGCAGTTTCAAGTCTATCTCAGATCCACTGAGCACAAGTGTAGATGCTGCACAGTGTCAGAGTGACAGCACAGGGATGGAGAAGACTTTAAGATCTTTTACATACTGCATAAAAAAAAAATTAAGCATCATTTTTGTTTGGTATCTGTTTAGAAATTCTACTCCATGCTGTTCATATCAAGAGGACTATGTTAATTTGCTCCAGAAGAGAATTTGTCTCTTGCTTTGATCAGTGGCATGACCAGGATATTTGTGTATTTTCTGTTCTAATGTCAGAGTAACGATGACATGCACAGAGTATTACTCAATAATGATGCCTAAATGGAGCTATCAGAAGGGATATTATCAAGGTTATTAAAAAGCAATTCTTCCTGCCTTCAGTTTAACCATGAATTGCAGAGCTAACCATCATCTAGGTGAGGATGTGCCTATTAATCAAGAGGCTTCCTATGGTCTACCTAGATATCCTGCGCCTGGATAATGATTGATTTACTCTGCACATTAGCACACAATCAACCAGGGGTGTTGAACATCTCTGACCAGCTGAGTTCATTTGGAATGCTTGGCAACCATTTTGCATTTCCCTCACATCTGTTCTTCCTGGCTGGGACACCAGATTTCTTTTAAGAAGCCAGAAAATGTCACATAGAGAAATGTTTGTGGTGCACTATTCTTTGCTATCAAATGGTAACAGCCCTACTAAAAAACCCTTTCACTTCAATACTTTTCTGGGAGAAATAAGCCTTTTATATGGTAGTACACCAGATGCTGAAGTGTGGGAAATGCCAGTAACTTTTAGCAATCACTTGAAGGTAGCTGCACAGAATTGCATTCCTATGCAAACCACATTTCATCAGGTAAGTTACTAATGAGCCTGTGAGCACCTTTGGGGTTGAGTCACATGCTTTAGGGAGAGGCATTTAATTTCAGTTCTTGCCTCACTTAGGTGAAGGGCAGCTTCGTATTGCTCTCGTGCTTCTAGCAAACCCTGAAGTGCAACACAACTTGCATCTGTTGCTGCAATTTCTTTGAAAGCAAACTTGGGGATTTGGCTGGCTCAGATCTTTTCTGCTGACTCTGCTCTATCAAGGCATACGTTTTGGGTTTGGCAAAACTCTCACAGTGCTGTCAAGCTAACCAACACATCTACTATTAAATGGTTTCCCATTTGCTGTTATCATCATTTTCACAGGCTATACTTCAGCTTTGCTGTGCACTTTAATGCTTTCAATATTGCTTTTTGCAAGCAAAGGAGCCAGAGATGCCAAGACACAGACGTGTCCTGTCCAGCCCTTCTCCCCAGCAGCCTGAGGATGACATAACGAAAATTAAAAACAGTCACTAAAGGCAGACAGACTTCTCTCTGGTCTATCCCTCAGTTATGCTATCAAAACTGTTCATTCTGTCTTGGGAAGCTGTCAAAGATGAAGTGTGCAGAACAAATGTGAGGGTGGATTTAATAAAGAGTCTTCTGAGAAGTATTGCTTGCACAATCAATAAAAAGCTTTGGAGGGACCCTCAGGGCTTTTGGACAGTGATTTGAAGACAAGGAGCCGAGCTTCAACAGAACGGGAGATACAGGCACCTGAAATTCACTTAGACTTCAGCTTTGCAATGGTGAGCTCATGAATGGATCCTATGATGCTTTAAAAATGTAATTGTGAAGAGTTACAATGATTACACTGGTTTGGAATAGCTGCCAACAGTAAGAGGAAGAGAAGAGGTATCATTTATGTGCAGAAAGACATATCTATCAAAAGTAAAGAGCATTTTGAATTTCATACCATTCACAGACTCAAGCAGCTGGAGTCACAATAAATCAAGTAGGATCAGCCAAAACTATGTCACTGGAAAGGGATGAAAATCCTAGTGAGGAATCGGCTCAAAAACCCACACCTTTTTATTGAATAATTCAGTGTCTGGAAACTCATGTTGAGTTGCTGCTTCTGCTTTAAAAGTAAAAACTATAAGGACTCTCTACCTCTGATGTTTTGGAACAAACTGAGAAGAACAGCACCTTTCTCTGAGGAACTTTAGAGATTTTTCTAGTAAATATTCCTCTGTACAAGTGCTTTCCCCATTAGAAGGAAAGGCCTTACTACACACAGTAGTGTTAAGAGTCCCACTTGCTGTGATGCTTCCTCATCTGCCAAGTCCAACACTGAGCTAATCACTTCTGGAAAAGCATCTTTATTACAAGTCAGAAAGTACTTTAAGCTTCTGCTTCTGCCTTGGAATAGCCAATTCATCCCCTGGGGATAAATAAAGCAATTTCCCCTTCAGAGCTGGATACCAAACACAGATATCCCATCCTGCTTGAAGGATGAAGCTGTTGGATAAAAAGAGAACTCTTCCTGGAGCCCTGCTTTGTGATAAAACCTGTTTTCAGACAGGATTTAGCAGTGCCAAGAGATGAAGAACACCCAGCCCTCTAATCTCCCCAGGGTACAGCCTCCTGGGAGCTACAAAGTGCTGCTATGACAAACAATTTTAGATATACCCGGAAGATGAGTTTCAGGGAAGGGAATTGCTGAGGGTTTGGCCATGTGGGGAGATGAAGTGTCCCCTGGGCTGGACAGCACTGGAGTTGGGGCATGTGGGGTAAGTGGCTTGGCTCTTCTCACTGTCAGGTTGCTCAAGCCCAGCTTAGCTCAGTGAAGTGGACTCCTGTGGCCTGATAACTTATGCTTTGTTATGTCTTAGTGTTGTAATTTACCAAAATAAAGAATAACATTCCCGTAACAAAGATTAATGGCTGTGAGGCTGCAAAGTAATTTTTCAACATGAAATGAAGTAAAACTTACATTTTTAGCACAATTTCCCAGTTCAGTGGTGCACCTGGTAATAATTATGATTTACATTAACCATAACATCATCCTTCTTATATCAGCTTGTCTTAGTGAAGAACAAAATGGGCCCTTGTTAAATGTTTCATGAAAGAATTCAACTTACGTATGCTAAAGTTTCCCTGCTCCCACCAGCCAGCCTAAAAATCAACAAGAACCAAAATCACTTGCTGTTGCAAAGGCTCTGCTTCTGCGTTAAGAATTAGGTGAGAGGAGCCCTAAGAGCTGTTGTGGTTAAGTTAATTAGAACAACAGCTGACAAAACCTTTAAGTCCAAAATTGATGCAACTGCAAAACCCATTCTGTGCAGACTTCCCATGTGCTGAGAGTATGTTCAAGATAGCCTTCTCCTGAAAGAATGTGCCTGCAACATAATAGAAGAGAAACAAAAACCCTACTGTCCCCAGAGTCAGCAAAGTTCAACCTTTCGAGACCATCTAATTAATTAGCTTTCAGGCAGGAGCACTGCAGCAAGGCAAAGAAGTTTGTAATTTGTTGCTTTGCTAATTTAGGGTCTGAGTGTCTCTCTTGTCCTCTAAGGCTCGATGAAACACTTTCCTTGTGGAGTTTCCTGCCAATATATAATAAACAAAGCACCTACAAAGAGACCTAAAGACAATGCCCTCTCCTTGGCATTTGTGAGGGGAGCAAAGCATTTACATGCAAAAAAAGGCACTGGAATAGTGTGAATTATTTGCCTTAGAAAGACAGATAAATGAAATACAGAACTAATATAGCCCTAAAGAGCAGGTAAATTAATTTGAACAATAGGATTATGATTTATTATTTTCCTATTACAAGAAGGAGTTTCAGTTCTACAGACTTTAATTATGCACTGGCTCGCACAAAAGCTGCTCTGTTCCCGTGCATGATGCACCAGGACCTCAGACAGGATTCAGAGGAGACCTGAGGCAATGTGCAGAGACATGGCTTCAAAATACTCAGCTAGCAAAAGGAGCACCTGAGCCAGCAGCTTCCCAGGAATCCAGAGGACTAGGAACTCTCATCTCTTAAATATGCTCCATCTTCCCTGAATGTCTGGTTGAAGCCGTTGCTGCAGACAGGTACATCCTTCCTCCCTTACAGCTGCCTCAGCTTAGACTGCAGGATCATTTTAAACCTCTCACACCACTCTACCCCATACCAGGGAATTTGCTGCTGTTTGAGGAGGGGTGACTGGATGCAGATCACCCGAGATGTACAATATTCCCCTGTAGCACCTGACCCCATTACCCATCCCTCAGGGCTGCAGTTTGAACTCTATCCCACAAATGCTGCACACGTGGCTTTTAGGTTTCAGGGGTCACCACAGCTGGCATCAGACACCAATGACCTGGGCCAGCATTGTCCATCCAGTGAGTGCAGGTGGATGCAAAGCTGCCAGAGTAGCAGCAGCCCAGCTTCACCAGCCCCAAAAGCTGTTTCATTTCCTCAAACTCACTCGGTCCCTATCAGCCAAGATAGGTAATAGCTTGGTTCTGCTGCCACAGCCAGAGCAAAGTTCAGCACTGAATCATTAATTAGGATGACTGGATACTCTGGGATTTAAACTAGTGATTAATGAGCCTTTCCAGCTTCAGCTCCATGTGAACAGCTATCTAGTTCATGTTATATTTAATTTCTTTTAAAAAAACTCACTGAGACAGTAAATCTTACCCAGAAGAATTAGTGGAGGAAGAAATAACAGTTACACCACGTTTATAACATTGATTGCAAATTTATATTCACACTCTCTTGCACTAATTTCAATGCCTTCTTCAGGAAGGCAATACAATTCATCTTTTATGGGATTCTTTGAAAATCTATTTAGAAATGGGAAATGGTGGAGGGGACATCATAATAAGGTAAGTAAAAGTGATACAAAACACAAAATAACACAGTTCTTTGTTCTTAATTTTGGCATAGAGCTCTTATTCCTTTGTAGGAGGGCACTATATTCTGCCAAACCAATCGATTCCCCCACCATTAATTACCTTTTATACTTTAAATTGTAGTATTTGCATCATGCAGGTGCTGAGACATCCCAGGTTTTGCTGGTGGTTTGAGGCAGGGATTTTTTTCCCCTTAAGCAAAGGTTACAGTGCAGAGGTGCATGGCAAGTGCATTGGAAATACAATTTTGAATTAATCTGTTCAGAGCATTAATCCACTCCTAAGCTCCCTTCACTCCTCTATGATACATAATCGAAAGCTGGGGTCATGGCTGCCTGAGCAATGCTTTCCCTTACATCTGCATTCAGACACCATGAACTCAAAGGCCACCAGTCTTAACTAATTCCTCTAACTATGTGTTCAGTGATCTCCCCACCAAGAGTCAGTGCAGGGTCTCTGCAAATTTCCATCTGTTTGAAGTTTCCCTTTCCTCTTTCATCTTTGTCTGAAAGCTGTCACAAGGCAGCTACAATTTCATAGGGTAATGAGGAAGAGATTAAGGAACGTACACATCTGTCACCTAAATACATGCAATAAGGAGAACATAACATAAATAAAATTAAGATCCCATAAAAGCAAACAGCAGTTGCTAAATTGCAGGTTGCCTCCTGCACCAAGCTGTGAATAAGGTTAACCCCTGCACCCCTGAGCTGCAGCAGCACTGCCTCAGCAAGCCACAGGCCTCTCTACCAGCAGCTCCTGGGATATTTCTATTATGGCCAGGCTTATGTCCAGGGATGTAGATAGGCTGGAGGAAGGTGCGGTGAATGAAGGTGTTATTCGTTCAGCCCAATCCCTTTTGCAAGTGGGACATTTCCCAAAGCACTTGTGATGCTCTGGCAGGTCTTCCTCCATTATGTCTCATCTTTCCTGCAGCTGAATTTCAAATCAGCTGCAAAACCCAAAGCAGTGTCTTTATCATAGAATGGTAGGGTTGGAAGGGACTTTTAGAGATCATCTAGTCCAACCCCTCTGCAGAAGCAGGTTCAGCTAGATCAGGTTGTATAGGAACACGTCCAGGTGGGTCTTGAAGACCTCCAAGGAAGGAGCCTCCACAACCTCTCCATCAAATTAAAAATCCACCACTACTAAGCTTAACATATTGACATCTTATCCTTTGGGATTGCTCTAGTATAATCTCTGGAAACATCATCCCCTCAGTTTCCCATATCTCTGCAAGAGTGAAGAGACCATTCAATTGAGCTCCAAGTACATGGGGTGCATTGTGACCTGATGAGCTAGGATGTCTGCACAGCTTTCTCCACAGGAGGCAATGGAGACTGTGGAAATGGCCTCCTTCTCTTTTCCTTTAAGCCATAAAGTGCTGGGAAGACACTCATTTTCAACCTTTATCCAGAAATGGTTAAGCTTCTAAATTGGATCCATTATCACCCAAATGAAGACACATATCAGTAAACTAATTATGTTTCTTACCAAACTCGTGAATAATTAAATATTTTATTGTGATGTTACCATTTGTATTTATCATTCTTTGCCAAGGAGCAAAATTAAACATAATGAGGCCTGTTAGTGTCTCTCTGCAGAAACAAGCCCATGTTACAGGCACCTATATAATTTGCACCAATGGTGATTAATGGGTTTAATTTACTTGACTCGCATATGTTGGAATCTGTGAGAAGGAGAGAGAAGGGAAACTCAGATAGTTAAAATCCTTTTAATTAGACTAATAATGCCAAGTTTGCATGTGTTAACTAGGGTACACTATTAATTAGTTTTAGTAGGCAGCTCTCTGAAAGGTGGCACTGTAGCATTTAGGCATGTCTTATGATCCCAGGAGAGCTGTTAAGATGACAAACAGAGCATGACATTACACATAACTGCAAACAAACAGCCTTTAGTCTTTCTGGATGAAGAATTGGGGGTAATTGATGGACAAAACACTTTCTGCACTGTGGCTGCCTCTCCCTCTCATTGTCTATACTGGATGTTTCATTCAGCTATGGCACAGGCATCCTCAGGGGTTGGTAGAGCTGGAGGTTAGTTCTGGATTTACAGTTTTAGAAAACTGATCGCTGAGGGCTTGGCCAAAAGCAATATGCTAATTTCCATGCTTTCACAGCTAAAACAGCTCTTCCATCCTCAAGAGGCAACAGGCTGGATAGATTAGTCCCACTGGCAAACCTTCCCCAGAGATACCTGGATGCGCAGTCCCCAGCAGCATGACAGCAACTCTTACACTTAAGCCAGGGAGGCCAAGACAGCCCAGCAGCTCTCAAGGCACCAACAAAACAAGACTCACTGTCTTATCTGCTCTCATAGGAGAGGAAACAGAGAAAAAGGGGCAGATTCTGCCTCTGATCAATTGCAGATCAAGCAAAAAAGTGCACTGGCAGGCCAGGGTTAGGGAAGGGAGGTAGAGATGTCACAGTTGAGGAAGGCAGGTGTAAAGCTCTCTAGCATAATTTGGCTCCTAATAACATGGAGGGGTGGAACACAGGCTCCCAGGTTTTTTTTCTAATCCATATTAGCCAAACTATGCCATCACAAGCACCCTTCAGTGTGTTCTCAGACCACAGAAGCAATAAAACTCCTACCTGTTTACTGCTGTGAAGCTGGAGTTCAGCTGCACTGTCAATAGGCATTTATAGCAGCTAGTAGTTTCTGTGCTCATATGGATGTCTAAAGGATTGAAAGTTTTCAATCTTCACTTAGCTTTTCCATTCATATTGAATACCTGTCAGCGTACCAACATGTGGAATTTGCATCTGCATCCATGGGGACTTTTTGAATGCAATAAAGATTCATAGTGCAGACAGGAACTGTAATAATAGAGGAAAAAATGCCTTCAGTCTATTCTTTCTGCAGCCTTGTCACACTGTCCCAAAGAAATATGGGCAAGTATGTCGTTCATGCCCCTATAGGCTTACTCAGCTCTAATGACAAAAAAGTCAGCTCTTGCTTGAAGAAAGCAGGAGGGGAGAAGAAGTGTTTTAGTACATGTACCAGGAAAGGAGTTTGGAAGCCAGTATAACCCTGTGGGAATGAAGAGGTGGAATAGAATGGATCCAGAGCAGGAACAAGGAATTTGAGGTTAGTTTCATGCCACGAATGCTGTAAAATGGACTCAATATCACCCATGGTAGAAGGGGGAAAAAATCATAACTCCTCATTGATCCCTACTGAATGGGACACAGACACTTGGCTGGATTTGCTGTTCCCAGTGCTGCTTGGAAAAGTTATTGCTTTGGACATATTTTTGCTTTGCTCTTCATTTACAGGATAAGTTGGCCCCAGAATGAGCTCACTTGGAAGCTGGAGTGAGTGGTAAGCTGCTGTAGGTTGGGATGCCCTGGGCAGGAGTGGGTTTGAAGGGCTGCTGCTCTCTGCCACAGCCCAGCACCCCAAGCACTTGGTTGAGCCTTGATCAGCAGCACCCACGCATGGAAGAGCTCACAGTTGGAGACACAAGGCAGGTTAGTGCATCTTCTAGGGGTAAACAGTGGGATGCAAGTAATCATTTACAGGAATCTCGTTTCATCTACCATTTCAGAACACGTAACCAAGGTCAGAGCAAGAGCCTTTCTAGCCTAGTATCCTCTCTCCAGTGTCCAGCAATAGATGTCCTATTTCTTACAGTAACTGCTTGGTCTTGAATTATCTAATACCCACCTTTGGTAGAAATCTGAAAGCTAGAGATTAATTTAATGACCTCCAATGGCTTTTTCTTCAATTATTTTCCCATTGCCTTTTATTCCCCTGGTCCTGCAGCATCCCATGGACATAAGCTGTACAATTTCATTGTGCATTTCCTGCTTTATATTTCTGCTTAATAGTGTCATGTGACATCATCACGTTTATGAGAAGCTGAGAATAACCATTTTCCTGTGAGAGTAAAAAGAGTATTTGCTTCTCAAAGGGGGAAAACAGATTATAGTGATAATAAGATCAATGGCTTAGGGATACTAAATACACATAAATTGTCTGAGTAAATAATTGCTTAATGTATATTGTTTGAGTCTTAAAGAAATAGATATTGAATCTTTGAGTACGATATCCACCCAGGGATTCCCATGAAATGAATAGTAGGTTTTAAGCATTTAGTGGAGCTCAAAAGGAAGATATGTCAAAATCCCCTTTTGTTTTATTGCTCAAATGTATTGACAGGCTAAATAATGTTCCTCATATAAAAGGAAACCTACTAATTGTTTTGATTTTTATTTGAGTAGTAAGAAGAGCTAATAGATAGCTGCATTCTTGATAGAGATGTTTCAAATTCTCCCATATTTGGGGGTGCTTTTCAGAGACATTGATCACTTCAGATGGGTGGCTTACTCTGTTCTCTGTGAGTTAACTATTCTTTATTTAATAACTTTTAATATACATAGAAATTAACTGCTACTAAATATTTTCTGCCCACAGCCTCCTAGCTTTGCTTGTTGGCAATTTCCAAGGTAAATCCTGACCTCTTTCATCCATTTTGGGGAGAAAATCTCAGTAAACCCAGGTTCATAAATTGTAATAGTTCTACTAGTATAACAGAAGCAAGATATCTTTCAGGGGAGCAGTCCAGCTATGAACAATACCACATTGTGCTCTACTTCAGCTTACCTATATAGCAACAGTAACAAGTGCATATGGCTTAAACTGAGCTCTTGCTAGTGCACATCCCCTCCCTCCCTGCTTTAGCTGCTTAACTTGAGTATTCCAATTGTGCTCCCAACCTTGTAGTCTATTTGCTTAACTCCCACAGAAGACCTGCTGAGTTCTTTCCAGGCTAAATAAAGATGGATCAGGAAAGCAAAGCCTCAGAACTCAAATCTGAAAACATCATTCTTTTCCCACTCTCTAAAGTGGGACCCAAATACATCTTGCAGAATTCAAAGACTGACAACTAAGTGAAACGTTTGAGGCAGAAGAGGACATGGCTGTTGATGCTGTTTGATCTATTTGCTAATCTAGCTATGGCAGACAGTTCTCTCCATCTCAAACACAGGTTTTCCTGCATCCTTCCACCCTCATAATTTCATTATCACTTAGAAGAAGCCTGGAACTGTCATCCCTCTGATACCCACTGCTATGCATTGCCAAGGCAGACATGTCCACATTTGTTTCCTCCACTGTGTTAAGTTACCCACTGAAACTGAAGAAAAGCCTCCCCATCACCTGCTCTGGAGCAGGCCAGTGGATTTGGCTTCAAGTAGAGACAGTGCATTGAAAATAAGACAACTTAGCCTCAAGCTCATTACTTTGTCGGCATCTGCCATGCCTTGGAGATGTTGAAACCATCAGCAGTCTATCCATAAATTAGCAGAGCTTAAATTGTAGCAATAGCCATAGAAAGACGAACCATAAAAAAAAAAAAAAACACTAGAAAAGAGTGGCAGGTATAAAAAAATATCATCAGAAGAGAGGAGAGAAAGTACCAGGATGTTTGCAAGTCTCACTTTCTGTGTTTCAGCCCACCTCAGAGCAGTTTGGGGCTGTGGCATCACTCAGATGAATATTCACTGCTTAGCACAGGTAAGGGTCACGGCTGAGCCAGAGATGAAAATCTAATTGCCACTGTTACAAACTCTCCAGCAGCTTATTTCATCTATTTTGAATGAGCATCAAATGAACATCAACACATTATCTGACAAGTGATGTGTCTAGGCAATGCACAAGGCAGTGTACTGGCTTCCTTTGGTGATGAGTGGAGGAGTTAGTAGCAAATAAACCTATCTTTTTACCATTTACCAACTGCTAGGCTATGAGCTGGCTTCTCAATCAGACCTTGTCAGTCTAAATAGTAAGACATTGCTCTGAAGTGGGGTTCTGGGATTTGAGAGGAGATACTTTGCAGATTCTTCAAGGAAAATGGGATATAGGCATTCATTTGTTCCTGGTACACACACATCACTGCATTTTACACCTCCTGCTTTGCACACAGCCACAGTTTAAGATCTGAGGAATGAGCTGTTACATTTCTCCCACAGAATACATAAGGATAAAAGTATGCTTTGTTCAGCTTGGGTTCCTTACCTGGCTGCGATGAGACTATGGCCATAAACAAAGCATGCACTGCAAGAACAGGTTGCATGATCATGACAAGTATTTCTGGCACATACCACCCGCAAGCAGAGAACCTACAAGGTTTGCTCATTGAATATTTTGAGTACTCTGAGGCATTTTATCCCGAATTGGAAAAAGGTGAACTCTCAATTATGCTTAGATACCAAGAAAAGTTTCATTCTGAGTCAGATAATCATTGAACTTTCTGATAAAGTTTTGGACTTAAAGACAAGCAGATTGAGGATTAGCTAACATTTCAAACCACAGTGTTATTTCACAGCTTTAAATTCTAGTAACAGAGACCCATAGAGCTCACAATTCACAAAATGAAAGCCAACTCATACAAATTATAGGCTAGACTCTGTTTTCTAGGACCTAGTTCCCCAATAGGTTAAATGAGAGAAATACCAGGTCCTTCAGCAGAAATGAGAAAATATGCTTATTTTTAATTCCTCCTGGCAGGTAAAAAAAAAAAAGTACCTATCACAGCAGGAACAAAGACACCCTGAAGAAAATACCAGAAGGTGGTTATGATAATAAGCTGATTTTCATTACAGTAGGATTATGTTTTAAACCTTTGATTAGACTCTTAAAATTTCAGAGCATGCTGCTTCAATCCTAGATTTCAACAAGACAAAAGAAAAACAAGAAGAAAAAGTAAAGTCTTAGTCCTGGGGATGAACCCAGTTCTGGTGGATAGAAATCTCATTGTAAAGTTACTTAATTACATTCAGAGGACATCTTTAATTCTGATTATGACTGGAATCACACACGTCTTAATTTTGAAAGTGCTATTGGAGTCTGCATGTCCTAAACATAGGCTCCTTGAAGCATTGCTAAGAGGAGTAATTGTATTGTACGAGTTTTCTTGTAAAAATTATTGTCTTTCTGGATGTCTAATTAAAATAAAGATGTAATAAAGAATTTATGGTTTTAATTAGAGCATAGATCTTAAAGCAATTATAGTGTGATTAATAATTCCTTAACAGGCTTGCTTATATGAGATGAAGAAAAAAGATTTGAGCCCCATGAAAAATCAATATGCATTACTCAATTATGTTAACGAAGCTACACAAAGCAGTCTCAGTCCCAATTAAATTGCTCCTCATGTTAAACTGGCAATGGAGTCTGTAGTTATTAATGAGCTTTGATCTATTTGTTTAGTCACTGTGAATTTTTCTTTTAAAATATAGGAATTAAGGGTTTTTTTAATTGAAAAGATGCTGTAACAGAGACGTACCTATGGCCTCATCTCACCTGAACAGCTTCAGAGGGCTGAGAGAACAAGGTTTGCTTCAGAATCAACAGGACTGAGCACAAATGCTTTCTACTTTGCCTTTACATATAGTGTGACACAGCAGAGGACCTGCTCATCAAGGGTGCAGCTTCAGGCCCTAAGCACAGGAAGCCAGCAGCATCCTCAGGAGCTGTAGGGAGCAGCTCAGCACAAGCAGCTCCTCATTTTTGTGTGGAAAAGGAAGTACAAAGAGTCCTGTGCTGCACTTGCACATCCAGATACCTCTTTGCCTAATGGTGAACAGAAAGCTAACTGGCACATGGCCTTGGCCATGACTCAGGCAAGCACTTTACAACATGCAGATTTTAAGCATGCAGAGGCCAATAGTATTATTTATATATCTAGAATGAAAAAAATAGCTGAGAGAGGACACAATACAGATCTACAAAGAATGATGAATCAAAGCTGAACAGGAAACATTCTGTATTTCTCACAAAAGCAGGAACTCTGAAGAGCTCAATGTATGTACCAGGGAGCAAGTATGAAAGAAATCAAAGGAAATAGTTTCAAGCAACATTCTGCAAATGATCCTCCCAAAAATACATTGTAAAGGTAAAAAATAGAAATTGCTTCAAAAGCAGAATTAGGAGAAGTCACTCATTGGCAGGAAGATTTTCTCCTAGTGGTTTGGATGCTAGTTTGGTGAAGCCCCTAACACAGGCATGACCCCAGACATCGGAGAACAATCACTTAGACCTGCTCATCCTTGTGTCCTTAACTACCTGTAACTGGTGCTGTCAGGGGCAGGACACTCACCGCATCAAGTATGGCTGCTCTCATCTTTCTTGGTTCTTTCTTAGGTGATGGTTTTGTAAGTATTGATGAAAGGGTTTAGAGGGTGATAAGTGACCTATGTGCAACTTCTACCACACAAAAATCACTTTGCTTTTCATTAATAACCTGACTGAACTGCTAGAGCAGGGAACTAAGCAAGTTCAGATTTTACAGATCAAATGAACTTTAAAAACAATGTAGCCATACATTCACTCTGCACAGACAGCTCCTCTGATCAAGCTGCCCAGCAAATGAAGCCATACTCACTTAAATGTGCTACAGGAAGAAAAAGATCTCAGATGAAACCTCTAATTTGTCATTCTGTACTGTGGATTATGGCTTGGAAACTCACTAATTGATCATTAAGAACACACTGTTTTAAAGTGGACTTCTTGGTGTGAGAAGAACAAACCCCCTGAAACTCTGAAAGAAATCTAGAGGATGTTGATGTTTCATTATGTTCAGAGCCAGCTATAGCAGAACATAGATTTATTTTGGCTCTGTCAGCTTGGGTGCATCACTGCCTACAGACCTGAGCCTTCATTGACAGCTTTGAGTGATGCTGCCCTACTGCAACAATGCACAAGGGTAAAGATGCTATTAGAGCTACCTACAGATTTCAGCATCCACTGTAACTTATGCATTGAGCTGGATTTCATGTCTTGAGCACATCCTGTGTTGTTCCCTTTAAGAGTGTGCAGTCATTTGGCTGAAGGAAACTGCAAAGTCATGTTGATTTCAAAGAGCTGGTCAGGTTAAAAAAAGCAAATATTCAGTAATTGCGATGGAGAAGAATGAGAACTACTTAATTCCAAGTTAATGCTGTGAATTGAGTGAATGTCTTAGAGATGGTTTCAGTTACCTGAAAATCTGATCCTAAAACTACTTTAAGACACCTCAAAAGGAGTGCAAGGTTTTCCTAACATTTTCCTTTCATAGCATCGTCTCTCCTGTTCAACACCTTTGGGTTTTCCCAATTGTTCTGTAGCTGCACCATCCACCAAAGACATTGGGCAGGGAGGTAGGCAGCGCATTTTGGTTGCAAGGTGTACATTCAAGTCAAGATAGCTGGTGGAGTGGTCCCCTTTCTCCCCTTGCCATCATATCTGGGCTAAGACCAGCCTAATATGGTGCTGCAGGTGCCAGAGAATCTTAGTGGGACAGCCTTGTTCTCTAGGTAAGTGTGGCAGTATGGGCTGTGCTGTGTGCCTGGCCTGGATGGACTCTGCAGAAACACATGCTAGGCTTGTAGAAAGGTCCCATTTGTGCAGGATCTGAGACAAGAAGGGATCATCTGATCCCACAGTTTGTCCAAGTACCAGGAGCTCTCAGCCCTTCATGCCTTTGAAGCCCACATCCCAGTTAGTGAAGAGGTTTTTCAGGAGGCCACATTCTGCATAAAACACTGAGGATGACTTTTGGCAAGGTCCTGCATTCAATCTTTTGTCTCTAAGTACTATCTTTGCTTAACAAACACCTCTTCCCATTATTTCCTTTAATATCTTTTCTTTTTCACCCCCCATCAGGAAACCATTTGCCTTGGCGTGTTTTTTATCCTCTCATTTACATGTCTCCTGCAAGACTGAAACTCCAGCATTGATTTTACTACAAGATAATGTTAATAGGATCAATAAACCACAATGGCTATATCAAAGTGACTGTTCTTCACCCTCCAGGACTGCAGAACGTGCTTCAGTCTTAAAGTACACCTCATACACCATCTCTAACTTTTCTTGTCGGCTCCTATGCATGAGAGACTGTCTGTCTGCCAGGTAGAAAAGAAATGATTAGCTTGCTGAAATAATTTAAATTTTAATACCACTTCAGCACATATAAAATATTACTGATGCAATTAAAAAACAGACAATCAGCTCAATGCATCTAAAAATGGGTGCTCTATGCCCTGACAAGAATAAATGAAGTCTGTTGGGAAGACCATTGTAAGTACAAATTTCTCTTTAGCCTATAAATTTCTCTGCTAGTTAAAAAAAAAAAAATCAGATGTCCTATTTCAGTCAGGTCAGCCAACACCTAACAGTGTTTCTAAGGGAAGACTGGGAAAGACTTGGTTCAAAACAAGCTCCTCTGAGCATGCACACAAGGGTATTTCGGTAAAGTAAAAGTTATGTACTCTTTGGTTTCTTGGGAAGTTATTCCATGTACTGTTTCAGATGGATCATCTCTCAATGGTCATGAAATAGAAGTTGTCCTGGTTACAGAATGGAACAAAGGTTCCAATAGAAAGTTTGCTCTGGTTACTTCAAGTCCTGTGCTGTGCACTGTCCACAAGCACTTTCATGGCTCCAAACTAGTTATTGCACCAAGCTACAAAGTCTGCTCTCTGCGTTTTATTTTTCTTAATTCTTTTATATTCTAATCAATATCTGTCACTCAAACTCACTTTGTGATCAAAATAATCTCACACTTAACAAGCAAGTCCTGAGGCATCAGTGAGCCTGAAGGCCATGTAGAGGCTCTGTACAGATGACAGTCAGCCTGGGCTGACACCAAAGGACATCTCTGAGCTTGTGTGAATGGGAGCCAGGTTTCTACCTCAAGTAATCAGACTCATTTCACCAACTGATAAAGCTAAGCAGGTGTTTCTCTGAAGAGACATAAAGCTTCTAGACAGAGATTATGGAGGCTGAGAAGCGGCAACTACAAGTCATCACCTTTTGGAGACCATGTGAAAGGCAGGGAAAGGCTCAGCCCCTTTCCTAGTAAATTCCTGTCTGAAAAACCCACATAAAATCCTGCCAGTCTCAGTAAATCAAACCTAGCAGACTGCATTTGTGAGACTTTACTGGAGATAAAGGGTGAGATTTATAAAGTGCCTGTGTAATTCAGCAACATAAGTGCTACCAAAAATTCTTCCCTAAGGGTTCTTGTAAATCCAAAACCTCTAAAACCAGATTTTGTGACTTTTTTTTCCTATTGATTTAAATGGACTTTGTTATCCCAAGAGCATTTTAAACTTCCTATATTTTTTCCAGTGTTGTTTGTACATGCCAAAGCAAAGGCCTTAACATCATCCCTGTACATAATGAAGCAGATTTGTTCTGCCAGTTTCAGGGTTTTTTTTTACATTTAAAACATTGTTCAGGGCTTTAAAAACCTATCTGAGATGTTTTTGTCATGTGACAGAACGCCACTTTGCTCACATAATTACCTGCTTTCCATCTCTATGTTTAGAAATCATCTGGAAGCTTGCAAAATACACCAGTATTTCTATGTAAATATTTAAGAAGTCTCATTGCAAAATTCACTCTAAAAATAAGTCGACAGCGAGGACAACTAGAAGAGTGTGACTAATAATTTGGAGAGGGAGAGATTTTTAAAGGTTATCTAGAGCAACCTCGTGCTCCTGCTACACACAAGAGCCAAGACTTGCTCAGGTGAGCGGGGCATTTGCGATATTCAGTCTCAAAGTCCTGGAACACCTTCCAATTTATTCCAAATTTACTTTGGAGTAGAACTTGTCTACATAGGAAACGTATCCAAATTAAAACTAGACTCCAGTTTAAAATGAACCTGTTGAAGCATATTTAGGATTTTGAAGACATGGGTATTGATGGTTAAAAGAGTAATAACCTGGCTTTTGTTTCCAAATTAAACTAAGTTAAATCTAGTCTAATTCTGTGTAAGATTTAATGTAGTTCAGCAAGTTTGTTTTAAAACATCTTTTGGAATGGCTTTACTGAATACCTCCAAGTTAGATCAAGGACATGACACATGTTTAAACCTTTACTTAAAACCCTTTGTGACAATTAACAATAATTTTTTTTATCTCATGGATACACTTTTGGTTTTACTTCCTATACAAAACTGGAATAGCTGGTTTTAAATTCATATGGCTTCTGAAAGAAAATAACCAATTAAACACTCAGAAGAATATTGCTTACTGTTAGTAAAGTCCAAGAGACAGGAGGACAGACCCAGGCTATTCCAAGGGATTATCCAGATAACTAGGAATTGGGGATTAATTTAATTGTGACCTGCTTCTGCAGGAGGGTTGGATTAGATGATCTCTAAAGGCCCCTTCCAACTCTACCATTCTGTGATTATAAATACAATTTCCTTTTATTTCCTGTGATGAGTTAGCTGTTGGTTGGCATTCTAACTTTGCCTTAACTAGCTCTGGACAAAAGAAAGAGCAGGATGAAATAATGAATGTGATGTGCTCAGCTAAAAGGTCAAATTTGGGTCTTAGCAAAGCCATTGGTTCCTGAGGTTCCCACCTGCAGGCAAACCTCCCACCAGGACTTCTGGCACAGTCTGGCTCATGGAGTCTCCAAACAGAGTTTGGTCAAAGTACAGCTGGGAAAAATCACTTTAACCTTTTAATAAGTATCCAGCACTAAGCAGATAAGAATTACGTCCAAGGCAAAACGTTACAGCAGAACTGTGAACAATGGGGAAGTCAGTGAAGAAAATCTGGCAAATTTATACTCAAAGACAAACCCTGCCCTTTCCTCCTCTCTCCCTTCCCCAAGCAGGAATGCTATGCAATAATGTGATTAGTAGATTGGTCTCAAGGAAAGCAAGGACTTTCCAACTTACTGGCACTCAAATAATTGCAGTAATGGCTTGAAATTTCTGGTTTTGCTACACCTTCACTTGAGAAACATAGATTTTTAAAATCCATTTTCAGAGCTCTTCTGCAGTTTACTTGACCACATTGTTTTGGTTTACATAGATTTTACAGATTTGATGTTCTCATCTGAGGATGAGGACATCCAGAAATGGCTGAGCAAAGAGTAGAGCTGGTGCAGGAGGAATCTTGAGAGTACACTTCTCTGCCTGGGGGCCAATGGATCACTCTGCTCCAGTCCTAAAGGAGCCCTCTGCCTGCCAGGAAGGATGCTTCCCAGCATTGAGGGAGCTCCTTGGGGAAAAGGCTGATCAAAGGAGTGATTAAAGGAGAAGTCTGAAGGGTCAAACTGAGCTCCTTTGTTCTGCTAGGTTTAGTTTTAAAAAAAGCATTTGCACTCAATAAAATAGCTCTTCTCTTGAGGGCACATTGGCAATAAAGCTCTTGCTTTGCTAGCTAGACTGTCTCAGATATCTTTTAGAAATATGCAGGAAAGTGGCACAACTAGATTCTTGTAATCTGAATTCTCTCCATGTCACTCACTTTCATTCAACCTGTTGAAGTTTCACATGAAGCTGTATTTCCAGAAATATAGTTGCAAAAAGGCTGGATATACAGTTGAGCTCGTGAAAGCATACATTTCCTCAGACACTTAACACAATCATTACAAACATTATGTCCCTCAGTCAAAAGTGCAGTAATAAAAAAGCTAATTACAGCATAAATGCAGCAATGCCCATCACATTTGAGGGTGTGACATCCATAAGAAATTTGACTCCAGGAAATTTTTACCTGAAGGGGAAGCACTTTTTATGACTACATGAACTCTGAAGACAAAAATAGGTCTGGTCATCTGCACACAGGAAGAGAATGAACCGTGATTTTCGTGGGAAATGCAAGTTTTTAAGTGCAGTCTTTATCATTTGACTACTACATCATCTGAGGGTGAAGGAGAAAGGGCACAAATCCAATCCAAGAACTTTGCACCAGAAGAAGTGAATTTTGCTTTCCAAACCCTTTGTTTCTCAAACCATATGCCTTAAATTGCTCTGTTGCAGCAATAGCCATTTGAACTAAACATAAACACCACCTAAACATAGACCAGCTCTCAGAACAGTCAGATCTTGTTTTACTTTTCCCCCGTCACCTAACTGACTGCCAGTGTTGGCTCAAGCACTCAGATGTAGAGATATAGGAGGCAGAAACTCACAGGCAAACTCATATTTCCTACCAGGTTTTCCAAAAGCAAACCTTTCTTATAAGAGCTGACACACCTTGCTTATTCACTCTGAGTCCTGGTGCAGGACACATTACCACCCTAAGCCCCTTCAAACAGACATACAGAAGTTCTGATACTTTCTAAGTTTTGGCAATGTGATTTGCAAGTTTTAGCCAAAACATTCTTTCCTTTTGCACTGAGGTATCTCAGATTTTCTTTTCATCCTTCTTGCTTTTCTTTTCCAGACTTTGCATGAAATGTGGAAAGGCCCCATTACCCCACCCTGTTACAAACCATTAAAGAAAATGAATTATTTTCACCTCTGTGGCTTTACAAAGAAATTATTAACACTAGCAGGAAAGAGAACTCTTTTCTTTAAGCTACACATTAGACTCAAAACACCCCATGAAGATTTTGTTCACAAAATGCTTGACAAGATGCAAATGACACTGCTTCAAAAGTCTGCAAAAGAATTTGACCCTGTAATAGCAGTTCCTCAAATGCACTGACATAAGGGTAGAATTATTCTGAGCAATATAAGTGTTCCAATGTACATGCAATGCTTTTCCACAGTCTCATTCCTCCAACTTGTAGTCTGTACTCACTCATGCCCCCAAAAGGTTGCTACCACATGTAAGCCATCTCTCAAGGATTACTGATTGCCCACAGCTGAAAGCCACATGGAGCCCAAGCAACTTCAATCACAGCAATATTAAAACAGATTAAAATCTGACCTTTTGCATCAGAACTTGCATCTCTTGCCCCATCATACAGAAAGAAGCAGAGCTTGAAGGCACAAGCAAGAGACATAGACAGGAGGTCAGAGAAGGTACCCGACAGCAGCAGAAAGGTAACTACAGCCCTTTTCAGCCTTTAAATGGCAAAGAGTGGCCAGGAGCAGGTGAGCTGACCACACATGATTGGTCAGGAGCAGGGTGAGTTGGCCACTTAGGATTGGAGGGGTTACAAGCTGCTTTCTAGATCTCCACCATCTAACAGTTACGTGTGAGAGTGATGTGTAGATCATTTCAAGCTTCTTCTAGAAGCCACTGTGGGTTTAATGACTATGGATTTGTGTTTGCCTCAAAAAAAATCCATAGTAAAGTGCCCATTGTCTGTGAAACCACAACTAGAGAAAACAGCCTTCTTCCAGCATGACTGCAGAGTGATGAAATTTAATTCAATTAAATAAACAAATAAATAGTTATTTTTTCTCTCTGCCTGAGGAACTTCAAGTGCTGAAAACTCTTGGTCTATGGAGTGCAAGTAAGCAGTCTACCCATCTTCCCCCCAGATTAACAACATCAGAGGGTCAGAATGAAGTGCCATACCTTGCACCCAAGCAATGCATTCTGAAGAGGAAACTAGTAATTAGTGCCAGGTAATGTTGTCACAGGCTGATTAGATGACACAGTGACTAATACACTTCTTCAACCAGCTTGTAGCTGCAATGAAGACACAACAAGATTCTCTTTCACTGAAAGCAAATATTAATACAACATTCATTATCTTTTCATGAAAGGGAATAAAACAGTGACCTTGGCAGAATTTCTGATTCTCCTTCACCCTCTTTCAAAACAAAACCAAACCAAGGCAGCATCTCCCCACCAAACCCATTGAAAGACAAAACTCCAGCAGATAGAGGCATAGCCTTTTTAACCACTGAAGATGTTTTAAGATGGGTTGTTCCTACAGGGATTTCAGAAGCTCCATTGCAGCTGCAGCAAGCAAATGAAGCGAAGCATGGGCCACCGAGTCAAAGAGGGAAGGAGAGCAGACATGCCACAGCGAGCTCTTTTAAACCATTATCGAAGAGCTGTAGCTAAGCTCTCCAGCGGCCTGCTTCTAGCTAAAAGGCTTCCACTTGAGTGCTTCAGATCATGTAAGTTTGTTTAAGATGCATAATTCATGAAGGGTACATAACACCATCCTTGAATAACTTTTCCCTCACCACCTGCTTGACAGGGAGAGAGCTGACAGAGCAGTGTGACTGCAGAAATCTGACATTAGCACGCTATGTGTTCCAGGAAGGGACAGGGATCACTACATTGTCTTAACCCCTTGATACGGATGCCTGAGGAAACCAGTTGCACCACCTCATTCCATGACTGGGACTGTTTCCATCTGTGGTCATTACCATGAAAATAACGGATAGATGGATGATGTCAAGACTTCTACCTACTTACATTATAGTCCTTGAAAAGAATTTGTAAAGCAAATGTTTTTATAGGCTTTAAAATAAAATAAACTATTGCACACCAAAGACCAAGTGCAACCATCCCTACTCAAGCTGAGCAGTACCTTGCAACTCAAACAGTCCCACAGAAATAAATTTGGGATTATATAATGCAAGTAAGGAAAGCACCACTTGGCCTTTTGGTAGCAAAATAAGATGTGTAAGGAACAAATCTTCAGCTGAAAATGGATGTGATTTGCCTCGTTGTGGTTAATGGGGCTGTGCCCATTTATGTCAGCCTGGAGTTCACTGCAACAGTGTCTATTGTAGAGCACTTGGATTTTAATTACCAATGGTAAATAGTACGTCCTTAAAGTTTATAGACCTTATACATTTGCCCTACTTTATTTTGTAGATAAAAGCCCAACTGTGTCCTGATAGGCAATTTAGGAATGATTTATGGACTCTGTCTGCTGTTAATAACAGTTTGGAAGTTGCTGTGTGATGGAAGGGAGGGATTTGGGTTCTAATTTATACTGGGAGATAACAGTTGGAGTGGAACTGTCATACATTGCTTTCCCTTATAAAATTGAAAACATTTTCTTTTCAGCAGAGCTTTAGAAAAGGGGAAAAAAATATAGGGCAAGGCAAGATATAAAGAAAACTAAAATGAACATAAGAGAAGGGATGAAGGACCTAGTGCACAGCAGAGAAAGAGCACTGCTTTCACAACGTATGCTGTGGGCCAGCCATCCCAACAGTGAGTCAGTGAGTCCCAAGCTGTTCTCCTTATAACTCCATTTATTTTGGCTCTCTTATCACTGAAAATTGCCTCCTGCTGTCAGGCTTGATGTGACATTTGGATTAAGCACAGACACCTCCTTCATTCCATTTAAAAGGTAGAAACGGCAAACATATGCACACACAAACTAGGACCAGCTACCTTTCAAAACCAGAGCACATGGGGATCATCATACCCTTGTACACACAGTCTCCAAAATAAACATTTCACACAAAGCAATATTTTGCCTCCCATGTACTGCAGAGCAGTGAAGTGAAGCAGAACGTTCACCCAGGGCATTCTGAGCATGCACATTTTTGAAAGAAGGAGGTTTTTGCTCCCAGGAGTTCAGACAGTTTTTGTAATTGGTGGCTTACATGACCCTGCTGTGATTTCTGCCCTATACCAGAGTGCTGAGACTACCTGAAAAGTGATTTGTAAGTCAGAGACAAATAGTGAAATACATGTACTTGGTGGATTGACAAGCACTTTATCCATCCTCCTGTTACTCTGAAAGCTAGCATGGTTTCCTCCTTTTACAGGGGTCATTTGAGTCTTTTATCTGAGTCAAATCCTGGTCTTGCTTCCTGCAGGGCATATGAGAGAAGTGACACCAAACATTATTCTCTTACCAAGGGAGAGAGATTATCCCTGTGACATGGGTCAAAAAAACCCTGACAGCAGGAAAATGCTGTCTGTTCCTCATGTCTAGGGTTCTCTGCTGACAGAGATATGGTTCAGAGAAGAAGAAGTGTAGCAAGTTTATTAATGTAATTATATTGCATCTCTTCCTGTGTAAACCTGGACAGAAAGGCCAGTGAGGCAACAGGTACATGCAGGACGCTTTGGCTCAGGATTCCTTCCTCAGTGTCCTCAAGACTGACACTTGAGATTCAGCCATAGCCATCAACAGGAATGGAAATTTAGTTGGGTAGCTGGGAAAAGCAACATAAGTAAATTCAGGAGTTTAAGGATTAGGGGCTGCTCTTGTGATTCGTTGGAGCCATCAAGCAGAGGGATCAGCAGCACAGTTAAAGCCCGTCTGCCTCTCTGAGCCATAGCCTAGAGAGCAAGCTGGAGAGGAGGGCTGGAGCCCAGTACTTCAGCTTTGGTTTTTGGGCTATCCCTGCTATTACTAGGTCATTACAGGATGAGGTAGAATAACAGTTGTATTTAAGCAGCTCATAGACTTCACCATTTCAGAAAGCATTTGTTCTGTATTATTTCTGCATATCTCCTCTGACTTGAGACCTCTGACCAGAGACAAGTACTAAGAGGTTTTTTTAAACATTTATAGTTCTGCCAGATTTCTGGTGTCTGTAGGGGGCAGATCCTCATTTCATCTAGCAACTGACCTGCAAAGGGCCAACATTGACTTCAGTTGACTTGACCCATTATTACCCACTTTAGTCCTTGTCCTCTTCCTGCTGGCCACTGGTGACCTGAATTAACTGCCTGCTGATATGACTCTGCTCAAATCAAAAGGCTGTCTCTGTGCAGGACTAAACCTTCTCCCAAATGGGCCTATTGAAATACATACTGAAACAGTCTTAAAAGTTTACAGGATATTATGTGATCAGCACAGATCTGACCATCAATTACTAATTGTTCAATTCAAGGGATAACTATGACAAAAAACAGGGTGGAAAGCTGGGCAACAGTGACTTTAATGAGATCTCAGTGGCTGATACTGGGAAATAAATTCTTAAGTTTCTGCAGTGCAGCACTGAGTTTTCCCAGTGTCTTCAGGAAAAGAAAGAGCATCCTATTGCTCTTCTGTCTCTTGCTGGATAGGTGTTAGAGGTCAGTTCAAATGCACCCAGCCTTCTGCAAAAGACAAACAGGGCTTCAGAAATGGCTTGGCAGCGTTAAGCTCTGCATTGCTAAAGGGTGGGAAAGTCTGAGCCTTTGCCTCTTGAAGCTACCTTTTCCTCCATCAACTTTTTTCATCCTGCCTTCTCTTCCCACTTTTTTTACCTAACCGCTCAGTCCATGCAACTCCACACTGATGCATAAACAGGCTTTTTTGGGAATCATCCCCATCTTTAAACTAAAAGAATGTAGGTGTGCATTGACCTCCCAGAAACGAACACCTGAGATGAGAGGCAGGAGGACTGCATCTCAGCCAGTTAATTCCTTTAGAGATGCAATATGGTCATAACTCATGTAAACAAGGGTGTGCAGTACCATCCTACAACTGTGTATTCGGACAGGAGGATGTGTGGGGAAGTGTGTAGAGAACAAATCATTTCAGGTACTAAACCTTATACTAGCACACATACATACACAAAGCTATTTGTAGTCAAGATATGCAAAGCATTTTCTATTCAACCATCCAGCCAAAATCTGCAGACAAGACAATACAAAACAATGAAAGTGTTGATGTGCAATTGTCTCTGGCATGGGGATGTGAAAAGAATTACATCTGTCCTCTCCAACAGGCAATTATTCATGATTTGTAATGGATAAAATCAGAAAGCACAACAAAGCCCTGGAAACCACTGATGGGAGGAGGCCTTTGAGCATGTCCTTTCTAATCACCATTCAACTCTTTAGCAAAAGGATGGGTTAAAGGCCACTGTATTGGACTTGGCAGGTAATACACAGCTCATCTCTAATACAGATTTCCTTTGTGACCATGAGAAAAGCTTGGACAGAGCTCATAGAAAATTGGCATAGTGGAGTCATATAAGAAACCAGAGAGATTAGATCATGTCTGTTTCCTGGGGTACATTATCTGGTAAGTAGGCAAAAGCCCATGAGCAGCCTCTATAGATACAGAGGTATTGTACAGAAGAGAGCACTCATCTTTACACAAGAGGTGCATGAGGCTCCTGACCTATGTGGTAACATTATTCAGTGGACACTTCAGCAGCTAGATAACCATCCTGCTGAAGCATGTCTCTGTGTGAGTGCAGTCAAACTTCCATGGCTGAGTGCTGCAGAAGGAATAAGCACAAGTAAATGGGAAAAATTTCCTGCATGCCTAAATGCACAGAGCTTGCTTTTTGGCTTCTACTCCTTACAGGAGTTGTGCTGGCAGATGTACCCAGCCCGTGACCTCCTCTGTGGCTGCGGCTGTGATGAAGGGCTGTGTCGCTCAGCAGTGTGGGAAGGGAATGAGGCCTGTGTCTGGCAGCTCTGTGCCAGGAGAGGTGAGGAGAGCCTCTTCATCCTCAGCAGGACTCTATTTGCAAAAAGAGGCCAACAACGTGGCAGGACACATATTCTGCGCAGAGCACCAGAGGTGCAGTAAACCTTGACATACAGCATATATCCACATAGCAGTAAAGAGGTTAAGACTCTCTTGGTAGGAACCAGTAGGCAAGAGCCTCAGGAATTACTATTTTTCTTTCCTGACTGCCCCATAAGAGAACATAGGGAACAATTCCTCCTGCCTCAGTTAATGGTTTCTCCCCCATGGGTTTTGATTGAGGACAATATTGTTGGTACAGGAATGCTGTAAGAACGACCACAGTTTTATGAGGGATGAAGAGATGACACCCAGTCTCACTACATCAGCATTGCAAATGACAATGCAGCAATTAAATCCCTAACTAGATCCAAATTGTATATAATCTTCACGTGTATTATGCTTTATTTTGGGCTTTCACTCTTTGCTTGGCTCTTTGCCGAGGTTGCTAAAGATTTATGATTTATAAAAGCATCAGGCTGCATTGTGTTTCCTTGGGCCCAGTTAAGGAAATCCAATAACATGGGAGTTTTGTGTTGTGAACATACATATATTTCTTTCCCTGTAATGTTAGGTCTGTCAAAATGAAACTGAGAGGTTGGAAACGAGCCTGCTGAGGAGCCAAAAAAGAGAATAATTGCATTAGAATAGGTGAAAACCTTCAGATAAGTATGAGAGAGCATAAATTAGCACAATATGTGATACTATTTGAGGAAGAGGAGGAGCAGTGGAGTCTAACTGGCCAAAGAAGTCAAGATACCTGGCTTTTAGGTCTGCTTCTACTGACAATCTGCTGTATGACCTTGAGCAAGGAAGCTTTTCCTCTCCACACTTGTTTCTCTCACAGTTTGTTTTGCCTTATCCATTTAAATTGGAAGCTCTTAGGATGGGGTTTGGCTCCTTCGGTGTTCAAACAGAAGCTGAAACAGAGAGAACTTCATTTCTGTTGTGGGGCTCAAGGTGCAACAGTAATACAAACAACAATAAAAAAGAATGAGTGATGCAGTATAATTGCATGAATAATAGGGTACCTTTTAAGACTATTCTTCTTGCCAGATCATCTTTGTACTAATAAGTTCTGTTTACTCAGGGAATATTCAATAAATAATAAATAAAACCTCAGGCTGAGACTTGCCCAAGCACAGCAGGTAATTTAGATGTATTGTACATTAAAATTAATGCAAAGGGTAGGTCTGAATCCTGTAGTGCTCTCAGAAAATTCTTAGCTTGAATTTTTAATTTCCAAGCTAGGCAACTGCCAGGGTGGTCTCTGTGTGCAGCAGACAGTGGGGTAGAAATCAAGAGGAGTAATAGATATACTTGGGTGCAGAGCTCTTACTCTCCTGGGCAGCTTTAGTGGTCATCTGACTGCTTTTGCTCCCCCATAGCCTTACGTGAAGTCTCTGGGAGTCGATCACTATGTGTCTACAGGGGACAGGGCTGGGCAACTTTTGCTTCCTCTGGATTCTGAAGATGAGCAGATGTGGCAAAGAAAGAAAGTTTAGAAAGGAGAAACAGCACCTTCCTTATGTGCTTCTTGTACCATGTACTTCTACCTTGCTGCTCTAGCCTGAAATCATGCTCCTGAGAGTACACAGTGCTGCTGTTTTTGGCAAGGGTTGGTGGGGACCCACAGTGGATCTAGGAGACGTAGAATTGAGAGCAACTCAGAGTCACCTACTCTCCGTTTCTCATCTCCAGTTTTCTTAAACCGAGAGCAAGAGGGGAGGAACAGCATCAGACTTGTTGTAAATACCATGTCACTATGTAGGACAGGACTGATGTGCTTCGAAAGGTACTCACTGCAGCTTTGCTAGATCACTCTGTCTCTGTCAGCATGACAGATAACAGCCTCCAGACAGCTATGAACACGTTAAAAATACACTTCCATCTCTGAGCAATCCCACATAGGTGCAGTGCCTGTCTCAGTGTGGAGCAGCAAAGAAGGCAGTACCTCTGGGAGAGCTCTACAAACATCTGTGTCTGCTTCAGCTCTGTTTTTCACCATTGTTCCTTCCTGATGTTTTTGCCACCCTTGATAAAAACCTGAGTGAGAGGTACAAATGAAATGAGTCCTTTCTGATGAGTGCATACATAGTTAAGCATTTCTGTCACTGTATGGTAGAGCTGCAGGTGCTTTAACAATGCCGCTTAGTTCCTTGCTTCTTGGATAGCATCAGGTAGTAATATTAGGCTATAAGGTTTCAGAAGCTGAACTAATCTCCTTTTTCTTCCCATTTCATATTGGCCATTAAACTGATATTATCACCAGAAACACAACGAAACACAGCAGTTTCTACAATTCTGTGAGGAAATGAGGCTGACAGCATCAGAAGGAAAGACACAGCGTTAAGGGAGCCGTGTACATAACAGTGTTAAACACGCAGCTGTGTGAATATTCATACTCTGGTTTTGAGGGACACTAAGCTTAAATTTGGAAGTTTCAGTTGCATCATTGGTTTTTGGGCCCTCAGGGATCAGAGGACCGAAGAAAAATAGCAATTCTCAGTGTTCTTCAGGGTATTTTTCTCTAAGTAAACAAGGCAGAGGCACGTTTATCTACAAAAGACATGTTAGACCTGCATTTGAATGACTTATACCTCACGTTTTACAGGAGTGGATTGTGAATATTATGATTCTGGATTCATCATTAGAGAACAGACCAGATGGTGAAGGCTCAGAGTATAGTCTCATCCCTATGCGGTGGGATTTCTACTATTGCATATTAACTGTTATTGGAAGTTTCCATACACGTGTAAATCCCTCTGTACGGGAATGAGAACATCTTTAAAGCAAAACATTATGTCTGTTACAATAAGTAGCATGAATAACCAATAGTCATTGCAACTAAACTGAAAATCCATTTGGCCTGCTGGCATCTTAAATGTAAAGCAGGGATTTTAGAAATGATATCTTAAACAGCACATTTCACACCAACACCACCTTCATGGACACAAATAGCACGAAAGTCCAGATACACTGATGTCAGTGAGCTCCCGATAAAATGTTAATGTTGAGGATGTATTGAGAAGACATTGGTCTGCTCAAATGTAGTTCACATGTATACTAACACCTCAAGTATGTGTATCTTTATATTTACTGTAGTAGATTATAAAATAAATGTCTGCAGTCCCAGGTGAAAAAGCCTCGCGCACTGGCTTTTGGTAAAACTCAATCAAAACAGATTCCCAGCCTAATGTCAACAATGTGTCACCAAAGTGGTCTGTGCTAGTAGCCCTCCTGAGAGGTAAGATCTGTTATCACTAGCACAGTCTTAAAGTAGCCAAAAAGTCTCTGAGACTTAACAGTCTCTTGGATCTCTGAAGGCAACAATGTACCTCTCCTGGACACACCTGGGTATCTCAAGTGTGATCCTGCACCAAGTGAACAGTTAGGCCACACTTACTGCATAATTTTAATTAAGAAGAGATTCTCCTGTTTCCATACTGCTCTGAGTTCTTGGGAGCAGTGTTCACAGCAGTGTTTCATAGTCTTTTAGCAACTAGAAGGTGTTTTTATTGGAGTACATCTAGAATCACTTCAATAAAATTAAATATTGTATTCATTTCCTCATTCTAAACACTTTCTGTTCCAAACAGCATTTAGTTGCCATTCACTGCACCGCAGAATTTTGCTGTGTTGGGATAAATTAAACTATCCTGGAGATTTCACTTAAAATTTGGTATTAAAACCATGCCCAAAGTGAAGTCAGAAAATAATAACCATAGCAATTATCTAGAATACTTTATCCATGACTTAGAACCAATAAATATATTTTGCACATAAACTTAATGTTAGTTTATTGGTGTTACTTATCCCCAACCTCCGCTTAGCAGTATTCCTGGATGAAGCTCAGCAAATGCCCCTGCCAAGTCTATCAAGCCCATTGGGTCTGTTTATCATAATTGTTTTGCTTTGAGCTCCTTTTCCATCCTACCTGACTACAGAATTTCATGAATCTGAAGCAAACAGAAATTATAATAGTGATTCATTCTCTATTATTCAGTCCTCAGAAGACAAAGACTTGGCCTCTTCTTTCAAGAAAAGATTCACCTCAAAGTGAATTTATAACACCAAAAAGGAAAAAGTTGTTATCATGGAAAAAGCCTGCAAGCAATTCAGTATCTCCCAGCAGCACTAATCCTAATTACATCCTTTAGGTGAGAAAGAGTGCTGCCTCCCACCACACAGAAAAAACTTAAGCCTTCCAAAAACCTGTTAAGTGTAAAAGTAAATGCATTGAAATTACATTGTTTTTGTCCCGAAAGAAAATGCCAAGCAAAAGCTAGATACTAAGTCTACTAGTAACCTACAGACAAGGGTCCCCTCAATAAATGAACCTTCCTGTTAATTTCCATATAGCTGCACAAACTTCATCAAAGTTCCCAGTCTTCTGATGAAACAAGATTCTTACTCCTCTTCCTTTTACTCCTCTGCTGTTGGAGGTAAGACAGACAGACCGACGGCTGAATGGCCACATCTTCAAAGAAGACAAACATTTCAGTATGTCATGCACAACACAAAAAAGTTATTCCTGTCCTCTGACTGAGCTCAGGTCTAGCTTTTTTCCTTTTCTTTTTTTTTTTCCTTCAAAATAAGTCTACATATTCCATCTCACTTGCTGTTGTCTTGAGAGTGTGTATGTGTATAAAATGAAGTACAAACCTCTGTTTCAGCCTAAAAGAGGAAAAGGGTGCAACTGGAGGGTCATTGTAAAGCAGTGCAGAAGATGGGGAAGTCAGCCAAAGTGCCCTTTCAGAAATGGCATTCTTCCCAGCCTCACAGCCTTTTGTGAAAAATAAAATATTCTATTACATTATTTTCCAATTTCAGCTATCTCCCTTGTTGGGCTCCAGGGCAGCATATTTTCAAAAGTTCAGTAAGATTTTGCTGCTCACCATCTGCCTCAATAGCTGGACATATTGGACATCAACACTAGGACCTAACATCTGTGGCTCAAGGACACCCAGCATCCACCAGCATCATACCAGTGGGAATAGTCACCCTCCAAATCTCTGCAACCTCACTGGCCAAAACAATATGAGCACACAAAAATAAACTGCCTTTCCTTTCTTGGTTAACATCAGCATGGAATTGTTTTATCCAAATTGGGATGAGCTTGGTGTTTTAAGTGACAATGTTTTATGGTGCCCTGAATTTGTGGAAAGGTGCTGGGCTGATTTCTCCTTCCCTCTGTGCAGAGAGTGCTGGGTGTTTTCCTTTGTGATGTGTACACAAACCTGTGCACAGGTTCTTTTGTGGCATACATCACTATGCAGTTTGTCTCCAGCATGCACAGCAACAAAACACACCCCTGGGATAGCTGCATACATGTTAATTGGCCATGTCACCCTGGAAAGGATCATCTCTTCCCTTGTAAGATTGAAACCTGTTACAGAAGAAGCTCAAAGGATGCCAGTAAATGTATCTCCCCATTTCAATGGTGTTACATTGGTTTATGTTGCTGGAAGAGCTGGCCTTGTAAACTTGTCTGTACAAGGCTCAGAACAGAAGAAACATGATGGATTCAGGCCTGTGTACAATAACAATACAGACAATCTGTATAAAATTACAGCTATTGCTAGAGGATACTAACCATGATTTGAGTAACTGATGCAGAGAGAGCGTGGGGGAAGAGCTGGTATTTTCAGGTCAACTAGAAGCTATTGTGTTTGGAAGTGAGAGGAAAAAATTGTTCACGTTGCTTTTATGAAACATGTAATTTTCCATCTCCCTTGCCATGTCTTAAGAGCTTAATTGGGCACAGTTGATGTAGACACAAGCTCAGCTCCTGTCTCAAGCTTATATTTCCAAAGGTCACAGATTTCATGCTGATCCTCTGCATTATGCTCTCATTTCCATGAGAACCTGAGGAGGGGAACATTAATTGCCTGTGACTGTAATTGGCTTCATGATGGTTGTCAGGCCGGTGACTGGGAACACACACCCCAGAACAGCTGTCAAACATGTAACCTGGCAGAAAGTCACCAAGTGTCAGGAGCATGCTCTGAAAAGGACTGACATTTTCTATGCCCACAGAGGCTCTGCGATCAAGACAAGATCTCTTGACATAATGATTCTAAAAAGTGACTAATTTGAAGTAGTTTCAGCAGATGCAAAGTGAAGATGCAAAGCCTGCACAGCCTGTTGGCAGCAAGGTTCATCCTAAATCCCCAAAGGATTTCATGCTCTCCTAGACCTGTGTGTATTCAGGCCATGACAAGATCAATGTAATAACACTGACACAGCATTGACATTCCTGGTCAAGGGTCAGTTCAAAAAAAAGCCAAAATCAAAGCAGGAAAGCACAAGTCACCAGGTATACATGGTCTAATTAGCAGTATGATCAGACCTGGTTTTCCTTCTGTTACGTCAAAACTAGTCCCTCCTTTGAAGCCAAGTACAGCAGCTCAGATCAATCAAAATAGCATCAGACAGAGGTTGTGTTCTTTGTGTTACAACCAGAAATATCAGCACTGCTCTCTAAGACCATTGGAAAACAGCTATCTTTGATGTAACATGCATCAGAGCAGAGAGGTTTGAGCATGTTTTTCAGTTCTGTGTCTGCCAGTTAGACAACAGCAGCTCTATGCTCTACAAGCAAATGCCTTTTCTTCCTGCTGGACCAGTCCCCAGCTCACTTCATCCAGATGGGATTCCTGCCTTGGAGTACTACTGTTATAATAACCATTGGCTATCTGTGTTCTTTCTATTTTAATAGGAAATTCTGTGCTCCACTGAGCTATGTGCAGAGAAAATCCAGAGTAGTAGTTCGTGTCTCAGGGAGATGACAATCTAAATAGACAAGATGAACAGGGGAAGAAAGAGAAAGGAAGACTTTTTTTATGACATGGGTCATGAAAGGAACTGGCCAAGGTCAAAAGAAGTCTTTGCTGGGGCCAGAGCAATGATCCCAAGGCTCCACCAACCAAACCCAATGCTTTCACATGAAACTTGCTTTTCCACAAAGAAGAAGACTTTGGGAATTTCAGCCAAGAGAAAGATAACTGTGGTCCTAGTGAAGTTGCTTTTCCCATTTCCAGCCAAAGAATGAGATGGAGAGGGACCAATGGGAAAGATACAGCTATGGCTGGACTCTTCTAAGTGTTTGTTCAACTAGAAGAAATTAGCTGATGTTTCAGATCCTCTGTAATGCACTTTTAGGGCATTGTTTTCTTCTTTTGTTGTTGCAGGATTTCCCCCTGTTTTCAAGCAGCTGTTCATCACACTAATGAAGAAAGTGAACTGAAAATTTAATAGTTAGTAAAAAGTCTTATTTCCTGAAGCCTAGCATACAGGAAGATGGTAAAAAGTCTATTAACAAATAACTATCTATAATGACCAAAAGGACTTGGAAGGTGACACATTTCTCTGCAGTCATGGATCTAAACAGTTTGCTACATATTTCTACTGCAAAATGAATGCTGTCTCAAAGCCACAATTCTAAATCTCAAGTGTCAAGCATGCAGTTACATCTGCAGCTTCAGATTGGAGTTATGGCTTCTTCAAATTAAAGAATACAGCAAAATGCATCCAACAGTTACACTTATCTAAAGCTAAAAATGAACTTACTCCTTCACAAGCCTGATTATTTACACAAATGAAGGAGAGAAAGGGCATTCATTAAACTCCACCCATGCATAAGTGAACACATGTGTACCCTTGAAGACATCTGCTTCCAGCAATGCAACACTAGAACATGAGAAGCACAGTAGTATCGGTACATGCTTTTCTCCTGAGTCCCACAAACTAAGGCATAAAGGAAAAAGCCTCCCTTTATGTGTGCACTGTTTGGAACAGATCAAGCTAACCAGTGCCACAGGTGTTCAGGAAAGTGCCATATAGAGTTGAGCTTGCTTTTTACCTCTGTAAAATTAATCTTAATTATAGCAGCCCACTTGCAATATTAATGTGAAAAATACTGTGAAACTGTGTAAATTACAAATTCAACTCAACATATACCTGCAGCAGCTCTCTTCCTCATGCTTAGGGAAAATGCTGTAAAAGCACTACCTCTGGAGCCTTTTTCCTCTGCCCTAAGAACAGGAAGATCTCGTGCTAACAAGCAAATATACTCAGGTAGAGATAAGGAACTTGATAATGCAGTAAGTGAAGCCAACAGGAAGACTCCCCAGACTGCAGATAAGGCCATGCATATATTGCATTGCCATTTGGACCTGGCTTCAAACTGTATGAGCTGGAAACCAGAGAAAAAGAGCAGCAGAGCCATCACAGTGACCTCTCCGTGAACTTGAATTGGGTAAGGCTTTGCTCCCTCCCACACTTTAATTCATGTTTCTGTGCTGACTGTAATGCTGTGTACTGGCCCCAGCAAGAATTAAATTAAATATTTATACTTTTGTGATGAGATACTTTGTTACCCCATAAAACTTGCACATATGGAACTCTATTAATTTATGCTAATTCCTTATTTCTCTAGAAGAGCCTTTCTCCTCATTAGCATTTGATCATTTAATACAACTTTACAGCACACACTAAATTGAAGCTCATAATCTTTTGTAATTGAAGCTTCGTGTGCATTCATTGTCATTTTTCAAAAAAAACAAGAAGAAAAAGAAGGGAGAGGGAGATATGTGTGGCAGCACTGCCTTTGCTTGGCACGTACAGCTCAGAGAGGGGATTAGCTCTGCAGGGAGCTGCTCGCCATGGCAGCTGCACGGAGCAGGCTCCAGGAGGAAGGCTGGACCTGCCTTTCTTTGTGTTGAGGAAGCATTTTCTTGAGGAGAGAAGAACTAGTCCTCTGGCTTGCTGCCAGTGTCTGCCAGCTGATACTTGAGGATGGTGGTAGGAAAAGAGAGCAGAGGTGGAAATTGCAGCTCTTAGAGCAGACCTGTGGCAGGGAGGAATTGTACAGCTCACCCTACCCAAGAGAGTTTCTCTCCTACCTTTGTCTCTTGCCATGTTCCAGGCAGTCTTCTGTGATCCTTGTTGAACCTTGTCACTGTGTTCCTGACATTATGTTGAGATCTGGTATTGCTGGGGAGGAAACTAGTATCTTTTCCCTTGCCGTAACATCTCCTTTCCTTGTCCAGTAGACCAAATTCATTTTGACTTACCCACAAGTTTAATGAAATGAAGCAAATATCTCTGAATAGTGAGCCCTCCTTGCTGGGATCAATCTCTGTTCTGGTACCAGCTTCCCAGACTCATCTGTAGGACTCCTCTAATCAGGAGCCTTGTTCCAACACACATCTCTGGCCATAAGCTGTAAATCAGAAGCTAACCAAAAGATTTCCCATTTCAGGAAAGGAAGACAATGGCTTTTTTTTCTTTCAGTACGTGGCCTCCAACAGAAATCAGCAGTGAACAGCAGCTGAGTTTCCCATTACTCTGTCTTCTCTTTCTCCTACTTTGCCATTTGCAGCTGGAGTTCTTTAGCACATTTAAGAGGGACAAGTGGCCAGCTTCTAGATTTTTCTAGCAGCACTGCAAAAGGAAGTCTTTTAAATTTGAAACAAGGCTATAAAAATGTATGGTTTATTGAAGTGCCAAATGCACAGAACTAGTCACAGTGCAACAGCTGAGTGCTTCTTGAATTCTTGTTGTTTTTTTTCTTCAGCACTATTCACACTATTCTCAATTTAAGGAAACTGGAAGAGACCCATCATTGCAACAATTCACTATTTTCTGGTTCACAGTGCTGCTGTGTATTTTACACATGGTAAAATGTAGCTCAGCTTTGTCTCACTGAATTCTTCAAATTGTGTTGTGTGAGAAGAGGAACTCGCACATGCTTGTGCCCAGCTACCACTGAACTTCAGCTGATGGAAGTGGAAGAGCCACATTCAAATGGAGTCTAGTAACTCATTTCAAAATGCAGCCTGATTGATTTTATGAATTCAAGTAGTCTCATTCAAGTTAGGACCTTCTGATACACCTGTGTCAAAATTAGTTTGAGTTTTAATGTAAGAGTTATCAAGTGACTGCAGAGTGCGTTCTGGTTTTATACATTTCTGACATTTACAGCAGCAAGATTTACAGAAAGGCACAGAACCTCCACTAGCAGAGCTGAGTGATAGTTCAAAGCTAGGGCAGGGCAGAAAAAGAAGAATTCATCCAGCTGTGGAAGATTAATCATTGTAATGTACAAGAGGCCCCATTGCATCTTTAGGGAGGAGTTTGTGAACACTACCTGAAATGTACCCTTAGAATTGCATAGAGGGAAGTGCTAGACTGAATTCTATCATCTGTTCTGAGACACATTGACAAAGCCATAAACAATGGAAAAGCTAAAAATATCCATTGCCCCAGTGACAGCAAACACCTGCAGCCAGCAGAGCACTTAAAACTCATTTAAGTCTCCTTGACTTTGGTGGGAGTTAAAAACATGTCCACTGGCTGCTCTTGAGTTAAAGTGTAAAAGACAACATTGTTATGTTTGTGCTCACATGTTGTGGACATAAAGTGAAGACTTCAACACCCAGTACTGTAGCCTGAGAAAACACAGTAGTTTACAACCATGATAACAACAACAAAAAGACTCTACATTTTTAAGTTTAAAAAACCACTTTCTATTTAAACACCATCTGCCTGCACTGATGTTCATTTAAATTGTCAGTTAATCAATGAAATATATTTGAGTTAGCAGCACATCACAGCAAATCAGTGTAAACACCTTCATCTTCATTTAAATTTAACTGGAATAATCTCTTAATTCTGCCCCTGACCACAAGTCAGAAGTGAAAAAAAATGAAGTATATTTTACCAAATGGAGTTATGTATCTATGCTGCTGGAACTTCTGCTTTTGGGGGAGCACATCTTCATGTTGCAAACGTCTCATTTCTAGTACCTTTTCTTCCCTAAGGCAAGGAAAGGAGGAGATTGGATTACTCACCTAGAAATTACCAGCACATCCTAAAGCTTGTCTAAATCCTTTATAAAATAACTCTATGCATTTCCTTTGTACCTGACTCAAGCCAGAAACCAAGTGTACCAATGTGTCAGTAGAACGTGCTGAGGTCTCTATCGAGGGGATGGTCAGCTAATGAAGGCAGTGTGTTTCAAATCACTGCTCTCAGCCAGTTACACTATCTTTTCAAACACTGACCATAAAATTACACAGTAAGTGTCTTTTAAAGACAGTTACCACACGGTTATTGCAGCTTTCCAAATTAGAATGTCATCCCAAGTGTTAAGAAGTGAAAGATACAGGTAGGGAACCTGTTAATTCCTTAGCTCTGTCAGTCTGAAGCTCCCAATGCTTATTCATTTTGCATTAGCAAGAAATATCAGAATATCTCATCTCCCCACACCACAAGGTAAATTATTCCTGGAGCACCGTACTTGGTTGCTTCAAGTTTAATTACCTTGTAATCTGCCAGTCGTGTTATTACTTTGTGGTTACATGATTTTATTTTCTTCATACCTATTTATATAGCTTATAAAAGAAAGGGATGTTGGAATGGATTTTTCTAAATTGGTCCCATGCATACAGTTCTTTCAGTGCCTGAAAAAATGAGATTCTGCTCTCAGTGAGCATCTGCTGCCTAAATCTGTATGCTGTTTTAAGAATGAAATGCCTACTAATGTCTTAGCAAGGCACAATGATTTTTATATAAAGCCAAAAAAACAAATACTACAGTTGATTACCTTATATTAAACTCAAGGGACCAGGGCACGTACTGAAGAAAGAATTTATATTGTTGCCAATGTGCATTTCAGTTTAAAGTACGGATAGCTGCTCCCAGATCAGTTTGAGTCATATTCCCTGATGGAGATAATCCAGCACAGGTTTATCTCAAAAGGTACATTCAGATCATGAGTTTGATTTTGTTTTTATCAGTATATTTTGAGATATTTCCTCACATTCACCATATTCAGCCCTAAGTAACAAAAAGCACAAACTCTTTGATGGCTGAGAGCTAAAATCCAAGCATAGACAGTCAACTTCTGCACCCTTCTTGTTCAAGAATAGTCCTCTCATCAAAACCTTTCCAAAAAGAAGAGTCCTATACTTGGAAACTGTTCTGAACACGGTATGTGAGTGTATTCACAGGGCAGAAAGCTATCCCTCACCACTGTACAGAGGCACATCTCCATCCCTGTGGAGAGATACTGAGTTACAGTCAAATATCAGTCCCTCTGATTGAGGTGGAGTGTTTGAAGTATAAAGATGTCTTCATGAACAGAAGTATAGGAGGTTACTGCAATAGTTGCTGGTGGTCAGTTCTGTATCACATTTAGCTGCATAAATATTTTACAAGTTTTCTTAATATACAACCCACAAAGATATTAACCTTTGCAACAAAGAATGCATTGAACTTTCCTTCGGTACATGGTACTTCATTAATAAGCTCATTGCTTTTTAATTGTGGAGGACCTCAGTGTGTTATTAAACAGTGTATAATTTATTACTACACAAGGGAAGAAGTATGCTTATATTTTGTTTGCAGGGAGCATGTTTAAACTTCTTTTTCTCTTGGCAGCATTAGTAGGTTTTCTAATGAAATGTTACAAATTTGTGCAAGAATTTATTTCTTTAGTATTTGGACCATGTATTGGGTTAAGAAAGGAAGGCATATTTTCTCTCTCCTGGAATATGTTTTTCTCCCATCTCTCCTCCCTCTATTTCCCCACTTCTTTGTGAATCAGGAATAAACCCCAGATGCCCTTTGCAATATGAAAAAGAGATGTACTTCTGTAAGCAGAGCTTCTGAGGCACTAGGCCTTGGGATTTCACCAGGTAAATCAAATACCTGCAAGCAGTTCTGCTTATTTAGGGAAATGGGTGCCTATACTTTTTTTTCCTGAGAAGTTACAAGCAGGAGTGTTGATTTCCACACTTAAGTGATTAAATATGTAGTAACCAATGGCAAAATATGCACAGGTGGAATCTATGGGCAGGACTTTCTGGGTAGAAAGAAGACAAACATCTTTCCACTCTTCAGCTGGAGGGTTCTCAGTGTTTTTTACATCACCAAGGGAGGCTTGCCCACTGCATGCAAAACACTCCAAGGTTTTATCTCTATAGGAAGTAGTAATAGAGTAAAAAGAAAATTTTGAGACAGCCTGATGCAGACTTGTTTCAGGTGCCTGCTAATTGACAAAGCAAGCCTCAAGAGCCATCTAGAGGTTGTTTGGTAAGAGTCAGGGTTTTTTGTTTCAAGAATATGGCTTATGCGTACCAGAAATGCCCTAGTTCCTCCAGCTTTTGTTCTTACGTGTAGCATGGTAAATAGGGAAGACTTCTAGTTATATTACTGGAACTGGAGCACTGTAGGGGTGGTGTCAGAAAAATCATTCCCTAAACATTATGGTTCTTTTACTGATAAAAAGCTGCATTCATATGATACAAGAAAAAAAAAAAGTACAGAAAGTGCTATGTGAGGCAGAAAGTATCGGGCATGGACTGTGCTCTTGTGAGCCTCAGATATGCTCCAGTTGATAATAATGACTCAGTTAGAGGATAAGCAGATTTAGCCAAAACTGGCCCACAGCTGGGATTTACTTAATTATGAAGCTATTATAGTCCTGATGGTATTGTCTGATCTGTTCTGGCTTCCCCTTGAGTCTGTGTCAAATCAAATCAATATCAACAGTGCTTTGAACAGGGGCCATAGTTCGCAGGAGCATGGTAGGAGAGAGGAGTCCAAATGGGGGGCTGTGAGTTTGTTCCTGTTGCTTTTAGGGAGCCAGTCTTCAAATAGAGACATCTTCTCTTTGGATAGATTTGTGGGAGACTTCTTTTTGAGGTACCTGTAGAGTTGCTTAGAAATAAAGGAGAGAACAGAGAGAAGAGGGTTTTGCAGACACAGTGCTGGGAACAGTTTTTTCACTTCTAGCAAATGTTTCCATTTGTAGCTCCAGTCTTTCTTGCACTGTTTTTATTCGGATTTCAAGGTAACTCAAGCTATAAGGGATTTTTAACACTATCAATAGAGCTAATTTTCTGTCTTTTGGGTTCAAATATCTGTTTTTCAGAAAAGAGAAAGTATGACCTTTCACTGAATCAGACCAAAACTTTTTCCTGTTACACTCTGTCCTCCAGACAGAAGCCCAATGAAGTCCTTCTCGTGTAAGCTCTTTCAATGTTAATACATCCTCTGTCTATCTCAACAAAGAACATGGACTTTAAGGTTTAAATATACTTTGCCCACTCAAAACTTTGCACTGCCTCAATAAATACCAGATATACCTATTAAAATCCTTCTGAGTAGAAAGCATCCATGCACACAGAAAGTAAGAGAGCAGGCATATTATGTATTTATTCACTTTAGGTTAAAGCAAATACTTTGGATTTAGAGGAAATTCTTTGATATTTTCTGTGTAATTAATCTGCTGGAGGAAGTACTTGAATACCAGACTGGAACAGGTGATACACATAGGAGATGGTCTGCTGATAGAGTACCAGTAAAACCGAGCCCATGAAGCTCTCCTGAGATACACAGGAGTCTCTGCTCCAGGGAGAGGAGATTCTTGCAACTTGGGCTTATTTGGATTTTCCACTGAGGTTGAGTTTCTTGGGGAAGAAGAACACAGTGAACAGCAATGTAGATTAAATTCCAGGATATTAAAACTTCCCAACATGTTTCTAAAGCAATAACCTAAACAGCTGCATAACAGATTCCCTGGGATGCTCTCTTCAGACCAACACGCGCACCTGCGAGATCTCTGTACAAACGCCTTGAAAGCCACATCCCAAGTGCAGTTTGACTTTTGCATTATGCATGATTCCTCAGCACTCTCACCAGATGTGGGTGGATAGGGGAACTAACACAGATGCAGCCAGGGTAAAGGCAGGGGCTTTTTGAATCCTGAGAGAAGGAGAGAGAGGTTTTTATCAATACATGCTCCGAATGAGCTGAATTGAAATGTTTCCATAAGGGATTTCTGGCTTCAAGATGCATAAACTGGCTAGATCAAAATGCTGAGGGTAGAAGGAGACAACAAAGATAAAGACTTCAGGGGCACAATGGTTTAGTATACGCCATTTATTCCAGCCATGTCTCTGAGTGTCAATGAAAACATACAAACAATAGAAAGGTAAAAATTGAAAATCATGGCTAAAGAGTTTCTCCAACAGAGATGTATTTTTCTGTACATCTTTGTTCAGAGCACAGGACACAAAAAATAAGACCTAGGAGTTCTAACCTTTGGACAAAACAACTGCACAGGAAGGAAATGTGCTCTTGTAAAAGATGCTGAACTCCAAGTTCAGTATAATGAAACAGCTGTGTAATTAACCAAAAGGAACAAACAAGATATGAGAAAACCAGAAAGTATAAATAGAAGAGAGAAAAAACATATAAATACATGTATACACAAGCACATGCAATGTGAATAGGAGGACAGCATCTGCTGTGAACTGAACTATGCTGCACATTAGATGTTGTGAGATGTACTTTATCAAATGGGTGAGACTAAAGAAATGTAAAAGATTCTAATAACCTGTCTCTGATACAGTATGGCCAGGGCTGGGCCATGGAGAAAGGCAGGGCTCTCACTAGGAATGTAGTCTGGGTTGGGACTTCTATAAGAATGTAATAGAAACATGATTAGGTGAATGAGTTATGAATCTGTTTGACATTCAGTGAGTAAAACTTCAGGTCAGTACTAACGAGAGCTCAGTTAGCCAATGATACTGCTTAAAGTTGTTCAATGGGTTTTTGTAAAACGCAGTTTTAAACTGTTTTTGTGTAACATGGTATAATAAACAGTGGTGATCCTCCAACAGAACCCGCACAGGTTGTGCCTCAGTCAGTCCTAACATTTGCTGCCTGTAAATGAAGATTCAAATTCAAACTCAGCATAAGAACATAATAAACATAAGAAATTAGTGGTTTTTGTCTAATATTTTTGTCTAAAAATGTGATTATTTCCATATTTACCTGTTTAAATGGATTGAATAGAGATATGCCTCACAAAGGGAAGAAAATATTCTGGAAAGCTCCAAGTCTGTGAAATTCTTGTCCTTATGGAGGGTTTTTTACTCCACATGCTCACAATAACTATGCCTTCAGATAACATTCAACTGTCTCCACTGAGAATAAGACACACTGAAAAAGAAACATTAGTAGGTAATCAATTATTGAGAACAAACTAAACCAGCAAGTAAACAGCATGCCTTTTAAAAAGCAAGTTTTGATGCCTTTTGAGGCTTGAGTAATGAGCTTCTCTAGCCTAAGCTAAGTTGCCCACAGTCTATTACATGTCTGACTGCTTTTGACAGAGGGTAACGCTTCACCATAGACATAAAGAGCCTAAAACATCCATAAACATCAGTGAATTGCAAGAAATGCAGATAAGTGAGTAAAAGCAACATCTTGAGCTGGATGTTTGCTTCTGTTTTTTTTTCTAGTAAACTGGTATCTGTCTGCAGCACAGTCTGGGAGTGATGCAGTCCAGAGTTTGTATTTAACAGCAAAAAGCAGATTCTTCCTTAACCAGGGATCAAACAATCTCTCAGTGAGATTACTGCAGAGTAAGGGAGCACTCACTGCATGCAGGTTACAGGCTCATGTATGTCCAATGTCAGAGGCAACATCTCCTCAAAATAATCACCAAATATGTTGAGGCTTTCCTTTGCGTGACACAATTTCTGAGACATTACTTTTTAATGTTCTTATAACACATTTGCAGTCCCACTCAGTCCCTAGAGAATAATGTGGAGTACATAACAACAGTAGAACTTATTATATGTAATCAAAAGCTACAGCATTCTATTAAAAGTATCCTTTAAAATTTGCCACGCTGCCAGTTACATTTAGCTACATACTTTACATGATGGAGATCAGCACGTAGCTTTGAGAATAGCTATTAGTAAATATGGAACCATATCCCACCTGTGGACATTTGCAATAGCATTTTACCACATTTGCAAGTCTCGATGTTCATAAATTATAGGCTAAGATGTGGTCCGAAGCCAGGAGAGCACTTCTGAGCTTTGCTATTTTCTTTACTTTCCATCTCTTGAACAGCATCAGTGAGCTCAAAAAAATGTTTAAATTTGCATTCTACGTAGCTGACAGACTGAGAAAGAGGAAAAAAAGAAAGTGAGAATGAAAGTTTCAGTATGTGCCAATATATAAATGAAAAGGTGTCACGACCCTTTCTCTTGACCATGATCTTTGTAACCTTCAGGTTTTACCACTGTGAACTGAGACTCAAACACTCCATCTCTCACAGCAGCATGTTTGCACCACACCTAGTTATCCTGCTGAAGCATTTTCATCAAATTCAGATTTTTTCATCTGCTGTTTTTCATCTGGGGCATCAGCTTGCGCTGCATCAGATTGGCTTCTTTCAGTTCCCAGTCCTGTTTGTCACGCGAGGAAATGCAGCTCAGATGTACTGGGGAGAAAATCTGTCCAATGAAATTTGTCAGGAAATGTCTGTTCTTGGAACAAAAATATCTGAACCAAGTTGGAGGGCTTGTGTGTTTTTTATGAGCATGAATTTTGTGGGATGCCACACCAGATAAGTTAAACTTTCATGATCTGGATGTCCCAAATTAGTAGCTGCTTTTTTAGCTCCTGTCCCTGCTGCACCCACACATATTTTACTGCTCATTTCAATGAAAAATTTGCAGAGTTTAGTCCATATTTCCACATCTGCATCTGGCAATAGGTGTGTATATTGCAGGTCCATATAGATTGTGAGATTGTAATCCCCATATATGAGATGGGATCCTGCAAACTAAGATATTTCTGATTACAAATGGTTTGTTTGATCAGCTGCTGTGTGCACAAATTGTCCCAACTCATGGGTTTTGCTTACCAGACCAGTAACAGCCTTCCCAGAAAAACCTTCCATCTCCATAAGCAACTTCAATCAAGTCAATGGAGCCATTCATGTGATTACATCAGTTAATACCCATTAAGTGAATCCAGGGTCGGTTAATGATGAATTCATTATATAAAATTCATTCAGAAAAATAAGAGTTTGAAAGGAGGGGCACAGAGGTACTCACCAGTTTGGTTTGATGCAAAGACAGATACATTTTAAGCAGCACCAAAAAAAGAGGAATGTTTCTGAAAAGTTTGAAATCTTTAGTTCCAGTGTTTATCTCCTTTAAAAGAAAAAAATATTTCCCTTTGCTCTTCTCATGTTTTATCATTTTTAACTGGTGCTCCTTAATTTTCTACTTTGACAGGATATGTTTTTCCTGTAAAATTTAAGTGCTTTGATAAACAGCCTGGAAAAAAAAAAACAGTGTTTTTTGCATATGGAATGTTTCCGATGAACCCAGAATGCCATTGCTGTTAGATTTCCTTTAAAAAAAAAACAAATTAAAGTAGTAATAAATAACAATAACAATAATTATACAACAATTAAATAAAATAACAATAAACAACAAAACCCTAGCCTCTTACAGCTCAGAAACCCCCAATTTACACTCCCCATCCTGATATTCAGCTCAGCTGGCACTTTGCAAGAATAAAGGTGAGCTGAAAACAAGTGAGAGCAAGAGATTTGGAACCTCTCAACTCAGATCTTGCAGGAGGACATTTAATAAATACACTAGACCAGTCCTACCTATAAAATCTTTCTGTTCAGATCATGGATATTAAAACTGGAGACACTCACATTTCTTACTGGAACAGTTCAGACCAATATTGCACCCTCAGCTACTTCATTACTTTGAAGGTTTCAGCAAGAAAGGCTGACCTACAAGTGAGACACCTCACTTCAGAAATCTCTCCCTGTCATCTCCTGGTATCTTTCCCTGATATTCTCTGAATACTCCCACTACTCCTTTGGCAGAGACAGCTGGTTGCTGCCAAGACCAGAACATGTATGATGGACACAAGATAATATTAAACACATTTTATCTATGAATTGTCCTGGACTACGTCTTCTGTGTCTGGGCTGCTTGCCAAACCTTTTGGCACATCCTTACCTTCTGCAGCATCCAGAATGAATTGATGACTGAGACAACTTATATGATTGAGTAAAAGTACACTTACTGGAAGTGACAACTGTGTTCAGGTCTGAAAACTGGCAAGTTAGTTAAAAATCAATTTTCCCTATTAGGCAATCAATAAACTAAAGGCAGCTGAGAGGTCACTGGAGCACAAAAGTCTCCCCTGAGCCGTGAGCTGAGATCACAAACAGGCCGGTAACCAAAGCTCTTCATCCTCCCAGTGCTGCAGCACTCACAGAGCAAATATCCCTTTCATCTATAAAAATGCAACAAACATTGCAACAGTACCCTGAGATGCCAAGTGAGCAATTCTTGAAAGCATTTCCACAGAAAAGATTTTTATCCTTTTTTTTTGCCCCCCTGCATTTCTTTCCACTTTGCTCACAATACTCTTCTCTCAATAGTCTCTTTTCATTATAACTCCAGTTTTACCCATGTCAGAAATAGCTGACAATGTGCTAGAAGGACAGATCATAGAATCATAGAATGGTAGGGTTGGAAGGGAACTTAAGAGATCATCTAGTCCAACCCCTCTGTAGAAGCAGGTTCACCTAGATCAGATCACATAGGAACACGTCCAGGCAATAAAAATGTCCATATATGTCCAGATAAAAAGCAACAGAGAGATAGGTAAACCCAGAGACATTATGAGCATTGCCTTTTCAGTGGGCAGGCTGCATGTAAAACACAAGTCTCCCTGGAAAAGGTTGAATTGAATGTTTTCTGGAAACAAGTCTAGGCTTTAAAACCATTGCAGAGTCATGTGAGAGGAGCTGGACATCCTGCAGAACAAGTCATGAAGGCACAGTTTCCACTGACATGCTGTATTGTTGTAGGTAGAGAAATAGTGAGCAATATAGTGTAATTCATTTTCTTATTTCATGTAGTTTTACAAATGGAAACTAAATACTAAATTGTTTCATGAATAGAGAACTAGCCTAAGCTTCTCACCCCCATGGAGATTTCTAAACAGTAGCAGTTTGATTTACTCTTTTTCCTGAGCATCTCAGAATCTCCAAACCCTTCAGAATTAACAATTTCAGAATAGCTGTAACATCAGGAAAGATTCAGTTAACCTCCTTTGTATCAAAGCATAGGTAGGTAAATTGCTTCCACAAGCAAACTTTATGATTCCATTTCATCTTCACAGCCTATGACTGAAGCTCTGGGAGGTGTAATGTACACCTGTCCCAAGTAAAAGTAAAGGAATAAATCTCTTAAGGGAATTCAGCTGCACTGCTAAAAAATTACACCAACTGCACAGCAAACACTGGAGCTACATGAAGATGAATGGAAGGGAAAAAGTGTCTAGCATTCCCTGAAAGTTTTCTGAGGTTTTTATGGAGGTCTTTAAGGAGTGGATCATTTAAAATATCTAGCACTGAGCTTAGTTTACCTCTTGCAGAACTTCAAATGCTCTTTTTATTTTGGGCAGAAGTATTCATACACATCAGTTTTACACACAGACACAATCAATTGCTGCTTTTCTGACAAAACTCCATCACTGTAAAAATGTTCCATTAAATGTCTGGTAATAACATTCTATAGGTGTTCTATTGAGAAAACAAGTTTCTCTAAGCCAAACTACACACAGTGTACCTGTAAAAATGTGAAATAAAACGTTCATGCAAGGAAAATATGCCTGAACCAGTACATACTACTGCAGAAAACATAGAGCAGAACTCAGTAAATGTGTTTGATCCAGGCTATAAAAAGCTAGTGATCATCAAGAAATGTCTGGTTCAGGTGATGGGCTACAGTGATTTCAGAGAGTCTGGCACCAGGAACAGGACCCTTGGTGCACTTGCTCCTTGAAAGCTGTGCTCCCTTCTCACTATTTGCTCTGCCAGTAGTCTCAGCACCCAGAAGATCTATGTTGGTGCTTCTGGGACAACAGTTTCATATGACTTTTTCTTATGACTTTTCTTAATAATAATTAAAACCTAACTCACCAAAATCCTATCACTGAAAGTAACCTGGAAACATTTTTATTGTCTCTTTGAACTGTAAAAATGTTTTAGTTTTAGAGAGAAAGCACCATGCTTTCCACAGGTTAAAACAAACCCAATTTCTAGGCAGTTCTTCCTATCAGCTCTGTCCTCATCAGACCACCCACCTTTCTGAGAATCGAGCTACAGGGAAGCCATCAAAGCAGACAGTCCTTTCTAACATTCCTAGTTACAGGAACTAGCTTTGGTACCTTATCTCATGCTTTTGACAATTTTCTAACTGCTATTTGAGTTTCTTCACCAGTCTTTAGTTCATTTAAAGTATAAATTGTCCCTGGTCTTTTAGCTTACATTCTGTTTGCTTTTTCCCATGGTGGTCGTTATCTTGTTTTTGCCTGTGTTGGTCACTGAACCTTGCTTCTCCCATTATTTCTTATCTATGCCTACTGTAGTAAATTCCCATATAACCTTTGAATCCTTGAGACAGAAAAACACAGCATCTCTGAGAAGATTGTCTAGGCTGTGACCTTTTGGGTTTAGGCTTGTGTGCAACCAAGTGATTAAATTCTCTGCTCTTTTCTAATGTCTTCAAGCTTATCACCCTTCCCCTATGGCCCAGTTTTAAAGGAATCCTTCCGTTACAAAACTCTGACCAATCTTACTGAGTAGGGTTTTTCATTATCTCCCTCCAAATAATGTAAATAATTTTTCTTGTTTTGAAAGACTTTCTTTTTCAGATTAGTCCAGGAAAGCAAGACTCTTCTCTTGAGAGAGTCAGAATGGATGTACTATGCAGTGCTGGAAAGCTAAAGATTAAGTTCAAGGGAACCAAGAGAGGCACAGGGGACTGAACTGGTGCCTTTAGAAACTTCTGGTAACAACTTAGTCTAGTTCCAAGGCTGCAGAGGTTATTCCTCTGGATACTGCATGATGCAATAAGCCTGGCTCTGGAGCACTCCAAACTTCTGTTTATTCAGCATATCAAACTTACCTCTTGAAGTCCAACTGAAGCACAGAGAAATCAGTTTCCCCCAGAATTTTTGCATTCACTCCAAGGGTCTTCTACTGAAAGCCTCCACACTTGTGAAAAAGAGAAGAAAGAGAAAATGTGCCTCACTGCCTCACTTCTCATTTCTGAAGTGTAATTATATTTATTTGCTTTTCATTTCATACCTAATGCTCTTTAGAATAGGGACCATACTGATAGTGAGATCCCTCATGATATGCACAAGCAGTAAGTAGTGACTGCTAAGAAAAGCTGCTTTAGAGTTACATGTAGAATGAAAGTCTGATCGACCTTCAATATAACAGTCACTACACAGCTCTGGAAATACCTTTGAATTTTCTCTGTCTCACAAGCCTGCTGGAGAGAAATTGGCTCTGTTGGGTTCAGCAGCGTATTGCTCTGGATGGCCCAAAGACATGACTGTGGAGACACATCAGGGTGCTTGGACTTCCTGAGGCAGAATGATGGAGCTTTTTCCCTATGAAGACCACATTGACATGCCTACTCGCCTGCTGTACTCTGCGTTCAGCATGCGCAGTATAAATTCAAAGCCCACATTCAGGACAGGGATGTTTGTAGGGCCGTTAAGAAAGCAGCTGTTTTAGAAAATAAATGCAGATCTGTAAAATGCCAGTGTATAATATACTAGAAATAGAATAAAATTCTCAGAGGAATATTTGCTGAGACCAATGGGATGATTCAGCTGAAAATGATGTATGGCTACTGCCCTTTCCTCCTGACAAATAAACCTTTCATTCCTCACCATTGGAGCAGGGCAGCAGATGCAAAAACCCAGCACAGAAAAAGAGTATAATTTGGCCATAAAAATGTTGCAATAAGTGTTGTTATATAACTGAAATGCCACCTCCTTTAGTGCATCCACCCACTCATTTTACAACCAGTTAATATTTTTCTGAACTTTCATGTTGTATTCCATCTTGCCGCCTCTGCAACCTTCTTGCCTATTTTTCTGCCAAAGCCACAAGAATAAAGCTGTCAAAATTGCAACTAAACCATCTTTCTTGTCTGGCAAATTGTCTAGTGAAGACTATAACCTCCTGGCTGCACCACTGTGGAGTGTTAGTATCCTGTCTTACGAACAAAACAGAATTGAAGTATTCTTTAGCTACAAGATCTCTGCAGCATCTGTGTATGAAGAAGTTCAATGGATTTCCTTGATATTGTTTTACTTTTCTCCAGTGGGAATGGCACAGATATTCATACTAAGCTGAACACGTATTGACATGCTTAGAGAAATGTTATATGGCTTTTCAACTGAAATATCTCCAGATATTTGAACAACAATAATAAATATGGCTACTCCTGAGGGAACGGAGAAGCAGCAAGAAAATTCCCCAGAAGGCTATGATTAAGGACTGAAGTAAGCCAATGGCATACAGTAGTTATGCTTTGAATGTGATTGGGATTTATGGTTTCAATTAATGCTGGAGAACAATTTTAGAAAGTTATTAGCAAGCTACAGACTCTACAGAACGAGGTTCATTTGTGCATTCCTCCAGATTAGCTGTAGCATTGTGTTGTTTACAAACACAAGGCTAGATTCTCTGTGGTGTAAACTGGTGTGACACAGGTGATGGCTGTAGAGGAGCTGTACAGGTACACATGGCTCAGACCTGTGGCCTCATCTGCATGGTAGGTTTTAGTGTATTGGAGGAGCTGTAATTCTACATTTGAGAGATCAAATAAGAGAAAGTCATAAGGGAGGAAAGACTAATCTCCTTTCCTCTGCCTTTCCTTTTTGTGTCCCAGGAGAGACCCAGGGCTGTATGTTCAGCTGATGTAAATTTGCTGGATTTACATCACCAAGGTCCTGGGTCCTCCAGAGGTTCAGCCACAATTTAGAAACTAACAGAGGCCTGACGTAGCTGTACATGTGGGCATGAGCTGCATATGTATACACATCTCAGCTTGCCTATATTTTCTATAGACACAGCTCTCCCCAACTACCTCCTAATTTCTGAATTTAAATGTCATCTGTATTTGTTAGGACTCTGTTGCCTCAGGGTCGCTGGGAAACTCTGCACACTGTGCACCCAGAGAGAGCCCAAAAGCTGAACTCTGGTCTTGGCTCACTGAGCTGAATGAAGCTATTCATAAGGGCAAAGAAGATCAGGTGTAAGCAGCTGAAGGCTAGGAGATTAATGAAGCATTCAGGAGGGAAAGCAGCAGAGTATTTTCAGGGCAGTCCTGCCCTGGACAACTGGGGGAGGCACAAATACCCCCAAGTTGCTATTGCCACTGGCAACAATGGCAAGTACAGGAACCTGGCTGCAACCTTGTACTACTTTACCTGGTTCACTCACTGCCCCTCATTTAGACCTCTTCTACACATACAGGAAAAGTAGTAAAGATCCCTTACTTCCCTTGTGTCAGGTATTAAGAAATATTCATTGGAAGACTCCTTATGTAGCTATGTCAGTGTAAATACTTTGGTTTAGAATTACAGTAATAATCATTCTTCCCCAAAAGCAATCCTAAAATCTCCATTTAGATGAAGTCTTATGCATATTGTCTCTCTCTGGTTTTGTATGGTTGCAGAGCCAGTGCAGACAATGGAATTACATCTCCTTGTTTTCTTATTGCCAAGACTGCAATATTTCATGCAGAGTAGTTTTCTATGAGAAGCATTTTCCCTTTCATTTTGAAGAGCAGTATATCCAAGCCTTATACCAGCTTTGAACCAATACTGTGGCTGCCAGCATGACTAACAGCTACTTTGGCATAACATGGTTTGCCAGAGAGTAGAAGAGAAAAATCTCAATGATACTTCAGGCACAACTCTGTGACAACAAGTGAGTAATTAAATGTTGAAGCTGACCATTTCAATTCATGCATGACAAGAGTAATAGAAAGCTTCCACCTGCAGGTCTGGTATATCCCTGAACCAATACTTCCAGGCCAAATTGTTTTAAACTTTGTGAATTAACATTAAACTACAGAATCCACAACAGAGTAAAAGGAGAAGGCTCTGCCTGCCAGTCAGATCTGTTACTTGTAATTCCTATTCAAGCCTGTGGGAGGGAAAAGCTCTGAAAAATAATCACTTAATGTTGGGGCTGTGAGAAGCACCATAGCAGAGATCCTACCTTTTGAAGACTTGCTTTCAGTGGGCTTCACGTGTTTAAACTGCCCTTCAGCAAGGCTCTTGGACACAAGCTCCACTATGTCAGAAGCTCCATTGAGGCTGTGAGTGTGGAGCTAGCAGGGAAGAGACCAAAGGCAGTCCTGTTTTGTTCAGATCACAGAAGTCTCCTGTGCAAGCTGCCTTCTGTCCAAAGCAATGTAAGATCTGAGATTAAGATTTTGCAGTGAGATGAGAAATTTGCTGAAGCATTTCAGGAGTGTTTTTCTTCTGATTGTACCCAATTGAGCTGCTGGAAACAGAGAGGGAAAGGAAAACCTCAGCTTGTGAGTGCTTTTAAAGCCAACATTAGTTCTCCATAACTTCCAGCACATTCTTGTTATTCCTCTACACTATCTATTTTACAGTTTCAGAAAATTGTGGGTAAAATGGTTTTGGCTTGCTTGTTTTTCCATATGGCAAAGGCAAAACTTTCCCCTTTGCTTCCATCAGACGTAAAATTGACAAGGCTGCGCTGCTTTAACAAGTCATATAGCACCTTATTCTGCCAAGACATCTTTGTTTGTGTACCAGACACATCAAATGCAGTAAGTACAGGGCTGGGAATACTGTTTATTAGTTAAGCACAGCTGCAGAACTAGCAGATGGAGCAGAGCACATTCTTGTTGAAGATCACGAAAGTAATGACTATTGTTGTTTTTCTTGTTGCTTTTAATCTGTCATTTCTTCATGATGGAATTGCAGATTTTGTTAGAGGCTGCACACACTTGTACAGCAACCACAGGAACCATTACATTTAATTACTCCCTCATTTGTTTAAACAGTAAGTGATTTTATGAAATGGAATTATTTTCCTTTGCAGCTTACATGAGAAAGGGCATTATAATTACAATCAGTTTGGCATTTTAGAGTTAGAACATTTGTAAGATACAGTAAAAGTTTCCCAAGCCCTGTAGAAATTGCATGCATATTTAAAGACCAAAAAATTTTGCTCACACTCCACCTTTAAAAATTTCTTTCTCACTTCTGTGAGCTGCAATGGAGATCCCAGTTGAGGTGTAACACATCAAAATGACTGAGTGGCCAGCAAAATCTGTTTCCTTTGAGAGCCCCCTGAGCAAAGACAATGATGCAGAAGGAGACAGCAGCAAGACTAGGATTGCTGGCTAATACTTAGAACAATTCCCACTGGCTTAAATGAGTTCCCTACTGTAAAACAAACAAACAGAAAAAAAAAAAAAAAACCAAAAAGGAAGAATGTTTAATCTTTTCATTTCTAACACCCCATCCAATGAAGCAACTATGCTGCCACTGTTCTGAATCCCCATGGTTTCAGGTCATACCAATTCCCTATTTCTTATAAATTTCCTCTTTTCTTTACAGCCTCTGCCCTGGAGCCTCCACCCTTCCAGCTGCAATACCCAGACCTATAAGCTTTAGGAGAAGTCCGAAGAATCTGGTATCAGAACCGTAATAACAGTTGCAGACTCTGAATTTCATTGCCCTTTTCATTTTAACTGTGTATCCATTACTTTCCTTTCTTTGATAGAAAAAGAGATATAATTGGACACTAATGTTCCTAAATGCTAAGAATCAGACCTATTCCTGCATCCTACAGTGCACACAGAGCATTATGCTTATGCTTATAGTCTACGTGAAGAAATTAGTTTTGTCAGGGCTTTTGCTCCAAAACACATCAGCAGATATATTAATTCCATTAAGGATGGAAAATTAGCTCTTCTACTAATGAAAAGTGGATATGAACAAAAGGGATAACAGTATGATGTGATTTTTCACTGAGGCTAGCAGAAACACAAGGTGAATAAAAAGAATGTTTCTTTTGGTTGATTTCTACATGCTGTTGAGGGAAAAACCAGGGAAGTAAAGGCTGGATTTGTCAGTAATGTCATGTGATGATGTGTCATTCAATGGGTAATAGAGTGGACTGGAAGAGAGGAACTTCCTTGCAGTTCTGCTATTGCCCTGGTGCTTGCATTTGATTAAGACCCACGGGACACCTTGTACCTGTACTCTGCACTCTTGTTTGGCCTTTTAGATAGGAGACTTCAAGCAATAATAAGTCTTTGTATGTGTCTCTACTAGAAAGAAGCCCAGCCTTGGCAGTGTTATAAAACTCTAAAAACTATTCCCCCCCACCAAAAAAAAAGCTTATCCAACAAACCACAAATGTGAACTAGTTCTGATGATGGTATTAGCACATTCTCAAGATGCATCTTTACAGAACAGAAGCTGCAGAACAGACTGCACTGAATAATGGCACGCAGAGAGAATTTATGGGCTGTGCCATGGTTTCATGACTGAGTCTATCAGCGCTTCATGCACCCAAACAGCAAGTCATTTTACTGTTTTGAGTCTTCCACCAGACTAAGATGTTGAGAAATAAATGCCAAATGACAGCAGCCATGCAAGCTACAGCCAGGGTTGAGTGTCTGTCTACTGCAAAGCCTCTATAAAACTTGAAGGAAATGAACCATGACAAGCAGCACTAGTACAATGATGATATAATTCTTGGGTTTTTAACTCAGATACTGGACAAGAATCACTGAGATCAGCATTGGAACCCATGTCTGTTGGCAATTTTGATAACACTGAGACCTATCGGGGTCAGGGAAAGAGAAGATACTGTATCTCTCCTCAAGAATTTCCACAAAGTGTCCCTTACAGTACACAGCAAGCCTGCAAATGTAGTTCTGCACCAACTAAATGTCCCTCCATGACAAGAGAAATCTTTGCTATCCATTTAAAACAACTTTAGCCAGTATGAAGATAGAAGCCTTTCTCCTCAGAAAGAAGACAATATAGAGTGCAGGTTTCTTCCATGAGCAGCATTTTTTCAATGGAAGTTACTGGTGTTTTGAAGAAAAATGGGAGATGTTTCCCAGATTCAGAATTGAACTGCTGGGCTTGAGACTCTGAAGTCGAGACTGTGAATACACAGAATCAGCCTGGCTATAAGAACCACTGCTCTCTACTGTTCTCAGGATGCTCAAATCCACCTCAGGCAGTCAGTTAGCCAGAGTTAAGGTTGCTTTGCTGTACAAAATAACATGACTGCACCTCTGGTCCATAGTGTATGGCTTATCTCCAAAATTAATGTATTACTGATGTAGAGTTTGACACTAATAATAGTAATAAAAATGTGGATCTTTTACCCCCTTGATTGTAGGAAGAATGAATCCCCCAATATCTTTCTCAGGTGTTATCCTGCACCATGCTCTCTGACATGTATGTTACAGCTAAGTCAAGTGAAGCATGAAGCACACAGCTGGCAAAAGATGGTTAATTCCACAAACAGAGTAAGATAGCTCCAATTTAAGCACAAGGGAAATGCTGCAGATGAAACCCTGCCACAGTGTATTAAATACAGGTTTAGCCACCTAGTTTTTACATCTGGGTAATATCTGAGCTGCAGTTGGGCACTACCTTTGCTCTGTAGAACCTCATGATGACAAACTCAGTAGAAGACTGGACTCATCCATCTCTCCAGGATTATTTCTTCTTGCAGAAAAAATGTAGTTCTTTCAAGGAAAAAGAGAAGAAAACAGCATTAGAGTCTGAAAAGTGGTTAAAGACTGAGGGAATTCAGGCACAGAGAAATTCTTCTGTTTCTCCTCCCATGATAACATCTGTCACAGACAAGCTCAGCCTACATCTATTTACCTACTAATCTCTGTAGTGGGAATTTGGTTTGCATTCTAGCAATGTGTTCTCAGAAGTTATGCCCAGCCCTGACTAAACCAAAGGAATCCAGCAAATCAATGGATGTACACTCAGCTAAGAATGAAGTTTTTCTTCAGTCCAACTGCTTGCAATTGCCACTTGCTTTCCTAACCTTTTCTTTTTCAAGCCAAGAGGAGAACACAGAAGCCAGCCAGTCAAACTACAACGTAGTAAACAAAGTCAGAAAACTGCAAGGCATCATGAAGAAGAGAACATTGTATGTGACATATGAGAACCTGGATGTCTCATTTTCATGACAAAAAGATGTACAATCCTAACAACATCCAATATTGTTTCAATCCACTGATAAACTGTATAACTAGGATGATGAGTGCTGGGCAATTCACCTGTTCTCAGACTGGATTTCCTACTGGTAATATAACCAAAAGTATTCACAGCAANTATGCCCAGCCCTGACTAAACCAAAGGAATCCAGCAAATCAATGGATGTACACTCAGCTAAGAATGAAGTTTTTCTTCAGTCCAACTGCTTGCAATTGCCACTTGCTTTCCTAACCTTTTCTTTTTCAAGCCAAGAGGAGAACACAGAAGCCAGCCAGTCAAACTACAACGTAGTAAACAAAGTCAGAAAACTGCAAGGCATCATGAAGAAGAGAACATTGTCTCATTTTCATGACAAAAAGATGTACAATCCTAACAACATCCAATATTGTTTCAATCCACTGATAAACTGTATAACTAGGATGATGAGTGCTGGGCAATTCACCTGTTCTCAGACTGGATTTCCTACTGGTAATATAACCAAAAGTATTCACAGCAACTTTCTCAAAAGCAAATAGTTTTCTCTAAAACAAGCACATATATAGCAGAGAATGACAATTCACTGTCATGTAGAACCCTGTAAACAATAAATCCAAAGTAGCCAGTTCAAATAATTTCTGTTTTACTTCTGTGTCTAACAGGAGCTCCAAGTGTTTGAGCAAACTTGGTTTATCAGTTTAAAGAATCGTTAACTCAGGAATTCTAGAAACCAGTAGGAAACCAACTCAGTATCTAGGGCAGATAAATCTTAGAGGGCATTTAGAGAACTTTCTGCTCTTAAAATAAAATCAGCTTGTAAATCCACATTCTAAAATGGGCCACCATGTATCTAGAATGACTGAGGCTTTAGCACACAAGCTGGTATAAGAATATTTTGCAATTAAAATATTCATGTGTATCTGCGTGTGCTATAGATATATAGGTATCAGATATTCATAGCAGATATAGATATAAACACACACCTATAAATCTATTAAATGATTACACTAACAATTTTGCTACTGCACATTCTGTACATGCCATGCACAGCCTGAACTTAAGACATCATTCTTTAAAATTGTCATGTTTAATTTGAGAATAATTACTGGTACTATACTTTAGATGATCTTAAATATTTTGAGACATCAATTTAAACTTCAGTGCTCTCTTAAAAGTTATAGCTCCAGTAATTTCTAATTCATAAAAAAACATATAGGTGAAAGCTTTATTGTTCTTTAGGCTCACAAATATGTAGAATTTCTCCTAGCAGAAGGACTTAAAGGGTCTGGGATGAATAAGAGATATATTTGATTTATTGACTTACAAGGGCATTTGTAAAATGCAGTTGACATTTGAAAACCATTCTATGAATCTTAAGATATGATTGGACATCTTGGGAGACAGAGTCAGAAAAAGAGAGTAATATTGTTTAAATCCAAACCCAGATGGAGGAATAAATCCTCCTTCTCCTTCATCATTGATCTTTCCTATGTAAAAAAAAAAAAAAAGAAAAGAAAAAAGAAAGAAATGAAAAAAATCTAATGAGTACATTATTGCCACAGAGTTTGTACATTTGAGTGCATAGTGTGGAAACAGGAGCCATGTTGCCAGGAGCAGCAATAAGCAGCCAGAGCCCCAGAATAGCCAGCCAGCACAAGCAATTGCACTGATTGCAGATATGTGAGGGAAATACGTTGTTATTCCACCTTGGTTTTGCTTAGGATAGAGTTAATTTCTTTTATCTCACTTTTTATGGCTATTAGTATGACTATATTTTAATTTATTTCTATTATTAAACTGTTCTTATCTGTACCCATTAGTTTTACTTTTTCTCCCTGAATCTGCCCTCATCCCACTGTGGGGAGGGGGCTGGGGAGAGGAGTGAGTAGCTGTGTGATGCTTCGTTGCCAGCTGGGGTTAAACCACAACATATTCTCAGAGGCAATCCCAGACCTTCAGGTGGAAAAGGGCTTGAGCCAATTTCTAAATGTGTTTCTTACCACTTAAACATGCTTTTGGCTACTTGGAATTGCTGTTTAAGCAGGGAGTCCTTGATGGAGCCTTTAACAGTGTGGTCTTTCATATAGCCCAAATCAATGGCTCTGGGAAGGGAACCTATCATCCTGTTACAGACTCAGGAGCAGATGCTTGGCTAATTTGTTGTTGAAAACCTCCAACAACAGCAAGTCCCATCTTCCCCAAGCAATCAAGTCTGATGTTCACCCTATCTTTGTGAGAAGGCGACTTTTCCTAGGATCAACTAGCCTGGCACTCGTAAGCCAAGGCTTCTTATTGCAACAGCATGAAGAACCTTATTTGTTTTGGTTTGACTTTCTGCTTTGGTTTCTTTCACCTCTGTTACCTGTTTGCAGCCTATTCCGAGACGTCTCAGCATACATGCAGATGGATGTGTGTCACTGAATGAGAGAACTCTTACCAAAGTAATAGTTTATCTGCTTAAAAGTTGCTGCCTCTTTGTTTTTGTTTTATCTGTCAAGCTTGTGCTTATTTCAGACAACTTGGGAGATGGGAATCAACAGTGGCATCCAAAAACTTCTCAGCTTGTGCCATGAACTTAGCAGAGAACTGAAAAGGAAGGTCAGAATATTTTCAAGTGACTCAACCAGAGAACCCCAAAATGCAGATCATCAGGATGACACATACCTCTGGAGGGTGTCAGCAGGGAGAATATAATATGCGCTTAAGGAAGTCAATGTTCATTGAGGCAATTAAATATCATGCTTTATAATGCTGTCAGTTGTAATCTAGTTAGACTGGAGATGAAGAATGGGTTGTCTATGCAATTGTTATGATAAACATCACAGAAACTGTGTGGAAAGATGCACAATAAAATACTAAGTTGCTATTATTTTGATGGCAGGTCTGTCCTTTTACACTGCAGTAAGTAATAACTCTTCCACATTTGCAAAAGAAAGCAATATTTGCACTGCAAGGATGTGTCTTGTTAGTTTGAAAACAATGTCAATAAGGTGCTCTCCTTAGAAACATCTCCACCATCCAATTCTTTCCCAATCACAATTCATTTACTCAAGGACTGCACTCTGCTAGAGAGTAGAAATGATCCTGCTTTCATAATTACTGCCCCTGTGTGCAAACGTTGACAGCACACAGACAATTCTGGCTGAAGAATTCGTTTGGCTAAAAGGTTAATGCTGGGTAACTGCAGCCAGAATGTTTCTTCCAGCAGGAAGGCATTCAGTGTGCAACAAAACCTTCTTTCTCCCTGGCACCTTTAAGCCACTGTGCCAAGTCTTTGCTAAACATGGCTTCAGAGAGAAAGCAAGTGCTGAAGCACAAGCCCTTAGCTTGCTTGCCTCATGCATACTTGGCATTGCACAACAAAGCAGCTTGTGAACTTGCACAGTGAGAATCCTCAACAGTTCTGAAACTCGTTTTTTGTGCCAACCTGTACCTCTATAGCATTCCACCTAAGGGGATTTAAGACAAAAATAATTGTTTTATCCACTCTAAGAAGAATTGCAGCCAGAGACAAGGCATTTTATCAATTATTGCTTTTTTTAGCTGTGATCTCAACTACAGCACTGTCACAAGAACAAGGCAGTTACTGCCTGCTAGCTTAAACTCTTCAAGGTGCTCCATCCGAGGGAAAGCACTCAAGGGAGTCAAGTCCCAAATGTCTTGACAGACAGTCATTGATCTTTCTAAACTTCTAAGGACATCACTGGAAGTTGCAGGGTATTTATCATGTCTGAAACACACTAGATAAAAAAGACTAAACTGAATCATTTCAAGCAAAGTACAATACTGAAGTTATTGTTCTATCCCAGACTAGAAATCAGTTGTATCAATGGTCATCTGGACAGATACATATGCACATACACTGGCAGCACTTTCATAGTGCATTCTGTAGGCAGAGTTATTCACTTTCACACCAGAGCTATATTCACTTGAGCCCCACACTGAATGACAACCACTGATTTCTTAGGATGCTAGATAGACCCCTGGCCTCAGTGAGGTAAAGGATCCCTTGGGAATTTATTCTAGTCAACATTTGTGCAGGAGATCAGTGATTTAGGATGTCCCATGTGTGATGGTTTGGAGGGGACTGATCCTTAGAGAACATTAGCCAGTCCTCAGAAAAAAAAGTCATACCCTTGTATCATATCTAAGACTGAGCAACCAAAACCAGATACAGCTGAACCACTGCTAAATCAGAGGCTAAATCAGATGCTGCCTTAGAAAGTGAACTCAAGATGTTTTACACAGAAGTAAATGAGAGTAGAGGTCTGATATTTTGCTCTGTTCATTAAAACTCTCAGCATCTTTGCAAGGAGGTTGTACTCTCCTTTGATAAAAGACAACTTTAATTGCAATAGGTGTAGGTGACCACCTGGTGTATCAGCTGCTTTCTCCTTCTCCAGTGAGATAAAGCCAAGGGAATGGAAACTGCTAATGATCATGCACATGAATACATTAGGCAGCAACTAAGTTCTTCCTCATGTACATGTGCTGCAGCACAGCTGTGAGCAAAATGAGTGGCTTCTCTTTATTTAACAGTGGCCCTATTTACTCTGTCATCAGCCCGGTGTTTTTTTATCATTCTTCCATAACCACTGATAATTACCTAATATATTTTGTAAACTGCAAGTCCATTTTCAGAGCAGAAACGGCACTTAGACACGGATTGACTCCAATTGGCTTCGCTCCTGCCCCACGGAGGAATGACCATCAGATGACTTTTAATCTCACATGAAACAAAAAAGATTAAACTGTCAATATTAGGCTGAGCCACCATGACTGCTGCCCTGATGGAATGGTGCTGCCAAACTGCTCCCCATAATATGTATGCAAGGAATAGGTTTTTCTTTATAATGCATGTAATTAGAGTGCAGGACAAAATGTTCTGTTCAAATTCATGACATGCACAACTAATAGAGAAAGAGAGAATGAGGCCCTTGGCTATTTATTTGCATGAAAAGGCTTCAATATAGGCTATACTTTAGAGAAATTAGTTTTTAATCTAGGTGACTAGATGAGATTTTGACCCTGAACTGTTTTTGAGTTGACCTGGGAGAATTTATGCAGAAATAAATGTGATGCCCTGGAAGCCAGACGGGTGTCACTTCTTTCATTAATTTTTTAATGTCTCCTGTAGTCAAGAGGAGCAGAAAAATCACTCCTTTTAAAGGCTCACCTGATATGAATTTGCTTTGATGAGACACAATCAAAAAAAAGCAGATAGAAATGTTAGTAGGAATGTATTCTTTGTAAATTTGGGCATTGGAGTGAGATACATCGATTCAACAGCCATTCCCCCTGCTTGACCTTTATAAAAGAAACCTGCAACTGTAGCTTTCTATGAATACATTAAGTAGGGCAACTTACTCTCCTAGCATGTCTACTACAGACGACTATTGTTCCACAATTTTAATAATAACTGATCCCATAAGTCCTTGAAGGGCGGTTTCAGAATACAACAACGTTTTTAAATAGCATGGCTTGTTTAATGGCTTAGATGGGAAATATATGGCAACTGCAGGTGGAGATTTTTGGTATCAGGTCAGGATATAAACCTCACATCCCTGAGGAAAAGGAACCCTGAGCACATCTGGAAAGGATCTGCATCTCCACTGCCTCACACCTCGATGAATTGTTAACAGCATGAAGATGGGACAACAACTGCTTCTAATGTGTCAGATCCTTAAACTATTGCTATTTCTATATGTTATTAATATTATTAGATCTTTCAAGTTATCTTTATACAAAAGTGATCTTTTAAATACCTGCCAGGAACTTGGGAGGCACTCTACTCACTGCTGTAGGTCTTTAGGGTGCTGAGTGACCCTGGGAACTCATTAGGACTGGTTTTTGCTTAGCTGTTCCTCTCCACTTAGCACTGCATGTGAGCTCCACAGACCCAAAAACCACATGGTATTCAGCATCTCCTTGGCATCCCACCATTGGGAATTAATAGCTCCTAAGGTGAGTGCTGGCCACCATTGGGACCAGCAGTCAAATTACTTCAGACAGGGAAGGAGTAGCATAATGAGCCTACAAACCTCAGGCAGTAATGGACACATTTCTGTAACAATCAGCACATTAATTAGGGAGAATCTATAATTTCTTTATGTTTTTAAGCTTTGAGGAGGGCAGAGAAGAAAGAACCTTTGATGGCTGGGGAACGGTAAGGGCAAAATGTCTTCTAGTAGCCTGATGAATAAACAGGTCACAGAAGAAAAGCAAGGATTTCTGTTCCAGCTGATGAAAAGGGTGTTTCTGTGAGCAATTGCAGAGGTTGCAGCAGGCCAGGGACATTTTGGACTTTGCCTAAAGCTGGAGCGGTTCAAAAGACAAACTATCCACACACTACTGTACTAATTGCTACATTTACTTTTCAGGAAACTTATCTTCCAGCCTTTGCTCTGTCATGATTTCCTGTGAACCATAAGGCCTTATACTCCTGCTTACACTCTCCATGCTGCACAGTCCTGCTGCAAACATAGGAATAGGAGCCATTGAGTAATAGCACAGAATCACAGAATCTTAAGGACATCTGTAATAACTCAGAGTCTCTGTGAAGTGGCAGGTCCTAGAGTAACAAAAGGAGGGGTAGGAGGCAGGGAGAGATACCTCTTACTTCTGTGCTTTCTCATCTGCAAATGTTCTATTTTTGGAGTGCATTTGGAATTCACCTCATATAAAACTGCCCTGTGCCTGATTACTGTTTGTGAAAACTTTCAGTAAGAAGAGCTGGCAGACACACAGCTCATCAGATGAAGCCAAAGGAGTCTCCCAATTTCCTTCCTTTCATCCCACTGCCATCACGCTGTTTCTCTGCAGGGTTTGGAAGCAGGTGGATTTGCTGGTATGCACAATTTTCTAGTGGAGAAGATTCATTTCCCTCTAGATTTGAACCTGATGTTGCTGTCTCTCTTTTCACAGAGACAAGGCATCTTTTCAAAAACCTTGGTCCATTAATCCCTCTCCAGTCTATATCAAATAGCAAAGCAAAGGCATGGACTTAAAAGTAGCTGCACTCTTCTAATAAACAAGGGAAACATGGGAACATTTTATAGCTGTGGCATTTAAGAAGGCCTGAGCATGTGATAAAAATAATTGGCTTTGGGTAAAAGTTTGACAGGACTTTTGTTGCTATGAGTAGTGCAGCTAGGTTGTTTTCTTAGCTCAGGCACAAGAAAGGGAAGAGATGTGGAAGGTACACATCTCCCCACATGCCCCGGAGGGAGAAGAGACATGGGATGGATATAGAGGAATAATAGTACTAGTGGGACACGTGCTGTTCTCTGCACTCAATGCTGGCCATAGAATCATAGACACAGACTTTTCCGTCTTAGTCCTCAGCCTTGAGCCAAAGCCTTTCCTCCTTCACAGTGCTGTCAGAGGCACTAAAGCTAGGGGAAAGACAGCCAAGCACTTACAGCCTTCATGAACTTCCACCAACACTTGAACACTTATTTATACACTCCCTCAAAGCAGGTTCCTTTCCAGGCCTTCCACACATAACATACACCTCAGGTATATCATAAGCCTGTCCCAAAAGATCACCACACTCAGTCCAACACACCAACCCATCTCTGCTAGAGAAAGCTCTTCTAAATCAATCTGTTAAAACTTCAGGTATTAAGTATTGTAATTGCAACCTGCCTTCTGTCCAAATCTGAGAACACGAGTGTCCACAGCGAAACCTTACTTCATCTAGGCTTTCCCCAGTCTATCCTCAAGCAAAGGATTAGGTCACTTCAAAATATCTGTGCCAGCTCTACACAAATTGCACACAAGTAGCTGGTGAATTGGTTTACTTGTCAAGTTGTTCTCATACTAATTTCCATGCCAATACTTTTATACATTTGCTGACATTTGTCACTTCGCAAAAGTCTCTTCAAAACAAAGTTCTTCTGCTTGCTCCAATAAAAAATGGCTATGAAAACATTTCAGTTTTCATTCCCTTTTTCAACTTTGTCTGTTGTCAACAGCTTTCGTGAATACACATATTTTTAGCTTGGAAAATAAAGGCTTATGAAAAAAACTCTGTATTTGGGGAGAAAATAACACAACGAGTGTGGAACTCACATAGATGAGACAAAGAAGGTGAGCTAAGTCCTGAAAACCATTTTTGTTTCCTTCTTGTAGAATTGGGACATGTCACAAATAAGAAAAAAAGCAAAGTAAAGGAACCTGAAAAATGACCATGAAAGAAAGGTGAACACCTTTCTAGAAATAAGGTAGTTGAGCACCTGTGAAGAATAAAACTAAAGTGTAGAACATCTAAAACACATAAATTCAGAAAAAAAACCCACTCCAAAATCTGTGAGATATGCTGTTCAGGTCTTGCAGGACCTACGGCTGTCCAAAGCAAGAAGTTTGATTTACTTCAGTTAACCCGTGGTGGCTCATACAGCACGCATCCAGCACTTCACACTCTCTGTGTGAGTTTAGGTTTTAGAACAATATCTCACCTGCTTGGATAACACTTGAAAAGTCAGTTCAGCTGAGGAGGTCCCATCACCTGGGCAACAAAGAGCTGGCATGAGAAAAAGAGCTTCCTTACAAGGTGTTTTGCTGACACAGGTAGGTCAGTTCCCATCCTCTTTTGCTCTAGAAAGGAAATGAAAGAAAAGATCTATTTAGGGGCAAACACAGATTGTTCTGAAAATGACAGGCAGTTCCCTTTGACCACAGTGTACCTGCATCTGCCTGTGAAGAGTCACACCCTGGATGGAACAAAACACTGATTGCTGTGAAGTCCAGAAGCAACAGATCTGTGGGCCGCTCGAGAGTTTTGCTGAGTGCTGAGCACGTCTGCACAGCACCTGGCCCATCCAGGGAGTGTATCTCCTGCAGACACCATGCTCGTGTTGCTTGGCACAGTCTGACTTTTGTTTTGTTTTTCTAGATGAACTTGGCTGTTGAAAATAGGAAATACAGACAGAAATGCATTTGGAGAATTGTAATGAGGGACCATAAAGAGTTTGCTAATACAGTTCATGCATTCATTGTATCCCCAGCTTTCTTTATGGGCTAATTACTATGCAGGCTCATGTTTGGTTTCTGAGCAGTTGGGAAACTAGTTGGAAGGTGTATGCTGAAGCTACACTGTCTCATTATGCTACTTGCTTCCTCAGTTGGAAAAATCATCTCTGACAAGCCACTTTCCTGGGTGCAGAGCTCAAAGACGCCAAGAGGCTTGGGGCTCGATGAAAGGTATTTGATGTCAATAGCATTTGACATATGCGGGTTTGATATGTTCCTGGCTTCTAAGTGATGCCAAAAATGCAGCTTATGAGAATAATATAAAGACAGAGGACAGAGATCTAACCTCCTTCAGATAATTGCTCGGAGTTGTTGCAAGGTGACCTTCATCCCCACACAGACAGCTTAGTGGTGAGAGTGCAGAAACATTTCTCTCTCCCCATTTCCCATGGTCAGGTAAGAGGCAGTCAATGCTGCTGAGGAAACCTTGCTGACTCTCTCTTTCCTGTGCAGGTAGGTTAGATGATAGCCTTTACATGAGGACAAGGGTAGCTGTCCTCAGACTTCTCAAACTGCTATCTGTGATGCTTTGTAGTCCCCTTGGTAAGACCAAACATTTGGTTTGTAGGCAGAAATAAGTTCTGAAGTACGCACATCTTTCATCAGCATCCTCCATCTCCTGAGCACATGTCAAAGCACCTGGGTGCAGAGAAATGAGTGCTGAGGGCTACACTGCTCCTTTTCCTCAAAAAGCAGAAGGTAAGGAATTGTGTGTGGAATCTTGGACAGCTTTGTTTCATCCCTCACTTTCTGGAGACTCTGTTTCATATCTGCATTTCCTTTCAAAGGTATGACTTACTGCAATTAACTGAGTTTTGGACTAGGACATTAGCTGGTTATAATTAAATTAGAGGTGAGGCAGGACATTAATAATATGGAAACAGTGCCTGTATGCTGAACTGGAGAGTCAGTTCTCTCCCAGACAGAGGAAAACACTGGCATTGCCATGAAGTGCTCCATTTTAAACTGGGTTTACCTAGTTTCACAGCATTATTTGGCTGTGGGTGTGATGCTCAGGGGAAGACATCCTCCTCCCCACCTGCCCTGTCCCAGCACCATCATCCTACCAAAAAGCCCTGGGCAGCACCAAGGCTCAAGGCAGAGCCGACAGCCCACATGGCTACTGAACCCATTGCCATGGCTCTTGATGGAAGGAAAGGCTCCCAGCTCTCTCCTACCTGTGTGGCTGCAGCCTCCTGGGCAGTCAGCAGGCCCTCAGCAGCCATCAGAGAGCTGGTTTGTCACCAATGCAACCATGCGGCTGGCTGCCGTTTGGCCCAGAATCCTGTCACAACAAGAGGCCTTCACGGAGCCTGAGCTCCCCACGACTCTGCAGATGGCTTTGCAGCAGAGAGAAACCTGGGGAATGTGCCTGTCCCCAACAAACACATTTGCAATTTCACTGTCCCAGTCACAAGCAGGTGAATTTCTCCTCCTAAGTTCCCAGTTGCCTTCTCTGTGCAGTCCCTGCTGGTGTACCTGTGACTGGAATAGACCTCACTCCTCCTGTCTCACTAGGAGATACAAGTGTCCAACATCCCTCTTCCTCTGTGGTGATTTCAGCAGAGAAACCCATGTAAGGGAAAATGAGATCAGTCCTTGGGATGAGGGTGAGGGAGGGCTGAGGGCCCCCTGGGACAGCACGAGCTGCCTGTCCAGCCTCAGGTGAATGAATAGCTGTAATATACAGAGGAAATCGCACAAAATCTTGTTGCCTGGACATTTCCATGAAATTTTGCTCCAAGATAAAAAACTGCTTTTCACACCATGCTCCCAAATGTAGAAATAAACAGGAAAAACATGCTTCTCTTTTACTGATTCATTTTCTTCAGTGTCGAAGCAGCACAGAGTCACAGGTCAGGAATATTAATGGAAACTCTGCCTGGGCCAGGCAGCGCTGTGTGGTCTCAGAGCCCCTGATCAACATGTGCATCAGACACCAGGAGGGCAGAGGAAACAGGTTTGTGCCTGCCTTTGCTCACTGAGTGTTTTCATAGGTGCATTCTTTCTTCCAAATGCCCCAAGAGTGACTTGTCTCTCCCTAGATGCAGTTGGTTCTCAGCAAATTGCTTCCCTGTTTAATGAGACCAGCTTCGATGCTTGCTTGGATTTTAGCATCTCCTACTGTCAAGGACAAAATTAATCTGTTCTTCCTTTGGGAAGAATACTCTCTGTCCTCCAGCTGCCCCTGTGCAGACACAGCTGTCTGCTGAAAGCCCTCACACCCACGTAAGATTCTGTGATTCTGTTGAAGACACAGTTGTTCCCAGTAAAGACACAGTTTAAAGATGACTTCAAAGCCTTGCTCAGTTAAAAACCTTTGAAAACAGCAGCCCTAACGGATGGAAATCACGGATGAAGGCAGGATGTGGCTGGGATGGCCCCACAGCTGCTTTTTAAAGCAGAGTGTAACACACCTTTACGTGCTTCAGAATCAAGCCCTGTACATGCAAGAAGTGATATTTCATTCCCAGAGACATCTTGCTAAAATCTCCAGAACAGAAGTTTGCTATTTTCCACCATAAAATTCTAAATTCTACCTGCCCCTTTCTAGTCTCTTTTTGCAAGCTGCAGTCCCCATCCATTAGAATTCCTGCCTTTTACCAATTGCTGTAGTATTTTACTGAGAGCTTGTATACTTCTAAAGACTATACATCACCTAACTGTTTGAATTCCCTCTGGGCTAGGAATTGTATGTGTATGTAACAAGGCATAGTCCTGATCTGAAAGACACAGACAGATAAATGGTAGAGTAGAAAACTACAAAGTGGAGCTGTTGCATACAGTTTATGTAGTTCACATTGGTCCTACAGCAGCTACCCAGCTGGAAATCCAAACATCAGACCTGGAAATCACTTTTGAAAACACAGGCTAAAGAGAATGAGTAATTTGCCCAAGACATTCAGGAAATCTGCGAGAGTACAGAGAAAAGGAGCAAGATCTCCCAAGCAGAATGCTAGTCCTAAAACTCTCCTAAAACATCACTACACATCTGTTTGTTTGTTTTCTTTTTTGGGTATCTCCTATGTGCTTCTTAAATATCTTTTAATAACATAAGTAAAGAATAAAAATCATGCAGTTGCTTCTGTTTATGAGTAAGAAACTTCCTCAGAAGTTCACAAGAACAAAAAATCAATGTGTGCTCCAAGACATAGTAAGATTTCTGAACAAGCCTTCTTTATTATTCAATTTAAGCACAGGTAAAATATATAGCCGTTTCAAATTTGGTTCCTATATGAAGCATGCCTTGTAGAACAATGTTTCTCTCCCCCTGTAATTCTGGCTCCACAACACCAGTTTTATTTGCCAGGTCTAGTGAACAATGATCTATCCATCGATGTCATGCATATTATGTCAAATTTATTACAGCAGCTTTTCAGCATATTTCCAGGCAAGGCTTCTCTTCTCTTACAGATTCTGCAAATGAACAACAGTTTTAGTTACAAATGCCTCCCCGTGAGGCAGCACTCCTGACAACAGAACTGAACTTACTGTATTTCTTGCAGGATTGTGACACCCATATAACCAATCATTATGACACATTGCTGAGAAATACCATTTTGCTTGGTGGTTGATAGATTCCCAACTCAAAAGGAACAGGAGTGATACTAGGAGTCATTCAAGCCTTGATTAGTACTCAGATAGATCAAGCACACATTTCATGTCCCTGTAGAAGAGGAGAATGCACAGAATCAGCTGCCCACTGCCCAAGGCCCAGAACCTGGGGAGAAGTTTGTCCCCAGAATAAATGACACGTGTGTGGAAACATGAATATCAAGTATGCATGGAGCACACAGTGAAACAGAGAGCTGCAAGATGTTCCTGACAAATAGTGGCAGTGCTAATGAGCATCTGGACTACATTTTATTTCCCCTTTTTGATGGAAAGCAATTACAGATTTACATTTGCTCTGACCCAATCAAGCATTAACACCTGTTTATGGTGAGCCCTACTGACAGCGACGGCAGCACTCACCTGCAGGTAATGAACTGGGTCTGGGCAGGAAAATACCCTGCCTGGCTCTTCTCAGGTGGCAGGGCAAGAACATGCCAGGGAAATACTATTTTTCAATCAGGAAATGGAGTCCAGTCCCTGCCTTGCAAATTCTGAGCCATGAATTCTGAGACCATCTCTGAGCTGCACTGGGACTCCTCCTTGACCACAGCTCTTGTCTGTGCACTTCTTCCTATGCCCAAGTAATGCAGCTGTGGCCTCACCTCTCCTTTGGTTTTTGTCTGCAGGGGAGCCTGGAGCCAGCCCTTGGGAGTCCTGTATGCTGAATGCAGCATGGACATCTTTGTCCAGGAGCCAGGCAAAGCGAGAAAAGTTTGTGAAAAATGGAAGGTTTAACCATGGATTCCCAATCCTCTCAACTCTGCAAGCCTCCCAGTCCATACAAAGTGTAGCAACCCTGGCAGAGGTACAGCAGGGGGCTAAATGCTTTGGAGCATTAGTATACGTTATGTTCTCTGCTGCTCTGATAAACTGCTCCTCACAAAGAGCACATGTATGCTGTGTTATCAGTATCAGACCCAGAGAAGGAGATTAATGTGATTAGTCACAAGTGGACTGAGGAAAACTCAATTTGGAGTTCAGAGGAGTGTTATTGTTCTCCCAGAACTTGCAAGTGCAAAGATATTGAGCATCAACCTCACATGCCAGCCTTGTAAATTTCTACCAGAAACTGAAAAAAAGAGCAGGAATTAAATAGCTGTCAGAAAAACTGAAAAGGCTTCAGAGCTCCAAAGGTTTGAGTAAATGCAGCCACTCAGAGTATTTCTTTAAATCATGGACAAATGACTCATGGACAAATGACACAGAATAAGCTAACAATCCAGCAGTAAATAGGAATATCACTCCTCAGCCCTAGGCTTTACAAAAGAAACCAATGTCCTTTGGCAGGTAGCAAACTGAGCTACAAAGAAATGAAAAGTTTCTTTGTCCTGGTACCCCAGGAGACCAGCTAGGAGTCATGAACAAAAGTCTCCTGCACAGCATTTCAGTGCCTTTCTTACTAAGCAACACTGCCTGTCCATGCACCTTTGTATCTGATACTGATGATGCCAAGTAACAGAGCAGAGCTCAGCTCTACAAGCACTGAGCTCCTTCCTTGGCATGGGAGTGTGATGAGCTTGAGGGTTCTGCATTGGTGCCAGCTGGTGCTCCTCTCCCTCCTTGGAGAAGGCAGGTAGACATGCATGCTAACCCCTTCAAGTTCTGACAACTGCTAATTCTCAGCCACTAACTTTACCTTTCAAATCCCAGTCATCTCAGGACCTTTACCAGATTTTTTCAGTTGACCAGAAGAATCACTGAATGCTGTTGAAGTGCTTTGAGGGATGCCAGAACATATGGAGGACCCCATACCATGAAGAGGTCTGTCCACCAGCTCAGGTCACCAACTATTAAGCCAGGGATATAGTTTACCATAATCTATCCTCCAGCAAAAATAGCCCCAGGGTTTAATCCTAAAGCAGCAGTGTGGGATGACAGCACTTGGAACCAGATGCAGGGGGACAAGACTCTCTTCTCAGGGGATGCAAACAATTAACTCCTCTTCGGGTCTCAGTTGCAGTGCAGATGGAAGTAGCTGAAAGTCTTCCCTCCTCACAGGAGAAAATGAACTAATGAAACCATCAGCATCCATCCATTGTTTGTCAGAGAACTCAGCCTTTGCCTCAAATCTTTGCTTGTAGCAAAACTCATGCTCAAGTGTTTTCCTTCAGCTGGACGTCTTTGCTGAAGTGAGGCCTGCAGGAGCCATTGATCATTTCCACTGGTAAACAACCTTGTTTTTCACCAAGCAGAGAATACATGGGTGCAAAAAAATGCAGGCTGTGGACTAAAAGGTTTCGCAGCAAGTCCAGAACCTTAGAGAATAACTCTCTGAGGCTAAAATTTAAGAAATAAAAAGGAAAGAGAAGTTTGGAGCCTCATCCTTCTGACTTCCCTTAGAAACTAACAGCTTCTTTTCCAATACAGAGAGCAGCTTCCAAAATGTAACATCGCAGGTTGAAAACAATTCATTCATCCAAAGTTTTCTTATTAAAACTGAAAAGCATCCAGGAGTAAAAATAGACACTGACAAGTTGAGTCCTGTGACTCAGTCTAATCCAGCACAAGTCCTTTTGTTTCAGAGTAAACTGTTACACCCTATGTTTCAGTGAAAAACATCCCTTCCAAACGGACATTTGTCTTCAAATGCAAAACCAAATCTTCAACTTCAAATGAAGATTATTGTTCTCAAACAAACAAAAAAAACCAACAACCCTCCAAAACCTCTTTTCCAGTCACCTGTGAGTAAACCTCTTTTCTTCCTCATTCTAAGTGGGACTCTGCTGAGCAGGAGGTTCACAGGTCATCAGTGACTTACAGATTCTGCATTTGAAGGGCTTTAGGGTTGGCCTTTTTTTTTTTTTTGCTTAGTATTATATTTATTTTAGAGACCTCTAAAATGTGGTGGTGTGTAAAAGATATGAGCATTTCTAATTAAAATCCACATGAATATAAACAAATGCTGATTTATTTATTGAGGATAGGCAGCATCATTCACATTTTTCTTAGTGTCTCAAGCACTGGAAATGTCTTGGCCCTTCATATGATTTGTCTTTAGTGGGATTTTTCTTTCCTTTTTCTTTTTCCTCCAGATTTCTGTCTTTTTAGATTTATTTCCAAGACTGATGAACATTATCCAAGGTATGAAAGCTACAGGAAAGCAAGGCCAAGGAAAATCACTTAAACCAATAGTTTTTTTATAGAGACTTTATAGAGAAAAAAAAAGCAGAATGGCCTCTTGTTTTAACAACTACTGAGTGCTTAAGAGACCATCAGGACTTTGATAAGCTAATGCTGTATTTATCCCAAAAATTCAAAGCTGCTCTTCCTAGAGGTTTAAAAGATTCATCCTTGAGTGCACCATTTTTTCCTCCCAAAATACATATCAAGATGTTCTTTTCTCCTTAAATTTCTTTCAAAAATATTCCCATCTGTCACTTGTCTGCAAGTCTCTTATACCTTAGGGGAAGGATTTGTATAGCTGTGTTTTGGTTATCCCTAGTTACACCGTAATTGCAATGTGTTTAAACAGAAAAACACTGTGTTTTTTCTGTCTCCTACAGAAATTGAAACTTGTGCTGGGGCTCACTCTCAGCATTATGGCCAGACTCTTGGCTGACTTACTCTTCCTGTTGATGCCACATCCCCTTCCCTGGTGTGGAGGTGAGGGTAAATATGGAGAAGTGGACCAAAAAAAAAGACATGAAAAAAGAAAGAAAAAACTCCCTTTCAAGTTTTGTGAGATCCATCCCACCTTGCTTTGGGTTGGTTTTGATTTGCTTCTGTATAATTAGTTCCTGCTCACAGTTTGTGTGATAACTGCAGCCTCTATTCATTGAGCATATATTGTACTCCATGCAGCCAGTAAGTGATGAAGCTGTCAGGATTTTGTTAGCTATTAACACTGCCTGATTCTTATGGGCTGTTTGATATTGGTAACAAATTAGCCAATTTATACGTCATAAATAAGATTCAAAAGCCCTGCTTTATCGGCTGGAGAGAAAAATACTGTTATCTTGGTTGATAAAATGCTTCTACTAAGATTCCCAGTGCCTTTTGGCAGGAATTCATCAGAGCAGATGTATTCCTTCTATTGGGCACCATTTGGTTCAATTATTCTTAATGTTTAATGGCAGAATGATTGGAGCAAATGGTAATATATACTCCAATAAAATACTTTTATCAAATGCTTTAATTGCTGGATCTCTATAATTGTAGTGCTGAGCTCTTTATTCTGCTTATTGACATCTGACAGACCGTGATTTTAACATGTTACATTCATAAATCTCTGGATGAGCTTTATCAGAGGTGATCACTAAACCCATGGGAACAGCTCCTGCTCTGGCAAATGGGCTGGGGAATTGAAACAAACATGGGGAAAGCGAAGTACCACAGCTGCTCTATTGTAACCCCAGGCACTTCTGTGCAGCCACATGAGGCAGGAGGAAGAAGGATAAGGATGGTTGTGCTTGTTCAGTGCATCCAAGACACGCTCCAAACAGCTCCCCCCTGCTAGCAAGCAGCTTGGTCTAAGTGGGAAAGCAGCGTCTTGTTTTCTATTTATCAGGCATTGAAAGCGAAGTTCTTCCTTGTGCAAGACTCTCACTAAACTGACAATAGTTGTGTAGATAAGGTCTGACCCACACTCCATAGAAGCGGCATCGTCTAAGGATGGAAATCAAGTTCTAACACACTCCTTCACTGTTATTCTGAATTACACAATGACTAGAAAGCAAACAGCAGGAGGATGCCAGGAGATGAGTTGAGCAGGAAGAAGATGCAGAGAGAGCCAGTGGAGAAGCTATAGGAAGAGGGTGGATAACTCCCTGCTATCTGCAGGAAATAGCCTGTCACTGGGGAGTAGTGTACAATGCAGGGAAGGACTTAAAAACCACAAGAGGATTCCTGGCTTTCCAAAGTACTGCACAACATCAATGTTGCTTATTTGGATTATGCCAGGTGCAGTGTGCCCATGGTCACTGGTCAGGGTCCTTGCTGCCAGGCAAAAATGCACTAACAGGTTTATCATGCATCCAAAAATGGCCAGAAGCCAGTGAGGAGATGAAGCTGGTTTCCTCCCACTTCTGGGAAAGTCTCAGGCAGTGATAGACTTTATTTTTAAACTGAAACAAGGGAAAAGCACAGAAATACCTACCAGTGATATCTGCTCTCACGTACCCATACCCTGATCTTCACACCACTGAAATCACTGCAGGCACCATGCTGGTTTCAGTTAGTGCACCAGCTCTGGGACCTGGACTTGCTTGTGGCAAGTAGGTAACCTCCCAATTGCTGCAAAAACAGGGAGCATCCAGGAGGATGGAGCATCAGACAACACAGCAAGAAAAGTGAGTCCCTCCTGGTCCCCAGACAGCCTCACTCTGCTGAGACACCTGCTTTAACTCCAAACACTGAACAAAGAGGAAAGTGGCACAAAATCCCTCATGAAGAATTCTGCTTGGGGATTGTTAGAGGATTAAACAGAGCAGAAGGAATGGGTAAGAGATGCATTTTTAAAGCTTCTCAATTAGTTTCTAATTGCTGGCATCCAGGCAGTCTGGAGAGTCAGGGAAAAGGATGGGAGCTGAGGGGCCACAACAGCTGCTCTCACCAGAGTCCTCCCAGAGCTGCTCCACTGAGAGGGCCTTCATCCCATACTCCCACTCATGCCTTAGGTCTGAGAAATGAAACATTACACTGCCATAGATGTATTTGCTGAAATATAATTGTGAATTAAAAATTCACAAAGTTGTTTTGTTTTTACCACTCTGGTTTCTTTTGTCCTTTCTGGGGAAAGACAAAACTGATTAAGGAATTGCAGGAGGAAAGTGTGGTGGAAAAATCCTACCCATTGACATTTTCATCACAATATTGTACTTATGTATGCTACAAGGAAAAGCTGAAATCTTCCAGGGATCCTTCCACTCCAAAAATCTGACAGTTCAGCTGTGAACAAGCCTAAATGTTCATGGGAGGTTGGGGCATCACTTTTTTATGTTGTGTCTAGTGATAGGACAAGAGGTAATGGGATGAAGCTGGAACACAAAAAGCTCCATTTAAACATAAGGAAAAACTATTTGACCATTGAGGTGAGGAAGCCCTGGCCCAGGCTGCCCAGGGAGGGTGTGGAGGCTCCTTCTTGGGAGGTTTTCAAAACCCACCTGGACACATTCCTGTGTGACCTGATCTAGGTGGACCTGCTTCTGCAGGGGGGTTGGACTGGATGATCTCTAAAAGTCCCTTCCAATCCTACCGTCCTGTGATTCTAAATGTCCAGATTTTCACACCTCAACGTTTTCATTTTGCCAAGCATCAGGGACTTTTGGTAAAAGCTTTCAGACAAATATTTCCCGCCAGCAAATGCACCAAAGATGTGCACTTGANTCATGCCTTAGGTCTGAGAAATGAAACATTACACTGCCATAGATGTATTTGCTGAAATATAATTGTGAATTAAAAATTCACAAAGTTGTTTTGTTTTTACCACTCTGGTTTCTTTTGTCCTTTCTGGGGAAAGACAAAACTGATTAAGGAATTGCAGGAGGAAAGTGTGGTGGAAAAATCCTACCCATTGACATTTTCATCACAATATTGTACTTATGTATGCTACAAGGAAAAGCTGAAATCTTCCAGGGATCCTTCCACTCCAAAAATCTGACAGTTCAGCTGTGAACAAGCCTAAATGTTCATGGGAGGTTGGGGCATCACTTTTTTATGTTGTGTCTAGTGATAGGACAAGAGGTAATGGGATGAAGCTGGAACACAAAAAGCTCCATTTAAACATAAGGAAAAACTATTTGACCATTGAGGTGAGGAAGCCCTGGCCCAGGCTGCCCAGGGAGGGTGTGGAGGCTCCTTCTTGGGAGGTTTTCAAAACCCACCTGGACACATTCCTGTGTGACCTGATCTAGGTGGACCTGCTTCTGCAGGGGGGTTGGACTGGATGATCTCTAAAAGTCCCTTCCAATCCTACCGTCCTGTGATTCTAAATGTCCAGATTTTCACACCTCAACGTTTTCATTTTGCCAAGCATCAGGGACTTTTGGTAAAAGCTTTCAGACAAATATTTCCCGCCAGCAAATGCACCAAAGATGTGCACTTGACTGCACCAAATGCACTTGACTGCATGGGACAGGTCACAAAACCCTCCAGTTGGTCCCATTAACAGCTCCACTGCTCCTCCTGATCAAGTGCTGCAAACATATCAGGGCTTGGTTACTATTTACCCAAAATTTCTTTGGTGTTTTAACAGAGTGTTCAGAGTAAACTCAGCTGTCTGACCTCCACAGCTCAAAGTCCTGTATAGCCATTCAACAACACACAGCAATTTTAATATAAGGTTTTCATGGCAGAGATACTCCCCAGTGACTCCATTTGAGATATGCAGCTGGAGAACCTCTTCAGAAGGCATCTACCAACAGTCTCCATCAGTCACTCACCCTGTAAAAACATGAGGTGATGAAACATTCCCAGTTTGGAGGCAGCTCAGCTTCCCTGAAGAAGGAAGCATTTATAGACACAATAGGTCTCAGCCACCTTTTCCTAGTGCAAGGACAGACATGGTACTGCCACACTGGAGAGGAAAGGGAGTCATTGCAAACCATTAAAGTAGTACCTACTCTTGAGTTGCCAAATTAATGTTTGTGAACCACACACACTGAGTTAGGGATTGGGGGGTCTGGGACATCTGTAGAGATACTACACAGGTAAGTCCTGAAGGCTGGGAGTGCCACAAGTGCTTTCCAAATTGCCCATTTCTAATACCTGTCTTAGAAGTGACTCAATCACAGTGTGTGGGTGGTTCTATTACTCCAGGAACAGACAGCAGAACAAAAGGGAGGGTACATAAAAATCCTGCCACACAGGCTGCAAACACAGGCTGTGCTTCTGCTGCTGTTGCTGCACTTTCAGATCTTCACAAGATCCGGAAAGGACTGGGGAAGAACTTGAGCTGTGATGTGAAATAGCTCAGGCTTAATGATGAAACCTCGAAATCAATCGTTATAGGAGGCACAGGTCTGGCAGACCCCTCCGTGCCTTTTGAAAAGCAAGTCATTTTCAAAGAGCAGCCTCATGAGGATGGAGGTGGGAATTTCCCAACTAGAAAAGCCAACACAGCTGTCATGCAAGGACAGGCTGGCTTCAGCAGATGGAGCATCACAGCAAGAAATCTTTAGGCTTGAGCACTGCAATTTCTACAATGGGTATAATCCAGAGGATAGTGGAAAAATCAATAGATGGATAAAGTTAAGGAAATCAATAGGATTGAAGCTCTAAGGCTGAGTTGTGTACGTGGAGAACTGACACACCGGTCTGCTGGCATCCTCCAAAGTTTTGTTTTGATGAGGAAGGACTCAGCATTCTGGGCATCTGCATGGGAGCAGCAGTATCCTGCACCCATCGTGGTGGTAATGGAAAAAAGATTCATTCTCTTTCAAGTGACATTCTGCATGTCTCAGAAAACTCACTTTCTGCTCTGAATGTTCTCTGAAGTGAATTTAAGGACTGATTACCAGATGTTCAGCGGACAAGCTGTGGAGGGGTGTGTTATGTCAAACATTTCACCAGGGCTACAATAGTTATGGAAAATTAAATGCAAAATAATGAATTGCTTCATTGTCCCTGTGTTTTGCACACGCTTGTTTAGAGCACAGCTCAGAAGGGATTAACATCTTCATATCTGAAGTGTTTTTATTCCTGCCGCACAATATGGGAAAAGCACTTGGGAAAACAGGAGAAAACCACTGGCACTAAGGAGTTTCCAGCACCTCAGGAGCTCAGGATTTAGGCTGAGCAGTGCTAAACAGTGAAGCTGAACTTCAGTGAATAGGCAGGTCAACAAGGTCCAAGAATATTGGGATTTTGTCTTCCTATTAATATTGGTTTCTTTGGGACAGCCCTAGCAATTTCTATTGACATCAGTTAGGAATACTCCCAGGGACACTGAAGCCAGAATGCCTAAAAAGCCCTTTTTTTCATGTTTGCCTCAGAAAATGGAACAATAAAAGGGATAGAGAAAAAGGCACTCCATCAACCTCACCTGTGAGGAAAAAAGGAAGGACAAATTCACCACTTACTTTGCCAAAATATCTCCAGGAGCTCCCTGCACAGAGCTGCCCCCACTGACCCTCTTCCCAGGCACCTTTTTCACAGGTGAGTCAATCACATTCTAATGATTTAGGCTGGATTTTAGGCCTGATATCTCCTAATGATAAAGGAGTTACACTTTCATAGTGGTCTTTGAGCTTACCTGTAGGTGGCACAGAGGTACATAAGAGCAGGACTAGAGCTGGTCTGCATTTTGCTATCCAAACTCCACCTCACCCATTGTTTGGTGGCTGAAAGGTGATGAAGTCTTTGATGTTCAATGGTAGCACTGCTGCTCTCCTGTTGAAGAACAGCACAGATCCCTCCAAACCTGCAGACTGTGTATTTTCACAAATCCAGCTCCCCTCCAGGCCAGGATATTACAGCTCCAGGAGATTAGCACCATGCTGCCACCAATATCCTTTGAATGAAGCCTCTGGTCCAACTGTGCTGGGGCAAAAGGTCAGTTTTGCTAAGCAAGCAGCCCAGGAAGGGCAGGGCACCAAACACCATTTATTTCCTGAACTGTGCAGCCTTGCAGGGTAAACTGTTTTAATAGAAGCAGAGTTGTTATGGGGACTGAGCTGCTGAGGATTGGCCAGTGCTGGGGTCAGGGAGCCAAACAAAGCAGCACTCCAACAAAATGGCATTTTCTAAACCCTTCCATCTACCCATCTGTAAAACAAAGAAGGAATGTTTCTCCTAAGTACTTGCTGAAAATGCCCTTGCTTGCCTGGTTTGGTTGTTTTTTTTTTTTTTCCCTCCCTGTTTTGGAGTGGCTGGAGAGCAGTAACTGGCATCTAGCTGTAAAGAGGCTGCCACATTCAATTGAGGGAGAAAGTCTTGAAGGACACAGTGCCGAAGCACACAGACATTTGAAATAAAGTTAAAGGGAACAGCTTTGTTTAGCTGTGTGGCCTTTTGCTGCCCTGTAATTCTTTATGTCCATTATAATAGAAAGATCAAATTTCTCATTTTCTCATCTCTGTATCTAGAGAAATGCAAAACCTCTTACACTTGATCTCTCCAAGCCCTCCTTTCCCAGAGTCGCTTCCTGATACTTTGTCACTGTCACCTCTCTCGTGTGTTCAGAACTTGCTCTGGTAAATACAAAGCACCCAGTCTCCAAATCCCCCCCACCGCTGCACATCCCAGCAGCACACACTTTCTGGAGTAACCTCTTTCTGTCATCTCCTGTCCCATGACGATGAGAGAAGGGAACAGTGTCCCTCATGGCATTGCTCTTGCTTTCTCCTCGATGATGTGGGAGCACTCCAAGGACACAAGGAAGGCAGAGATGGGAAATCATCACAACTCCAGCGTTGAGCTTCTTCCTTGCAAGCAGGGTGAGATACAGAGAGTGCATAGAGCAGAGCCCTCCCTGAGGCTCCCTGGGGATCCACCTGCCATCCTCACTCAGTCCTGTGGGCTCCACACAGTTTTTTTCCCTCTGCCTGCCCATCAAGGCCATCTTGTTGTTACATAAGGAGATCGTGAAAGGGGGAGCTCATTGGAAGCAGACTGTGTCCATCCACACACCAGAATGAAGGTAAGTCCCATCTCCAGCCTGGCACTGTGACCCAAGGTACACAGAAAACCTTTTCCTTCTTGAGTGCTCTAAGTCCTACAGAAAAGGAATGGCCCCAAGACATGGGGAGCACCATATGCCATGCAATGCTGTATTATTACTGTCTCTAAACCACTCAGCACCCTGAAACATGGGCAGAATAGAAAAATCCAAAAGGCCAAATTGACACGCACACTGAAGATCTTTCTGCAATCTGCAGCAGGGGCTACCACCACATCTTAGGTAACTCAAGCCTTATAGTTATCTCTGAGGAATAACAAGTAATAATCCATGTATAGTTTTATTTCTAATCTTTAGCTGGTACTTTGTAAGGCTGAACAAAGACACAGATGTGTTCAGGATGCTATCAAGGGTGCATCTGTCTCTGGATGAAAGGATCCTGACATCAAACCGACTGCAGCTGGGCTGGAAAAAGTTTTAAATCACTGAGATTAACACAAGTTTTGCACCAAAGTACAAATGTACATACCATGATTTCCTCTGGGTGACAGGCAAATCCTGTAATTCTACTTATGAATGGGCTACATTAAGGAGAAAAAAACCTGTTGGTGCAACCTGTTCCTTTTAAAATTAAACATATTAAAGTTGACAGATACCTCCAATTCTCTGCTCAGTCTTTTATGCATTGCAATAACCCTGCTCCCATTGTTAGGAAAAGTCTTGAGTTTGCATAATCTGCTTTTCATTTCCCTGGCAGCTGCAGATCATTCTTGGTGACTAAATGAAAACCGGTTTCTTTCAAAAATCTACCAGATCTGTCTTCCTCTTTCCTCCCTGTACCTACAAGTTAGGAAGAAAATAAGGAAACAAGAACTCTTACCAACAAGCATTAAATCCCATCAGATCAGGAGGGAAGGTCACCTCATCCATCCCTCTGCCCTAAGGCAAAAATCAACTCTTCTAAAGCCATCCATGACAGATGCTCATCTAACTCTACAAAACACCCATTGATGATTTCACAGCCTGCTCCTTGGCTTAACTCATGGCTGTCAGTCTGACCTAAATGCCCCTTACCGTAGTCAAAACTCCTCGCTGCTTGTCCTAGCCACACAGGACTTGAAGAAGACTGATTCTCATTGAAGAAGAGTATTTCTGTTCTCTTTGAAGCAGCCCTTTACATGCATGTCAAGTTTTCCTACACTCTTTCCTCCTCTTATCTCTTACGAATATATCTGTCTACAAGTTCTCTGAAACAAAGACCAGCACTCTAGCACAGGCAAGGCAAATTGCTCCTCAGCCCAGTTCTGCTGCAGTCTTTATTCCTGTTGTGTAGAAGCATGTGGAGAAAGCAGGAGGCTGAGGTCTCATGCCTGGTGGTTGATGTCTGCTAATTTGATGGCATTAGGCTGGCACTGGCAGAGAGGCTGACCAGAGCACACCCAGCTCCCAGGCTGGGTGCTCACACTATGCATCCAATGATGCAAACCTAGTGAAACTCAGCAGCAGAGACTGGCAGCTTTGAGCACACCACCGTTAGTGAGGAAGTACAGAGAATGAGCTATGTGGGTGGAAAAGTGGGGAAAACCTCAGGAGATGATACATCAAAACATACAATGAGCTGCTTTCCCTGTTGCCCCTTGCTAGAGCTGACCTTGATTTCAAAACAAACTTCAATTTTCTGAAAGGCAGCAACAAGAAAAACAAGGCATGAAATCTCAATCAGTTCAGAGGCTTACAGCAGCATCTAGTTCTAGCATTTTACATGCCATGTTATAAAGCACCAAGCCTGGGAGGTTTTTGGATTTCTGTAACTAAGTTGACAGCTTTTATCACAGGACGTGGTTTGGCCAGCACCTAACCTTGGGCACAGACCTCCCAGCTCTGCACTGCAAGACTGCTCAGACCTGTGTTTTGGGACACTCTTGTACACTAAGCTAGTACTGTGCTGAGTTCCCAGCAGAGGGGAACCATTTGGACCAACCTGACGCATCAAAACCAGAGGTTATTGCAGGTGCCAAGGTCTGACAATCCCCCAGGGCTTACCTTGGAGGGCCAGACAAACTCAGCACCGCTCTTGGCCTTGCTGCGAAGGGACGGCCCCGATCCACATCTCATCTGGTGACTGATTTGCACTGACATGCTGTTCCAATCACTGCAATTCTGTGTGATACCAGCTGCTTTTTTGCATGTAGGGAAGAATATGCCTGACAAATAGGACAGTAAATGCACGTTAAGTACATTACTCCAGAACTTCCAGCTGTTGTACTTCTGCTGTGAGAATATAACGGTATCTTGTTAAAGAGGAGGCCATGGAGATGATCAGAGGGCTGATGCACCTCTCCCATGCCAACAGGTTGAGAGAGTTGGGAGCTGTTCAGCCTGGAGATTAAAAGGCTCCAGGCAGACCTTAGAGCTGCCTCCAGTCCCTAAAGGGGCTAACAAGAAATCTTTAGACAAGGGCATGTAATGCTAGGACAAGAGGGAATGGCTTCAAACTGAAAGAGAGCTTTAGATTAGATATTAGGAAAAAGTTTTTTACTGTGAGGGTGGTGAGGCCCTGGCACACACTCCCCAGTGAGGTTGTGACTGTGTCACTCCTGGAAACGTTCAAGGGCAGGTTGGGTGGGGCTTTGAGCAACCTGCTCTAGTGGGAAGGTGTCCCTGCCCATGGTAAGGGGGTTGTAACTAGGTGATCTTTAAGGCCTCTTCCAACCTGAACCATTCTGTGGTTCTAATACAGGCTGAAATGTGAAGACAAGTTTACTAAATCCCACTTAAAACTTTCACAGAGGGGATCAACTGGAACTTACCCTCTGCTCACACTGCTATTTGCTCTCTGCGGGAGGGGCAATGCCCACAAATGCCTTTCAGTTTAAGCTATGAAGGCTGTCAAGGGCTGAGCTCACATCCAGCCCTGCTGAGGTGGGGGTCAGAAATTCGGTAGACAGCTGCTGAGGACTGCAACCCCCTCTCTTGCCAGGCTGTAGTTCTGCATGCTTCAGAAAGACAAAAGCATCTATTCCAGTCATTGCATTTACTTGCCATTTATAACAGCTAAAAATCCCCCAAAATGTAACTAAGATGTCCAAGGACATGGAATGAGCCTCTGGTTACTGAGTGAGAACAGTGCCCTGGCACACACCAAACACTCAATCAAACCTGGTGCTTACAAAATGTCCTGTATGACATCTGAAAAGTAAAATTCTACTGTCTATTCTAGATGTCATTAGGCCATGCATAAAAAAGATGAGATACAAAGCACATATATGAGTATACCAGTATAGCCCAATGGAGACTAAATGCCCATGCATCTGATTTCACTCACCTGTAACAAAATGCTAGATGAAGAACACAGAATACAATAGACACATTAAACAAGGAAGAAGTCATTAAGTGGGTTCATTTTTACATTTATTTGATGAACCAGTGTGCACAGCATTAATCCTTGCAGAATAATAATCATGTACACACACAACGAACAGCTTTGAGACCAGAAGTCAGATACACAGTGTGCGACTCTGCATAAACAATTCACCCCCAGAATGTCTCTATTTCCAGTATTAAAATATATAAAAGTGTGGCTTTTTCATTTATTGTAGTGGTGTAAACATTTCCTCCTTCAAAGCAGTGTGCTTCCATGCATCTTCACCAGAACTGCTAGTGATACCCTTCTCCTTCATTCAGTCCATAAGGCAATAAATAGTTACTTATTGCTGTTGTAATGGTCATGCAACACGTAGAGAAAGGAATGGAGAAAAAAACCCTACAGTAACTGATGATAGCAACCTATCTACACTATTTGTGTTGAGAGCCAGAGATTAGTGCAGATAATTTATTTTGGATGTAACAGTTTTAATGGAAATGTCAAGAAAAAATTATTTATATTTTTCTAAGTAGAACATGGTATTGATCAGAGGAGCTCAAAAATCACAATTAAGAATTTATTAGACAAATTGTTACCTCTCTGCCCATTTAGAAGATCAAATCATAATATCCATTCATTTGTTCACTGTTCAAATTTATTGATGATTTTCGACATGCAGTTCCTGGGCTGACTGAGTTTTTTTACCGAGTTCTTTAGTTACACAAGCCATTTGGTATTGCCTTCTGTTCCCTGAATGAATGATTTGTGTAACTACCAGCTTGAATTTTGACTGTTACAAAATAATATATAATCAAAATAATTCTCAGTCAATACCTGAGTACTGAACCTCAGATATGTTTTTTTCCTGGTGTGTATTTTTACTGATGCCTGAGAAATCAAATACTTGAAAAATGGAAAAGTTCATTTTGTGTTTTATTCCCAACACATCAGAAATAGTTTTTGGAAATGAAATCAATTGAAGAATAGTCCATGCTCCTGACAGAAAATAACTTCAAGTTCTCATCTTACTTTAAAACCTCACAGCAGTGACATAGTTTTGAAAGAGGTTGGTTTAAGAAGTTAGCAGCCATTTTCCTCCTGGCAGGCACATCCTCTTAGTGCTCTCTGCATGGCACTGTTGCACCTAGAAATACCGCACCTCATTGCCAAAACCCAGAAAATAAAATTAATCACATTTTGCCAGCTTATGGGCACAGTATAAGAATGGAAGGTCATTTCGCTACCAACTATTCAATCCCTTGCTTCCTGTGGTGAGGTATACTTTGGCATCTACAAAAGAAAAACACCTTAAGGCAAAACGTGTCATTTCTGAAAAAGAAAATAACCCATATTCATTTGAATAAAAATAGATATTGCAAGCACAATGTTCTACATTACTGTAAAAGTCCATACAAAATATAAACCCCATTATTAGTTTGCTCTTTACAATATAAAAGAGGCATGAAAATATTGTGAAACAGGTGACCTACGTGTGTTTGGTTAAAGAACAACCCTGTTGACAATTATTAATTATGAGTTTATCAGTGACAATCTCACCACAGAAAACAGAAAAAGAGCTTTAGGAAGTGAAGTATTACTTATTAGAATTCCAAGTAACAAAATGATCAGAATGAGATGAAGACATACAAACTTTTCAAGACTGTAGCTGCAAAATTGCTGAAGCCTCTCTCGCAAGCCTCTGGCCTCAGTTTGCCATGTATCACAAACTGAGTCCATCAAGACTGATGATTGCTTAGAAAAATCACTACTCTTCTCCGAAAGAACAACAGGAATGATACCTTGTGAAACAAACACACTTTCTCATGAGAATAATCCTCAAGTTGTTATTTTTTGGCCACGCTAGCCACTGCCTTCTTTGCTGCATCCTCAAGGTCATTTGCAGACGTGATGGGGAGTCCACTTTCATTCAAGATACGCTGGGCTTCATGAACATTGGTTCCTAAAAAAAGAACACTGACTATAATTAGTAACTAATATTAATTGAAAAAGAACATCTTCTAGGAAATGCCTCTAAAAATTAGTTAATGCTAATTAGTTAATGCTTTAAGCTACACAACATTTCAGTTTAACAACCGATTCAGTAAGTGGTTTAGACTGGGCTGAAAAGAAGGAACTCTTAATTTCAGTGACAATTTTGATAGACAACACAATCTGGTAACAGCACTCCCATCCTCAAGAGGAGCTTTGTGAAGATTTGGGGGTCAATCCAACATCCACTGTGGATATGGACCACTTCTCAGGCCTGTGAGACATTCAGAAGATTTAACGCATTTATTAGCAACAGTCAGCTACAGCTGATCAGGAGTGAGTCAACAATCACTAATATTAACCCATGCTAACGAAAGGATCATTTCTACAGCACCTCCTCTCCCCTTGCCTCAAGTTCTTTGTTCATTTGCAATGTCAAAATGCTTAATTACTTTGTAATTCCTAAACCTAGCAAAATGAATTTTAATTGTATTTGGAGATATACACCAATTATACTCCTAATTATTAACCAAGCAAGGAGCATACTCTTTACTCTGCAACTTCTAGAATGCTCATTTTAAAGGGCAATTTGGGTTTTTTTTGGCAGACTTTATAAAAACATCTGAAATTGTACAGCAGAAGTAGAGAAATTCAAAAGTCTGTTTCGTCCAGTCAGGATTCCCACTCCCAACACTGAAATAGACCAAAGGCATCTCTGTTGCAGCAATGCCCAGCACTTTGTTAGGAGACAAGCAAATGTCTCGAGGAGGAAGGCGGGACCCCATCTGAGAACTGTTTAAAAGCACTAGCAGAAGAGGTCATGCTTCCATCGATATGCAGAGGACATGCTGTGGGACTTGTGTAGGAAGGTCAAAGATATTTGAAGTCTCTGATAGAAGGAGGATTTGGATGCATAACAACATCCAGAACTGTACAGGACTTGTCCTACAAAAAAAGAATGTTAAGGGGGAAAAAAGAGATCATAATATTTGATATTTTATTTTCAACCATCCTGTATAACAGAATGTTATACATTGTTATATTGAATGGCTGTACAGGGCAGTCAGAAGGCATTATCAGGGCCTTCTCTGTTAATTTCCTCACATATGTATAGTAATTCCCATTAAATCCTGAAGCTTTTATCTGATATTTAGATACAAGTGTGATAAAACATTTAAAACAGTCAAGATAGTACCGATCTTAAACAGGATTCTACAAGACAAAGTGTTGTGAGGAGAGAAGAATAGAAAAAGGGAAAAATTTTCCTGGAAATCTTGCACAGAGAAAAACATTCTGCTGCTTGTGATAATCACATATTTAAAACTCACTTTTGCTGTTCACTAAGTGGCCAATATTAAGTTACTAACAGGTCAGAGTGGGAACAATACATTGGATCTATTCTGCAATGCATCGATTGTTTTACACACCACTTGTCTAACATGCATTACAAAATCAATACAAAACAGTCCACTAAGAAGGAAGGAGAGAGTTGATGCAAGAAATGAAAATATGAAAGCTGAAAAAAAACCTGCCTGTAGTCAAAAGAGTTAAGGGTACACTGGATTTATTACATAAAATACTGTTTTATAGGCAGGCCATCCAACCAAGCATATTATCCAGCAAGCATTTCCTTTGCTGTCATTTTGGGTTTTTGTGATAGTAACTTTTTATCTTATTGTGATAAATATTTTAGATATATGGAGAGTAAGGAAATCATAATGTGATCCTGCTGAAAGCAGGGGTAAGAGTTTTAAAATGAAACACTCAGAAAACGCTGGAAATGTTTAAGAATCTACAAAAGGTATTATCTTATTGCAGCAGATATTAAAAATCAACAAGTAAAGAATCCCACTATTGGAACATTAACCTCCTGCCACTGGATGGTGGCAGAGAACTGTAAACAGAATCCTGGACACAGGCTGTCAAAACAACCTGCCCTTCACCTATGCTGCAGCCAACCGAGAAACCGTGAAAATTCACAGGTCTGAAGGTTATAGGGCTTTGGTTTGTTTGTTTTTGTAAACTGGACTCTATTACAGGAATTGCTTTCTAATGAGAAAAAGAAGGTTTTTGGGTTGTTTTTCCTTCTGACACATATTACTGTCAATAACACTCCATGGAAAGCCAGCAAAGATGTCATTTTATCAGCAAATACCTTTGGGCTTTGAAATCTAAATATCACCCTTCTGAAATCTGGGTTCTGAAACAACCATTCTCTCAGTATACAGGCCATCTCTTACTCTTTTCTTCTGCTGCCTTGCAGTCTCTGCCATCACTAGCAGTAAAGAAAATCTATTCAACTCATTACCTAAAATAACTAGTAAAAAATACTCTATCTAAGCATGATTCTATAAATGGTAAGGTTATATTAGTACACACAGTCACAAATTAATCAAGGGGACTGCACAGGTTAAATGGAACCAAATACACCACCAAAATTTTTATTATGGTCATTTGTTCCTCCCACTGTCATAAAACCATCAGGAACAGGGAAATTGGTACTGTTTAATGCTGATGGCTGGAGAGGACACAAGATTCTGCAATGCCACTTCTACTCTTCAGTGTAAATAGGATACAAGAGGAGAGGACACTGTTATATACATTTGGTATATCCAAATAGAAGAGTAACATAAAAATAATCTGATCGACCCAAACTATCCTGCTATGACAAAATGTTTTGCAATATGCACTACATCTGAAAATTATTGATGTGAACACATTGTGACCGTGTTACATTATCAACAACAACGTTTCAGCTTTGATATGCTGCATCAATGAGCGTGTTAAGAGCCAAATCTTCCCCCTCTGCATGGAACCAGGTTATGTCACTTCTGATAGCTCACAAGCTGGACACTCACAGCCTCTGAGGTCTCAGACTGAGGTAAGAGAAAATAAGAGACAAGGTTTGAAGTTCATCTCTAGCTAACCTTCAGCCAAGAGTATTTGATTCGAAGTTTGGCTAGTGATAAGCTTTAACTCATCATCTTTAACAAGGGGATTTATGAAGTTGTGGCTGATGCATCTTCTAGCTGTGGGCTCTGCAGTCAAGAACAAATCAGCATTAACTACCTACTTGTAAGAGACAAATCTTTTTCATTCTGTCCACCCCATTAACCCTTTTCTACCTTTCATCTGTTCCTCTGCCTCATGTTTACATCTTAACTGGGAGAGAACACAATTAAATTAGTAGCTCATGTTTAAACCCAGGATATCTCAAGAGGTTGATATGAATGAAATTCTAGGTGTGTGTTTGCAACTTGCTTCTAGCTCTGTTTCAACATATTAAATAGACTTCCTCCCAGTTCTTGTACTATGGCTAGAGAAGCAGATAATTTGTTTGTTGAAAGAGAAATAATGTAACATTTCCAGTACAGGAAGAGGACACCTAGTTCACGATTCTTTTTTATTCTTTCCTTTTCTCTTCTAACTCTGAGCTACATAAATGAGAAACAAATGTAATGTACTTCAACAAACTGAAGTAATTGCATTTTAAAGGGGAAAAATCCTGTGTAAAACCAGCAGAAGTTAGTTTTCTACATTTGTAAAAGATAAAATTTGGAATATGCAGTTTCTCCAGTTGTCCATGAGCCGTTTAAACAACAATAATCCCGTGTCTCAGATGGTGAGTTCTTTACTGATAAGGCAAGCAAATACATGTAATTATAAAGTTACCATTTTCAAAGAGGAGAGTAATCCTTTCTTTATCCACTGGTAAAACAGCTTGTAATTATTATACAACTGAGAACAAAGATTTGTCCACAGAATCCTGCTAAATCAAGACAGATTTGACTGATTAAAACTCCAGTCATCAAGACATTTGTAATACAGTGCATGCAGGCAAAGAGTCTTCAAAGTGTAGGTCACAAATCTGTTAGATTTATGGGAATAATCATGAACCTTCTGTCAGAAAAATATTCAACATGGAAATAAAAAAAAAAGTCTTTGTCCCCTTTTCTTCTTTTGAAGTGCAAAATGTTATCAGTGATGTCTTAAGTCTTGTGTAGCCATGTAACTTCCCCACTACTCATTCAAAGTCCTTATATGTTTAGATAACCTGGTGTGAGTTCAAAGAACAACAAAGACAATTGAAGATCCAAAGTGACTCATTTCTGAGTAAAAACTGAAAGAACAAAACGTGTATGTATATGTATTTTCCTTGGTTGGGTGATTAAGGAGGCAGAGAAAGCAGCAGTTACAAGCCAAGAGATTCTAAGTACATCTAAAGGTTGTAAGCATTGTAGCTCTTCCTTTAGGATAAACTGATGGGTAATGTTAGGAACCTGAGGAGGAACTGAAAACTTTCAAGATGAATATTACGCAAAAGGGGGAGTTTGCTGTATTATTCTGGGACAGTTTCCTCAAGAAGATGTGGGATCACCATCTCCAGAGTCAGCAACTAGTCTAGAAGCAGTATTATCACAAACCTAGTAAAATGTTAACAAACATGGGAAGGTGGTCAAGAAAAGACACTTGCATTAAATTCTGCTTTTGACATTCCCAAGATTGAGCTTTGATCTCTGCAGATGATGCAGCACACAACTCATAAAGGTCACAGGCACAAGAGCAAAAGACATCATGCAGTCACCTCTGCAGGGCTTTCTGCAACTTTCAGGCAGAACCATTCCTGTTCCACACCTTCTCTTCCAAATAAACTCCACACAGCAGTAGCACTGGCACTCTTCTCACAGCCCAGGGACTGCACTACCTCCTGCAGTCTCCCAGAAGTGACAAAAAAATCCAAATTCACTCTTCCTTTTGTACAATCACAGAAGTATGAAAAGTACTGAAGAAAGGTCAAGAAAACCCAGTAGCAGACTCAGCAGACTGCAGTTTAAAATGAGCAAGCTGATTTTATTGTTTCTCTTACACCAGCTTCAAATATTGCAATAGAAACAGCTCATAACTATGTTGTTCATAAGGAAAACTTTTGGCTTTTCCAATATCTTCACTTAAAAATAACAGCTACAATAGATAAGAAGTCTTGCAGATCTGACAGCTATACTTTTTCCCAGCTATGACAGACAGGGAAAGTTTTTTTGCTCTGACAGAACAACATTGCCTAGAGCTGATAAACAATGAGATTTCGCATTATGAAACTTTCCTGCTTCTAACCAACATCCATAAGTCTCTCCTTCATCCATATTAAACTACCTGCTCACCCTCTTAAGGTAAAGAAAAGAAATTTTTCATAATTTGTTTCTAAAACTCAATTCAGAGTATTTGAATTTTCCTTCATTTACCACAGGAAAAGTCTACTCATGTTAAACCAAGAATGCATGCTGGAAAGTGTTTGAACCTTGCAGTGAAAGGCACGAGAAAACTTTTACAGGACAAAACTGCATGTCACAGGCTGTGAATTCTCCTGATGTGAACTATGTACCATGTGGAGTGTAGCATGAGAAAGAGGGGTCGGAAAGCCCTGAGTTCTCAAGAATGACAACACAAAACTTGCCCTAACTAAAGAGTTTAAGGGGTAATCTGCATCTTCATAAGTCCCTGTAACTTGATATTTTGAAAAAGAAAAGCCTGATGTATTCACAACTTCTTTTCCTCCTCCCTCTAGCATAGTGATAAAAACCCCCTTACTGTTTTCTATCTCAAGTACACAAAAGGATGTATTCACCCTTTTCACCAGCAGTGCTGTGTGACAGGACATGTTACACCCACCCAAACATGAATCTTGATATTTCTGAGGAACAAGCCTTACAAAAACCCCCAAACATAAAACTCTCTATTTTCCAAACTTAGCAAAAAAGAAATGAGTTGTGTGCAGATTTCAATCACAGAATTTTTTCATTCAATGGCAGAAGAAGAATCTCCCTTCCTCCTTCAGGGCACTCTTCAAAATTTCCACTGCCATTATACTAAGGCCAGGAACTGCCAAAACCCACCTTTCCTTACCTCTCTATTACCTTCTGTTTCCAGTTTAAGAATGCTGGATGTATAAAAAAATCCCATTATTCCTTATCATTACCAAATCTAGTTGTTAATGGATTTTAGTTGGACTGGAAATTTGGGAATAAGAACACATTATAGTAATCTCTCTCTCACAAATACTATTTCTAACATCTTTTAATTATGATACTGGAATAAATTTAAGAAAACTGTATTTTACTGCAGGTTTAGCAATAATGGAATTGCATTCAGTAAAAAAATCATTTGAAAAAGAAATACCTTGCAGTGAACAGAAACTTGCATCCAAATAATTACCATTTGCATTGCAAATCTTCCAAGCAAAACCATAACGCCTTCATTCCACAATTTCATTGCTTCAAGTACCACCAGGGACCAAGAATACAGATATATGTAAGGAAAGAGTTTATTGCCTTTCGGTCATGTTATGGATGAAGAATTGGGTATATTCTTATTGAGTGAGTCTAATCTGTTCAGAGCTTAGAGGTTGAACAAAGGCAAAGTGGATTCCTGTGCACGAGGGATGATTTTTGGCTGAAACCATTAGCACTCACCTTCCAGCCTGACCACCAAAGGTACTTTCAGCTCAAGCTCTCGGCAGGCTTTGGTAATACCGTTGGCTATAATGGCACAGTTCACGATCCCACCAAATATGTTTACAAGTATTGCTTCAACCTGTAGGAAAGACAGAGAATAGGAAATAGGTAGGGCTTTTGTTTGGCTTGGTTTTAAAAATAAATACAGGTGAAAGATTCAAACCAGGGTACAAATTCCTCTTTGTCAGGCAGGTTCTCATTTATGGAAGGTACAAGCATCACTCTGTGCTCAGAGAACTTGATATCGAGTCTATTGTTTCTGTAGTGATTAATGCCTTGGTCTAAACTGGCATGGTAATTACTGCCATAAATACATTATTACATAGGAAAGGGGATTTTCTATTGGTAAGTAAAAAGAAAAAGACATCAAGCAATTTATGTTTTGTATTTTTTTTAATGTATTGGAGGTTGGAGCTCAGAAACCACCGTGTACGGGTGTGCGGAGGCACATGCAATGAGATATGCACATGGACACGTCATAAAATCTGGATACACACTTTATCATAAGGAGGACAGAGGAAAAGGTAATATACTTTCCCTGACTGGATAAAGAAGAGTAAAAATACCTTCTAACAGACAAGGAGATGCATGTAATGAAGAGCATTCATTACAACAGGTAAACTGATAACTGGAAACTGAAATTCATGAAGCCAATTCACAATTAAATTGCCCTTCACAACATACAAGGCATTAATATACACAAGAGATAGGAATATGGTTACCTTCCCCTTGGTAAGGCAGTATAATGAGGTTAATTCTTGAACCCAAGTTTAGACACTGCACTTCCCACCACGGCTCATTAAGTTGAAGGGGATACAACAGAGAAAGCTATGCTGGTTTTGTTCCACAGGAAGCTAATCCACAGCATTCGGGGAACTCTACCAAAAGCTTCACTGAGTGTCACAAACAAGCTTTGCCAGAATCACATTGACTCAAAACACAACAAGACAAAGAGGGGATTAAGTTTGAAGGAATGAAATATCACTGGATTTCACTTGTGCATGATGTCAACCACAATTAACCTTAACTCATTGCACAAGATGAAGAGATTCACTTTGCACACCTCCAGCTAGCCAGACTCATACCAACACCAAGAAAATTCCCTGCAGTCACGCACGTTTGTAGCTCTGCACAATCAGGTTTAATATTTATCTGCAGTCAAAATGTGACAATTAACTCCTGTGATGTGCACTCACACACACAGATTGAAAGCTCACCACTGCTAGTAATACTGCCATCCACAATGCAGCAATACAAAAAAAATCTCAACAAATACTTTACTTCCCATAAGAAATCCCCTCACTCCTTAAGCAGCACCTTAGACTGCAAAACCAGCACTTACTGGAAGCCCATGCAGTGTGTATGTTGCACTGTCAAACTCCAATGCTAACACAACAGTTGTAAAATGAAGATGGCAAGAGGATCTCCTCATTGACATCTCTCATCACTTGCTGCTCCTTCCAGCTGCAAGACTTTTCATGATGCCACCCAAAAGTGTCCAGAACTGGTCCTATCTGACCATGTGAGACATGGTCCCATTTTCTCCTCTCAAGTTGATTAGACAGCAACTCTTTCATCTCATTTTGCAGTGCTGATGTCCTAGGATGCTGCCTGCCCCTGCCTTTGCTGCTTGTTTCCTCTTACTATTTCCAGTGGAGTCATTCACTTAAAATTTGTTCACTCTTTTGGACATCTTGATGCTATAAACAGAATTGTCATATGCCTTCTGAAATCACAAAACACCTCTAATGCTACAGAAATAGAGCAATAAATAATAATAATCTCCCTTAAAAATTCTGATACCCAAATTTCACCTGCTGAAATTAGGTACAATGACAAGACACTGACTGCTTCAGCTCAGAAAGCCTGCCCGGTAACAGACTGCATATGGCTCATGACAGGGCTTCCTCCCCACAGGCATAGCATACTAGGTATCAGAAGGAAATTAAGAATCCAGACAAACCAGAATATTCAATTTCATTGATTTTATAACTCTTTCTTATAGTTGTGACACAGGCCAACACTTTAATGCCATGTTAAATGTATGCATTTACCAGTTTAGGGTTTCCTGGATATTAAGTTGGTGTTGTCATTGCAATTATTTATTTCTCCTTTGCATTCTTACAAAATACTTCACTCTCTAGAAGCTACCAGCAGTGAAACCTGAGAAGGCCCCTTCTCTGCCTCACTCCTACTGCTTGTGCACACACAAACATTCTTGGTGATAGAAGATAAAAGCATGCAAACAAAAAAAAATCATAGAAGCAAAGAATCACAGAATCTGCCTTCAAACTCTTATCACATTAAACCTTGTGGCAGAGACACATCTATGCAAAGCACTTTGATGCTAAAATATACTAGTGATGGATTCTAACAGTGGGACAAGCCCCAGACACTATTCCACCTTTTTTAATATATGCTTCTAATTCAGACACCAGGCATGTGACAGATCAACTTAACCAAGTGTGTTTACATTATTAGAGATAAGGAGGAGGATTTTATGCTCAGTACAGATATTTTAATTCCTAATGCAGACATTCTCATTTAAGGATCCGCTTTTCAGCTTTCAGGCTGAATTCTAATCAGGTCTTCTAATCCATTGGCAGCAAAAGGGAAAAAAAAATGTTGAAGGAAATTAGATGCAGCTTGGATAATTGATGTTTGTATGCTTGGCTTTAATAAAAATACACTGTTAAATTAGAGAGAAGTCTAAAAAGATTCAATAAATAAGAAACTGAATCAGGTAGAGAATTCAATCTTGGGTTTTATTGTAATCTTCTAAATAAGCCAAAGATCAGTCCAAATGATGCTGAGATTCAATTTAACTCCACTGAAATTTGTGAACATTGTTTGTATATGCTTCTGTAGCCTGACCAGATCTTGCATTTCCAGCTGAAAGAACTTTAACATTCAGACCCAGTAGATGGATGAAAAGGTTTTCAGTATTTCATGTGCACCCTGAATGCACAATCTTTGTATTATTTAAGTCTATAAGAAAAATAAACCTCTCACCATATGCCAGAGCTATTAGATACTAACATGCTCAGCAGCTAATGCATATGGCCTGTTAGACATATTAAGGAGAGGACAAACTGTCAACATACAAGAAAGGTTACTTGATAGCATTATTATTCTAATAACCATTTTTACCTAACATTGTGCCTTATAACATTATTTTGTACTTCAGCAACATTATTAAGGAAACTAAAGAAAGCAGTATATCCACCAAAAGACTTAGTGATGTGAGACCAGCATCAAATGTAGTCATAACTGACTATGGACTCCTCTGCAGAAATAAGGGAATCCACAATAGCATGAAGACATTACCACCAATAGTGGTGAAAACCTGTAGGCTGCCAGGTCTAAGCACCAATGCTGGGAAGCAAAAGTGACAGAAACTAAGCATGTGCTGCGCTATTGCTGTCTTCATACTAGACTTGTTACTGAACCTCTGCAAGATCCATTAATCCCACAGCTTCTAAATACTACATGAACACATGACAGAGCCTTTTTTCTCTTCATATAATAAATTTATGTATAGCTACAGCTATATAAAATCTATGTTTCGTTGTTAATAAAATGAATAGTTTTAATTTAGAGTGTATTTCTGTTAAAGTGAGCCTTGGCAAAGGCTTCAATTCTGCTCTGAAGGTCTGACACCAAAAAACCCCACCTCCCAAAACTGCAACTTACATTAACTGAAGTTACAGTACTAGGGGATTACCATTAGAATCAAATTGGATCACTGACACAACCCACAAAGCAGCCAGGTTCCATACAGCTAACTAAGAGCATTTTATGTACAGCAAAAGCAGCTTTTGCATACCTGCCTGCACTCTAAAATATAGATGCAGTGTGTGCATTTGCTGTATTTGTCTCTTTTTTTTCCTCTAAAATGTTCCTAGCCTTAACAAAATGCACACTGACATCTGATCATCATACACTTAGGGATTAATGCAGGCAGCACCTAGAAAGCGTTCCACCTTTCCTACAGCCCATTTATAAATCTATACACAGGACGTCTCGCTGTCTGCAGCTGCTGCATTCCAGTCTGCTGACCTTCAGAGTCTGCACTAACACCACAAATGCTGTACACAAAACATGAGAGGACGAAAACTTGACACTTGCAAGTTGTTATTTCTCCTTCATTTTGCACCTTTGTTATTATCTGAGAGTAATTACAACAGTCTTAGGATAACAGTGACTGTAGCACTGAACAAGGTCAGAAATATAACGAGTACTGTCTAATCAAAATATACAGCACATGGCTGTACAGCACAGATCTCTTCTGAAGTCTACTGAAAATGTATACAGGAACATAAGCCTGGGGATTTTTTAAATATATCTTTTAAAATGTGTTTTAACAAAATATTTCAGGGTATTCAAACCAAAAACAGCTCAAAGCCATAATTAAACCAATATTAAGCTCCTTTACAAAACCCCATAATTATTCCAGCATTAAGATCCCTTTAATCAAAGTTTCTGTTAGTGTACTTTTTTAAAGAGAAACTCTTTCAAACACCTCCACACCCTCCAATCTCATCTTCTGACAGCAGGAAAGACTTCCAATAGGTACGACTATTAGCAGTGTCTTGTGACCTGGGATGCATCTTTTCCCTCCTGTGCACACAGATGCATGAACATTCCCACAATGAACTACAAGTACTATAAAACTAGCAATATCATCAAACCTTTCTGTAAATTGTTGCTCTGAAGCTCAATCCATTTTTTTAGTTGAAAACAAGATATTTAGCAACTATATCTGCAGCAAATTAAAAGCTACACTAGCACAGGATTTGCTTACAGCTTGCTTTGATTGAAATTGGAAAAAAACACTTTTACATTTTGAACTAATTGCGTTTATGTATTGACCACTCCTAACTCTCTCATCAGCTAAAAGTGTACCCAGACAGTATGAAGCAGACTGTATCTGTCATGTTTTCCTCTCCAACAAGCCACAGGTCACAGCTACACAAAAGACAGTGGGTTTGCATGGTACAGCTGCCAAACACGTTCCTGCTTGGAGGCTTTTAGCATTTTTTGAGGTTAAATCATGTATCATGTCTCCCAGTTCTTCTGGTCAGTGGAGTTTAATTTTGTGCCTGCAAAAACCACATTATTTTACCAAACTGAATCATTAAGTTGCCAGAAAATAAATAAAGCAAGCCAGCAGCATACTGTCAGGCATTTGTTTCTTCTCTCCTTCCTCCAATGTAATAAATATCAGTGGAAGGACGATATCTCAAATAGCTCAGACATATCAAAGAATGCAGGGAGCTCACATTGCAGGATGCTGGGACACAAGCACTGAAGATGTAGTTGTATTCCCAGCTTGTGGAGGGAAAGGAAAAAGGGCTGTAACCTACAGCTGGATTCACACATCCAGTACTACAAACATACACAAGCCTGACAAAAAACCGTCATCTGTATTAAGACATCTGTATTTCTTATCTTCAGAGATGCTTAGCACCTCAACTTTCAGGGCATCCCAGTTAAAAAGAAAGGTATTCACCACTTCTGAAATCAGATATCCAGGTTGCAGTTTGCTCTCCCAAAGATCCACTGGCTTTCCTAAGTGACATGCAAGAGCTTCTTTCTCACAGAGCTGGAAGATGATGAGAATGTTTACCAAGAGCAAAGCTTCAAGAACTGCTGCAGTTGAGAGCCATGAAAGGCAAAATACACTTACATGAACACAGCTTTGCCAGGATTAGAAAATTCCAGGAACATATGTATAATTAGCTACAGATAAGCAAGGAACTTCCCCTCATTCCACTTCTTAGAGAACATACATTGTTTTTATTAAGGATGAAATTTTCAGCATGGCATGGAGAAAGTGAGTCTCCTCATTATCTGTTGTGGGGACACAGATACTGTTGCAGGAAGGTGAGGACATTTCCCAAACCCTTTGGAGATGCCTGAGCTTACCTGGATTAAAGTCAAATGTTCTCGTGTCCCAGATAAAGACGTGTTCCCTCTGCCTTTAAAGAAGTAGTAGCAAAACTAAGGAAAAAATCCAAACCCCTAGGTAAAATGGGATGCACAGTTCTTTACTTTGAATCTAATAACATGTATTTAATCTTTCCTATTATTCCAGTAGTCTTTATGATTCATTTGTTCACAGCATACAAAACTTGTTTCAATGTGAAAGAAGCAGATTATCTCCAACTCTCAATACAAGGTAATAAAATACAATAAAACACAGATGCCATACGCTTGCGTCTTCTCTCTATATATTTATGCTCCAACTGATAAGTCAGCTACAAACATTTTCTAACATCTCTGTATTATTAGAACTTGGATTATGGGTCAAATGTAACTTTTTTCTTGTCCAAATTTGAAATATTATTCTAATTCTCTAGCTTTTTATGTCAGACAACATTTACAGTTCATCTGAAAATAAAGATGAAATCTACTGTATTAGAGCAATAGGAAACATTTACAAACACAACCTCAATTGCTTAAAATTTCCACTAGAGGACAGTGCAATTCAATGTGCAAAAGGAATACCAAAAACCTCTTGCAGAGACAAACAGGAGGTCTTTTCCTACTTAAAGCCAAACTATCTCTGTTCACTTTATAAAATTGACACAAAATATTATTTTGTGTCTTTGGGATGGAATTTTGAAAGTTTAAAGATGATATATTTAAAGAGGCTGAATCAACAAAAAACAAAGGAAGAAAGCTTGCAGTCAGGTGAAGGAATACTCACATAATGCAATTTTTAATGCTTTATCCCATTTTAAACAGGTCAAGCTTTAAAACACACTAGTAATGCACCCTTATGCCACAGCAGGAAAGGAACTCTGATTAACCTCCAAAACTAAATACAGTGTTTTCTGTCTAGGGGGTCCAGGTAAGAAGTAGGAAAAGCAGATTAAGGGTTTTCTCCAATCCTATTATTTGGCCTGCATTCATGAGGTTCCTGGGGAACACAAGTCTCATGAAGAGTGAATGTCTCGTTTCTGCTCCTTCCAGTTGTTCTTTGATAGAACCTTTTCTCAACTGGCTGGTGAGGTGGCAATGTCTGTCCTATGCACCAGCCCAGCACGGAAGGAAAGTCTTTCAGACATGTCACTCCTTCGGTGCCAAGCCAAGAGTCCGAGATACCATAGTTTTACAAATTCAAACTTTCTGGCTCCAATTTCTGATGTGCTAAGACAGCCAGCCTACAGTCTTCTGATTATAGGAAATTCAGCATCTAGAAGACGATGCAATTTTATTGCCTTTGCTGGTTTGAAAGTGATACAGCAGCAATACTCCACTAATTGACCAGGTCCTGGTTGTGGCTCTTCAGTAGGGAAAGTACAGGTAAGCAGGGTCCTGGAGCAGGGAGAGCTCTGGTGTTCTCTGATGGCTGCCAGATGGATCACCAGCAAAATCTCTGTTCTGGGATTTTGTCTTACTCCTCTGCAATATCAAGAAAAAAATGAAGGTGTCAGAGCTCAATAAAAGATGACATGAGGACTGGCAGACTATGCACCACAGTATGGAATTGGGAACAATCCTGGGAGAACTTCCTTTGCCTAGCTGCAAGAAGCTCATGTTTTGGGAACAGAAATATTCCAATTCTAGGCACAGAGTCTCCTTCAAATCCTACAAATCTGATAGCAGGCAGTAACGTGACCTCAGGAACCTTCATTTCAATATCACTTTTCAGTGAGACAAGTCTCACATTGAGCCAGTTGTGGGAACGTTTCCTGGTCTGCAGGACATGCCCCCTGCACCTCCTGAGCCCTGGCACAAACACACTTCTCACACTAATGCTGTCATGCCCATGCAGCCCCTGGTATGAGATCACACTTCAGATGGGTTTATGGAGATGCAAACCGTCACACACTTTCTATGCCCGTGCTACCTCCTGGCAAAACATCAGTCAGCTCCTGTCCAGAAACCATATACACCATGTTAATACAGTCCAGGGTGTGAGCTCAATAATCATACTTCAGAGTACAAGCAGAGCTGGCAAGTGAGTGCCTGCAACCATGCAGGCGTGTTCTTTTACTGATAGGAAGCACAACCACCCTCCTGTCATCCTTATTTATGATAATAAGGGACAAGAATAAGGAAAGAGAGGAAAAGAAAAATATTGAGACTGCAAAATAGTATTCTGAAGTATATTTGAGAATCGAGACAACAGCTTTTAGTATTGTTTTGGAGACAAAACACCAGCTGGTGGTTGCTAGAACAACTGCATTTTTGCCATCAATATGGGAAGATAACTCTATCAGAACATGGGTACAAGAAATAGAAGTGCATAGATTTGTTCTATCATTTAAATATATGAGCTTCAAGGAGATCAAGCCTCTGGATGAATAGATCAGAATGCAGACCAACATGAAATTGAGGGATGATGATTACTGACACGGCTACACACAGCAAGATTGAAAGAAACCACACACGGTCAGTTCCTGTGTGTCAGTTGAAAGTGCAATGTTCCAGATCTCTTAATTTCTTCTTTGTGCACTCAGAACTAAAAGTAGTTGCATGTTTAGGTCTGATTTGGAGCATTTTATCCTAGAAAAACCAAGGTGCATCCACTCTTGTAGGCCTATGCTGCAAGCCATTAAGTACTTCGGAAATTCATGTTACTTGTCTACACCACATTACCATGCTAAGTTAAAGATATCCTCTAAACCCATTCATCTAAGATAGTTTATACAGTAGCAGTTCTTCCACAACAGCAAAGTCTATAGAAATTGATCCAATATTTGCTGAATTTTGCCTCTGCACTTCAGATTCATTTCTCAAAGGCATATAGTATAGTTTCTCCAGCATTCTGAGGCTTTGAAGTTCAAATTAGGTTTTTGCTAAACAATAATCAGCTTTCTGAAAAATAATGTAGCAATGTGATCATCATATCAGCAATGTGATCTAACAAGTGGCATGTGTTCCTGTTATTTCAGCAACACGCTACTTTGATACTTTACAAAGCGATAAAAAGGCAAAAGGCCAAATGATTTTATATCACTTGAGCTAAAAAACATTGCAATATTTCCCGAAAGAGGAAGTACCTGGATAACATGGATATAAGATCAAAATGGGACTGGTGCAGTCTACAATCCACAGTATGGATTGCTGTCAGAGGAATTTGTTCAAACAGTAAATTACAGGTCAGAGTGTCGCAGTGTGTTACAGACACTGGGCAAAGTACCAAATTGATGCTATCAAGTGACACAACCTCAAATATCCCCAAATGGGCTTGACTAAATACAACTGTTGGTTTGATGACTAGCTCAAGTCTTCATGTTTATTTCAACAGCCACTTAAAAAGATACATATTATAAATTTAGAAATATCTGAAGGTGTGCCTTCTGTCTACCTGTTGATCATTGGTTTGACTTTTTCATAAGTCCAGTCAGAATGTTTAGGGACCACTGGTGAAATTCCCAAAGCATAACATTTCAAGACATCACTATAAAACTACTGTAAAACATTAATGTTTGTATTTGTTTCTGGAGTCCGTCTACATCTGATACCTATACAGTCTTGAAAAGGCACATGGGACATTATCAGTGCAGCCTACCTGGAAGTGATCTGAGGAGACAAGAAGATTTGTGTGAATACAGCAGCTCTTCAAAAGAAGACACACCTATGGTTGAGATGAATATCCACTAGGTGTCTACATCTCAGGCTTGTGTTCACAAATATCTGTCATCCACTAACTGGAAACAATAAAAACTAACTTGCCTTACAAGATACTGAAAAAACATTTACTCATGGCAACGTTACTACACCTTTCTCTAAGAATCTGGGAAAGGCTACTATCAAAGCAATGACTGATGTAAAACAAGTTCCGTGAGGTCTATTATAGGTCTGTCAATTTTTAGACTAGTCTGGATAGTAAGAATTGTGCTCAGAAAAATCTCAAGTACCTTATGAAAAGAAATTGCCCCTCAAAAACAGTCAAAAGAAGTAACATAACCTTGAAAATTATTTGCAAAGGAAGCATCAGGCACAGTTTCCACAGACAGGAACATGAGGTCCTAAAGGAATGGCCATGTATACAAAGCTAGCAATCAAACAGCCTGATGAATATTACTAATTCCCAGGAAGATTAAAAAAAAAATAAAAGAGCAAGTCAAACATCATGACTTTGCATTTCAGCTCAGGAGAAGAAAAAAGAAGTAATTCTTAACGTCTAAACCAGACTTTGATTTTTCTCCCCATATTGAAAGCTGGAAACTCACTTTACGGGAAGATTTCTTCTTTATAGAAGACACAAGAATCTAGGAGCTGGAGTTTTAAGAGAGACCCCATATGTTGAAAGACTTACACCGTGAGACTTTCACAGCACCACAGTCATCTGTCATTTCTTTCCCCCATCATTATAGGTTCAGCTCTACACCTTGTTTTGGGTGAGGTACAGACTCAACTATCACTTTTCAAGCCATAATGCCAAGGGATTTATTTCCTAAAACCAAGAGTCATCAAAACCTACCTTTATTCTCTCTTTAGAAATGGCTTTAGAAATATAAATACTGTATTTATCTAGAGTATCAAAATACAAAGTGGTTGTACTCGTCACGAGGGAGAAAAGAGATGAACAGATATTCCTGTGCTCCAGAGAGACTTGGGATCTTCTTATTTTGTCACCTGAGAAACATCTCTGACATGTATTCCCCATGCAGAGGAGAATGAAATGCTGCAGAAGTTCCTATCTAGGTCACACTGCTTTTCCTACTGAGGCAATGGAAACTTTTAAGAGGGAATACTGTACTTCAAGAATCTTAATTAAAGTACAAAACCGCATTGTCATGGGTACTGAGCTGCACACATACATATTGCAGTCATCAAAACCATGAATTACTGTGCCCATTAGGTTATGAATTATGACCACATAAAAATCAGGTAGCTATTAACACCTAAGTAAATCAAAACAGAAAGAGTAAGATTGAGGAAGGGATGCAGAAGAGTGACAAAGATACTAAACAGGCTTTGTATATAGAAAGACTAAATAAACTAGGACCTTCCATTTCAGAAAAGGAAATCTGAAGGAGGATGTAGAGCAAAGACTGCAAGTGGGAAAAAAGGAACAAAGTGAAAATCTCTTGTATCTGCCTCCAGGTAATTTTACTTCTTAGTCCTTAGTTCTTGTAATGCCAGAAACAGCGAAAATGCAAAATGATTCCTTTCACTGTTATTTTATAATACAGAATATAGCTATTTTGTGAAACTCACTGCCACAAGATATTGTTTATACCAAAATCTTGCATGAGTTGGGAATATATGATAATGAATTAATGGAAGGAAAGTCTCCAAAGACTTGTAAATACAAGGCTATCAAAGATCATGAGAATCAAGAGGGGATGAATCAGGAAAGTTCCCTCACAAAATTGTCCTCTTCTTGTGTTATTCTCTAAGAGCCTGCTTCTGTCAGCTACTGGAGAAAAAGATCAGATCAAGATAGGTCTAAACCTTAGTCATTGCAGTTATATCTGTCATTTCTTTATTACACCTCTACATACCCTCCCCCAAGTAAATAACGAAGTAATTCATGCTTGAGTCATACGTTCCTTTAGCAGTTTCAGTGATTACAATGGTGTCCAATCTCAGCATTGTCCAATATCAGTTACTAATTGGTATCATGCAGATATGTAGCACCAGACAAGTGATTAGGTGACTTTGATTACTTCTTTTTTAATTTAAACATGACTAACTCCTTGCTCTTTCCTATCCTTTCAAGGACAGGAGTCCAATCAGAAGATGAGAACTGATATTCATACCTATGACTATGTTCATGTGGGGAATAAGTTTTAAGAATAGCTTATGTATGCCCTTTTCCTCTTGATTCATTAAGCGTACACATTAAGCAATTGGTGTTGAACCAGAGGGAGAAGAGCCAATTCTCTTGGGATGTACCAACCCTAGATGGAAGACAACATTAGCAGAATTAGGACCTTTTCCTCCCACTTTGCTAGACTCAGCATGCAACATTTCCTGACCAGAAGAAGATGTGGGGCAGATTGCTATTCATCAGCTCAGATTCCTTGCCAGTCTACACGAGCAGCAGGTGAGCATCAGGACGTGCTGACACCTAAACGTGAGAATTTTCATTCCAAAACGGTCTCTTCTGAAGACTGGCTACTCTGGCATTATATATTAAAGACAGTCAACTTGGAACAGGACTGCTGAAATACAGAGAATGATCTTTATCTTCCAAAATGTTTATACAAAGAAATTTAAACCAAAAAAGGTGACAGTTTAAAAATTAATGATGAGTAATAACACTCCCATAAATAGGATTCTAAGCTAATCCCAGAATTATTACCATTTGAAAAGACCTTTATTTATGATCATCAAGTCCAACAAGAATTGTATTACTGCAAAACGGGATGATTCAGGAATTGACAAAGTGGTTCTACATACTTTTTGGTTGCTCTTTTTACTTGCAAAGTCATAAAATACAACTTCACACATTTTTCCTTATAACAAGGCGCAAAAAACACTGGTCTGATTCTTTGACAGGCACAAATAAGTGATGTCACTTTACTCCTAATAACTTATCATCTTCATTTCCAGTAAGCTGCGTTCATGTATTGTCTGCATTAAAAAAAGGGAACCACCTTTAGAGAAATAATGATTCTGAAATGATCTACCAGCCATTTTCCACAAATCTTGTAATAAAAACCAGAGTGAAGCGTTTTAACTACAACCCTGAAATGATATAATCAGCAAATCTGAACTGGGAAAAAAGTTAGAGCTACATTGAGAAACAGATGGAGTGTACATAAAAGAATCACAGATAAGCCAGCATAAAGGAACTTAACTTTATATTAATCAAGGTTGAGATGCTCAAGGCAGCCATGGGGAGCCGTACGCATTAAAATTAACAGGAAATGCATGTAAATCACTGCCTGCTTCTTATCTCTCAACCGAGTTTTGTACAGAACATCACACAGAATTGCAGGTCTTTCTGTTAACCAGATTCCCTTGCTTCAAAAGTGATTTTGCAGTATGGTCAAGGAAAATATATATCTCAAAAAATGACTCGTAGATATCTGTTAGCTTCAATGAGAATTGAAAAAAAAAAATCTTACAAGGATTTAAAACTCCCACATTAAAGAGCAAAAAATGTCAGAATGAGTCTCAAATGTATGCAGTCATAACACTTGAAAATAAGCATGATGAAAACAAATAGCCAGCAAATATTCAGTTATAAAACCAATCATCTATCACACAGTCAAAAGCTGCCACTTGGCTTCAGTAAGAGATTTTTTCTAAATTCAGGCTTTTTGCAGTGATCTGTGTTATACTGGCAACTTTATACATATATATTTATATGAATTAAAATATACATTCTAATAAATATAAAAAGATATGGGCAACTTAACAGTAGTTCCCTGGTACAGGAATCCAAACATACACATAGTCAAGTCTCCAAAAAAACTCAGAACCTTATTATTAATCAAAACTCAATCACAATTTTTAATGCTAAGCAAACAGATAAACCCACCAGTGTCTCATACCTTTTGATCTGAAGATCATGTTAGCAAGTACACCCAAAGCAGATTACTCACTCTACAATTTGGTAGTATAAAAGTGAAGTTACGGGTTTATATATTCTTGTGACTACTTGTTTTTTAATTTCACTGCTGGATGATCCACAAAAGATAAAATTCCTGTTGTCAGAATCTATTCCATCACTTGAAAAACACACCTTACTCTGATACACACAGTACCGCGAACCAATCACCATCTGGGCTAAGCTGTAAAAGTAAAAGCAAATTCAAAGTCTCTATTTCAAATGAAAGCAATATAAACATAAGCAAGGAAATTAATGCAGACAGAAACAGTTCAATGCATGCATTGTGTGTAGTTTTTGTTAATTACTTTTTAAGTACTTAAGCACAGTAGTAGCTGAAGACCATCTGAAAGAGAGATTACATAAAACTGTTTCCAAGTGGGTGTTTCATGCTGAGCCACAGTCTGCCATGGTAGTACTGATTAATCAGGAAAGCCTTGCCTTTACTTTCAAGGCCCTTAATGGCCTGACATAATTTTATTCTCATCCTCTATTTTCAAGCATCAACAGGGTAGGTTCCTGCTTACATTCTGTCCTGATAGTTGAAGGCAGACACCAGCTAAACCTAAATAGCTATCTTAACTCATTCCATCATGCCTAAAAGAAGCTTTCCATTAAGATTCTCCCATGCTGCTCCCACTGACACCTTTCTGACACCTTTCAGTTATGACATCTACACCGCCCCCCCTCCCCCAAAAACCTCACAGGCTAACAAAAGGAATATTCATGGCAACCTGAAACCACTGTGATTGTAGCTGTTGGTCTCCATTTTCCATCTTGGACCTTACCAGAATCTCAGGGCACAGGTTCCTGTAATGTCTTAAATCCAATTAAAGCACGAATGGAAGGAGAGAGGAGCAAGACTTTGCCTTTTCACCTAATGACCTAGCTGTAATGCAAAGTCATATGTCCTAGAACTGTCAGCTGTTTGAATGAGAGACTTGATTTTCATGCTGCACTGATATACTGTCTGGCACAACAAAGTCCTTGTTCCATCAAGAGCCAATACAGAAGAAGAAATACCACCAGTAACAGCAGTAATGACACTGTACTGTAACAGCAATTAACCTACTGCAGCAGCTGCAAAATGCCTGTGGTTCAACTGCAAATTCACATACTGGCTTTGAAAGCAAATCCATGCAAGGTTTGAGCTATTGCCTTTTAATTTATTGTAGTTGCCATTTTAGTGATACAATTTACCTCCACAGAAAATCACTTTAAGCAAATGCAGGCACTTGCTGCCACCTAGCACAGCAATGTGTGGCTGTATGCTCACCAGTGCTGGCCCTAAATAGAGACCAGTTATAGCTCTGGGAAGCAAGCTGATGATACATGGAGGTATGCTCAGTCCACCTTACCCATACCCTTTGATAGGGGATAGGAAGTCAGTGGTTCTCAGTGCTGCTTGCAAAACAGATGATGGACAAACTGCACATCATTGCAACAAGTTCCTGTTCCAGAAGGCCTTTCTTTTTTGGATGGAAAACATCACACTCACGTTTCTGTCAGATGTCAGCCCACTCTGCCATATTTGCACTTTAGGGCATGAAGACAGTTGAAGAACTTTAACTGAAGAATAGTGTCTTTAATTTATTATTTTATTTGATGAAGCCATCTACAATTAGATATGGACACACACTAAAAACTCAAGCTGAGTACTTTTCACACACCAAGATACCCTGCAGCACTCAACAGCTCTCACCTTGGTGACACTTTCGAGTTGACACCTTTGACTCTGGTTTACTTCTGCCTAATTAAAACATTTTAGAAGAATTTAATTACAATATGGCAAACTACACAAATGTAAAGATCTTTCCTACAGAGAATTAGTGATGAATTGAATGATTTTTGCTTTTTAATCAAACTGTTGGCAAGCAGTGTGGGTTTCCTGTTTGTAAACAACCACATGAATGCTAAACATATTTATTCACAACTTGACATGAAATACAGCTCTCTAATTAATCATTTCCCTATCTAATTCAGACAAAATAAAGCTCCAAACTTGCACCCCTCTCTTATTATGAAATAGTCAGTTACACATAAATGAATAATTATCTGAATTATCAACTATCTACAGATGTGCAGCTCTTTTCAGCCCAGACAATGGCATACCCCTGATGCATGCTGGTAATCTTGCACACATTCACTTATTCTTTGTTTCAGAAAAAATCTCCTTACATATTAAATAAGCTCAATCATGGACTATTAAAACCATTGTTCCAGGTTATCTATTAATTGCAGGCTTCCCTATCTATATTCATTGCTAAGATGCCAGCCCTCTAACTGAAAAATGCCTGTGTGAGTGGGTAAAAAAAAAATGTTAAAGGCCAGGGGTTAAGACTAATTCTGTAAAAACAGGGTAACTCTTTTAGCTGTGAAAACTTGTCATTGGAATTAACTCCTCGAAATCCTGTCCTATTCTGAAATCATAAAGGTTGAATTTCAGATCCCAAAAATATTTGTTAGATCTTTTTTGATTTCAAAGGAGTAAATAATTTGCAAGAATAGTTCACCTTCATATCAACAGACGTTTAGATCTGAAAGACTGTATGATTACACTTCCTCTAAAACCTTATTTTCCTCCTCAGAAAGGCAACAATTAGGAGTCAATATGAAAACAGAGTAAATGATGCTGCTTGTGTTACAAGATTAAATTATTTGTAGGAACATTATACTAATCAAAACCAGACCAGAAATGTAATTCACTGCTTGATTATGGTTTGAGGATATAATGGCAGCGTTTGTATGCTTTTTCCTCCACTTAAATGGGAAAAGTAAATTTACAAGATCTTCACAAGCTCATTACATTCAACTAGAATAGAAGCAATGTACAGGCATATTGCACAAGTGACACCTTTGACAGAGAAAAACACTTCTACTGGTAAAATAAATCAACAAAAATTTCACAAACAAACAATTAAAGACACAAAAGATGTGTCAAGACCTAGTCTAGAATACCATGATGCCAATTCTTTCTAAATACTATTTTTCCTTACAGTTCACCCGTGAACTAACGAGCCACCACATTTCTTACAGATGTAATGCCAGATTGCTCCCTAAGGAAATTTTGAATCACCAACTTTGTTTAGATATCTAGAACTCGTGTATAATATGCTGCAAAGCAGTTTGCCTTGTTGTGATGGAAAGAGGAGCCGGGAAAGGAGGGAAAACAATTTAACTTTCTAATTCATGAGGTCGACTGAATGATTCTTGAATAACAACAGATAATACATTCATTATCAAAGTTTCACTTTGTTGTTTGTCTTCAGTGTCTGCAGCTGACAGATATACTCATTTATAATCCTTTGCCTGTTGCAGGCTAGCAAACTCTTTTGAATTAGTTCCTCAACTTCAGTCTATGAAGATAATTCTTTCCACAAACAACTGGGCAATGTTTCAAACCTTTGCTTTAAGAAACCCTGAAAGTCCTATATTGTACCTAACAGCAAAACCAACATGCTCTTTGCTGCTGTTAGCTGGAATCTCTGTTCTCTTCAGAACCAAATACAACCTGGATGAAAAATTTAAGTAGTACCAAAACTAAGCTCCTGAGAAACCCACAAATGTCTGAACTGCTTCAAATTTGATCCAAATCAGAAGCATATCTGAATCTCCAAGGACTTTCATTCAGTAGAGTCCAAAAAACGTCTTTGTTTTCAAATCTGTTCCACTTTCTGTAACTCCTTCTCACCGTAACTGCCTGAAACAAAGAAAATATTGCTGTTCACATCAATGAAGTAAAATACTTCTCTTTTTAGGGTCACAAACTCTCTTTTTTGTTCCACAACCAAGAGTGAGACACTACTGAAACTTCATGAAGAGGAATATGTATTTTTAAAAATATTCGACAAATTAAAGCCAAGATAAATGGTACAGTGATTACTGCATTCCTCCCTTCATTTGGGATTATTCTGATCATATGGGAATTTGAGAATCCTTACAAAATCCACTACGAGTACATGATCAAAGCTATCTCAGAGATGCAATGACTACCAATCACAACTCCAGGCAATTCATTTCCTCCACACAAAATTGATGCAAATCAGAAAGGAGCAGCACTTGGAAAGTGTGATAGGTCTTTGTTGAAACAACCAGTACACTTCTCTCATAAACAGTCAAACATTTTACTGTCCCCATGTCTTGATTTTTTTAACAAACTGGATGACAAACTCTAAATATTTTATTAACTATGTATTCAAGTGGAATTCAGAATGAAAGAAAGAATGAACTGTGGCAGTAACTTGTGGATATTCATGCATTATAATTAAAATACACAAGAATTTGTAAAGGTTCCTTTGCACTTGATGTGGAAGAAAAATGCACTGTCATGGATTAAGAACAAGACAGGTCAGAAATCAAAAAGCAGAATGAAAGGGTCAGCATTCATTTTGGCAGATGTCTAGCAGTGAATGTCTCAGGGTTTCATTTAAAGTACACACAAGTCCTCTAGACAGGTGAGAAGTCATATAGCCAGTGGTCCAAAAAAAGCAAATTAATTGGCTGGAGTTGACAAAAAGTAGCAGGAACAATAATACAGCAATGTTGAAATGATCCAAATTACCAGTTCCTGCACTCTTTTATGTATGAACATACTCCTCTGCTCAAGCAGAGCAGCAAGATTTCTGTACATGGCAGTATTTTATTCATGCTGTCAAAAACACCCAATACCTGCTTGAAGTCCAAATAATCAAGTTTGGATAAAAAAACCAAAAAAATACATTTTCACAACTCAACTTGTAGTGTCTTCAAATATTCAAAGTAGAAGAGTTTAGGAAAAATCTCATGCAAAACGAATTCTCAATGGATTAAAATGTAAACAGGTGTGGTACTTCAGAGCATCAACATAACTATACTTCTACTTCATTAATCTTTATGCAATTCTTATCTTTACCTGTTCACATAAAGAGAATGTTCTTTTATAGTCACCACTATCAGAAGTACAGAGGATATATAAAGCAATTTAAAAGAAGTCATAGAATCATAGAATGGTAGGGAGTGGAAGGGACCTTTAGAGATCCCTTTAGAGTCCAACCCCCCTGCAGAAGCAGGTTCACCTAGATCAGGTCGCATAGGAACATGTCCAGGCAGGTCTTGAAGAGCTTCAAGGATGGAGACTCCACTCTGGGCAGCCTGTTCCACTGCTCCCTCATCCTCACAGTGAAATAGTTTTTTCTTATATTTAAGTGGAACTTTTTGTGTTCCAGCTTCATCCCATTACCCCTTGTCCTGCTGCTAGCTACTGCAGAAAAGTCATTGCTATTGAAACTAGTCTCCCACTGACCTTTAGATATTTAACCTTTCCAAGCATATGAATTTTACCCCTGAAGAGTGACTAAATACTTCAGGACATTTTAAGGCTTTTTTAATTTTTGGTTTGTAACTGCCTCTTACAAGGTTTATTTAACTCTTTTATTTTAGTAGCCTTCTGTTAAAGGTTACTGTCAGAGAGAAGACTATCAGAGATGATAATTCTGATCCAAACTGCTAACACCTTGGCTCTTGTCCTGTGTTTATTCATTCTGTATTCTCCTCCTTGAAGGATAGGCTGCTTGGGCTGTAGAAAGCTCACTGCATTAGTGTTTCCAGCCTTATTCAGCACCATACTTCACCACAAATTGCCAAGGCAAGACCAAAAATGTGACATATTATTGTCACTGGGATGTTTGGATTTTTAAATCTAAGCAGTTATACCTCAAACTGGCCATTGTTTTTTTTGCACTTATTTACAATAAGCACTCATTCAATGTCATCATTTCAGTTATTTTCTGACCTGGGCTTCAAGTTGCTATAAAATTTCCCTTCCTGCAAAACAACTGTGGTCCAGTTAATCACCATCATAGCCTACCTCTATTATTACCTGCTAGGCTTTGATTACCAGGACCTCAGCAAATCCAATACCACTGATTTCCTCGTATGGCTGCAGCTGTGATGATGGCTTCTAGAAAACAATGGAACTTGTAGAAAATGCTGAAGTAGTTCTACACTGAGAGCTGCTGCTTTCCCTTTGGTATAAAATTAATGCACAAAGCCACTTTTGAAATATTTTTTTACTCTTCAGGTTTTGAAATGAAAACACAGTGAGCTCTTGCAGGTACTACTTGTATTTGTCTGAACTCTTCTACCAAACCCAAAGCTATGGAATTGCAACCCTCCTTTATGCCCCACATTATTTGACAATCCCATCTAATGTCAAGAGCTCTGAACACTCCCACTTAATAATGGTTCACATGAAGAAGACATTGCTATTCCTTCAAATATTTTATAGTCAAACTGTAAGAACCTACTTACAGTCAGTATACAAAATCAGACAACTGCTGTAGTCAGGATCTACATTTAGCTACAACCATTGGTTGTACAACAGGCAGGTCAAACTTTTCGAACAGATTCTGCAAAGGTTCATCTTCTATATAGCTGAATATGGATGCCACCAGGATTGTCAGTTCACTCACTGGTGATTTTCAGGCCTTCACTTGTATGGCATGTGTTTGGAAGCATTCTTCTAAAAGCATGTTTGTCCATATGTCAAAAAATGTGCATGAACACAGTTCAACACTGCACACAACTGCAAATGTTAGGACTCGCATACAAACCTTCAAAGAAATAAGAACATTTTATTGATTTTTTTTCATAGCTCTTTTGGTTTTCCAATTATGGAAAAGCTACAGGTAGCACTTTCCTTCACTATAACATGATGTTGAAGTTGTCAACTTTTTCTCATTAATTTTTCATTTCTACAAGAAAAAGTCTTTTCTGGGAGCACTCAGTGGCAGTACAAATCTGTTTCATTCACTTTTCAACATTAGACATATATTCCTAAGTTTTCAATTTCATTGCATAACTTGCTATGCAACTCGCACACATCAACCAGAGCAGCAGTTTTTCACCAAAAACATCTAACTTCACATACACCTTGTCTTGCCTTAGGCTTAAATTGATTAATTCACCTTTCACTTGTGGTAAAATCTTCCACCAAAAATGTTATAGTAGGAATTTTAAATTAAATTAATTATGCTGTTGAAACCTACATTGAATTTCTGGTTTTCAGATACTCCTTCCTGTGCAAAATAGAAGGACTACAAAGCAATAGTAGTCTCAGTCATTTCTCCTCCAGTTCAGTTTAATTCTCACATTCTCAGATCTTTTGCAAGAAAATGGGAGTTAGAGAAAGCAGCCATAAAAGTTACTCAGAATCTCAAAGCTTCACTTAAACTCTATTACATTACTGAATGGAAGATTACAAAATGACTTTTGACAGGAAATACCTAACACTCTAGAAGGTAACAACATACTACAACTGAAAGCACAGACTCTGAAAATTCAAATGGATACAAATGAATCTCAAGCATAAAACCACATTAGCTATGGAAAAGCTTACAGGTATATGCATGAGATCTGCCTAAACCAATGCAGTATATATAATGAAGATGGAGAATTTCTTCTAAAAATACACATGCTAATTCAATTACAGGACATTGAACTCAAGGCAGGAATTTTTAAAGGTCTTTCCTAATCTTCAAACCTGTCTCAAGGAGCACATACAGATTTGGTTTTGTATAACCTCCATGTACCTTAACATATTGAGCATATTACAGACAGAGTAAAAGGGTAGCTTTTACTTGGCTTTAGACTGCATAACTAGTTATAGGTGTAGAACTAGCAGATGCAAGCCTGGTCATCTGCATTCATTTTGGTAAGGCTCTACCACATGAACAGTTGACCTACTTGAAACAAATTTTGTCTCATTAAAGTACTGCAGATATACAAGAAACTGAGTTCAAAAACCAGTGAACTGGAATGGCAGATACTTAACACCATGCAAAAAGAACATGTACCTTAATAACAAAAACAATAACTGAAAGAGATTCTCAAGCAAGTAAAGTAAATCAAAGCTAGTGTTTCCCTGGATATACATTCGAAGTCATAGAAACAGAAACAACTAGGACATCTCCTGCAATACTGATGCTGACAGTGCATCAAGGAGGAAACAGAAGAAGCTACAGTAATTTCAGGGTTCATTAGAAACACAGAGGGTAGGGAAGAAATCTGTTTTTGCCAAATACAAGGAGGGCAAAATCACTAAGGAAAGAAGCTTTAATTTCAAGCCTCTAAAGTGAGTATTATGAATAATTTAAAGTTGAAAAACCCCAGCAACCAAGTATTTGTGCCTCTATGCTCTAGAAATGTAGACACTAAGTTATGTAAGTACAAGCTTCTGCAAAACATGAAGATAATGCCCTAAAAGTGAAACTCTAGTGATCTTTTTTCCTATGTGCCTTTAGCATCCTCCTTTGCTTTCCCTAAAGATTCCTAGTGAGTGAATATCTATTGGCTGGAGCACTTAGCAGGTGCTTCCTGGGCTGAAACAGAATGAAAATGAGCCATGTAGTTTCTATGTGCCGTTCCAAAAACCTCATCAGAAAGCTTTCCATAATTCACGGAGAATCTTTCACTGACTTAAGTGAGGGCTGGATGTGAGCAAAGGCTAATACACTTTTCAGCAGTAATTATGTCTAATAGCGAAAGACATCCCTTCAAATTCTTCTGCTGGCCTTTAGTCCTAGAAAGCTGCAGATGCTGTGCCATAGGTGGCACCTATTATAAAGGACACACATTTCCAGTGACCTTCCTTGCAACAGGTAGTAAAATTAGGACGTCAAGGGTAATTTAAGACACTGAGAGAGTAAGAAAGTGACACAGCATCATCCCAGTGAACAGTAGCAACAAACATCAGATGACTGATGATCGGTATATCCATCAGCTGCTCCCTTGACAGCTTGTTGTGATGGTAGGACATGAGAGGAGAGCAGGCAAGTTCAATCTAGAAAACAAACTAGGCTTATACAAAAAAACTATGCTGAATGTATCAAAAAGATGATGAAAAAACCCTAAATGTTTTGTTTATGAAGTCGCTCAGTTTTGTAACCCTAGGCATTGTAACCCTAACAAAGATGAACTGATTTTCATCTGACAGTATCCCTTTAATAGCACAATGTGTGGTAAAGATGCAAAATACTCCTCCTGTGACAAACAGCATATAAAAGGAGTACATTTGGAGGTTGCTAGAAATGCCTGTTTTCAGTGAACACTGTGCATCTACTATGCCAGGTGACACTGTTTTCTGTCTTGCTGCTGAAGGACAGAAATTACAAACAGCAGCAGAATCACTGGCTTTATTTTCACTTGTATTTGAGACACAGAAGGCCACTTCTAGGCCTTTTCATACACAAAACAAGTCTGACTAGCAGGAAATAAAATGCTACACTGTGGTATTCTGCAAAGAATTGTAGAAACACACCACCACTGAACATCTGAAGACAAGAAAAGGTATGCCCCTTGAGAGGAAATGAAACACAAGCATGTAACTATTACATGCCTAAACAGGGAATGGGGCTGCAGAACAAAGGATATTAAATGGTATTTAATAGCATTTAAATATGAAAACAATGGTAGAAGTGGTGTGACATGGCTTGTACTCTTAACCATGTACGCAACTTAGTCACATTTCTAAAACTGCATTTATTCTGATGGACTTTACAGCTTGAATTAGTGATTAAAATAAAAGCAACCTGTGCAGTGGTGATTTAAAACTATTATTAATCCTGTGAATTAATCATTCTAGTGACTATTCATCTAGCACAACATATGATGGAGAAGGCAGCTACCAAACTCTTCAAACCATGTCTATTAGAAGCCTCTATGATCCTTCCTCTCCCTCCTTCCTCAAATATTTATTTTTTAACAGCAATAATGACCTCAGTATTCAAGTCAGCCTTTGAAGATTAATGACCAGTGGAGGTTAATGGTCCTCAGCTATTCTTCAAGCCATCAACTCCTCCCAGCCAGTCATTAATCCCCAAGAAATGCCTTAATGCTCCACTTATTACTGCTTAAGCATCAAGCCTGTAAGTTTTCAGGGCATTAAATCTCAAAAACTAACCTTTTTCTCTTCATAGACCACTATTTCAATAAAGCAGACAGATGAGATGAAATGAAAGTGACTTTATTTCATGGGGATTCTCTTCAAGTTGGCAAAACAATAACATTTATTTATGCTTATTTGCATTTATTTGTTTTGGACACAAATAACATCTTTCCTGTCAATTCAGTAAATTTCCTGGCAAAATGCTGACATGAAACCTTCTTCAGTCAGCATGTCAGCAGGAAAAAAAAAGCTTAATGAGAACAGTTTTTATTATTTTCTTTCTGCTGCAGGAAAAACAACAACATGGAGGAACTACTAATACTCTCCACTTCTGCTGAATATGTCATTAATCTTTGATACCTGAGTATATACATACACCTGCACTCTGCTTCACCTTAGCACCAGTGAGCAGCAGCATCTGCAGCAGCAGAGCATTTTTGGAGGACGTGGCTTTGCAGAACTCAAGGCCACACAATCTGGTTTCTAACATAGGCTTTGCCACTGACTGTTGAGTAATCTTGGGAAAGCCTTGTTATCTCAAGAGACTTTTCTCTTTTCATGCTTTACCTGTTTAGATTAAACTGCTTAAGGAAGAGCTCTATTGCAAGATGCTAAGAGATCTGGATATCAGCCAGGGCTTCTCTTCTGTAATCCAACAAATCTCTTCAAGGAGCCATTAAACTCAATGTTCACCTGGACACAATTTTGTAGACCAAAGTGGGACAGCATGTAAAAATTACTTTTCCTCCAAATCATTTCTTGCTCTTTTGGAAAGTCATGATACATGGTAAAGTACTTGTTTTATTGTCTCTGGATGCCAACAGAACAAACCAGCAAAAATGGCAAAAAACAAAGTCTTTATTCAAATAGTGACATCATCAATCAAATTTCATCTATGTCCATTCAGAAGGTCAATTATCCAAATGTGTCTAATTTAGACTGTACCTGATCTAGGCAGCCCATCAATCATTTAAAGGGCAGCCTTTCTTTGCCTTTTTCTTTACCCTTCTCTTATTCTTTTAAATGGACACAAAGTTTTACATTATTTTCTTACTGTCATCCTCTGGCTAATAAGACCTGGTTTACAATGCATTCACAACTTGAATTCTGTGACATATAAAAGTAAAATTCTTTGTCGGGTTCAGTGTCCACAGGTATGACAAACAAAGCAAGTTTTCATTATTTTCCTATCATTTCCTTTGAGGAAAACACCACAACAGATTCAGAAAAATGTTGACATTACATTTGGAAAAAGACTAGACACGATTTCAGACTATTATCATACTCATTTCTATTGGCACTCAAGTCACATGAGTCATGAAGGCAACAGGGCTCGCTGTCAAACATGTGCAAACTGACAAGCTATTAGAATGCCAACAAGATGTATTCAATTAGAAAATTTACTCCAGCACTGAAAAAGCTTGCTTTTAAGATAAGGCAGAAGTGTTGTGCGTGTTGACCAGGAAAAAATGATACAAAATTAATAAGCATAGACAGAAATTTCTCTCTTCTGCACTAAAAGCTACAAAGAAATTAAGTCCAAAATATTAACTCTGAAAGAGGTCATATCCAAAATGTGTCAAAGGAAAACAGCATGGGCAAGTCCATGTCATGGTTCTGCCCCAGAGACTGAAAAGATCTGTGACCTTCTAGAAGCCACTCTGAGTCTCTGACCTTGGGACTCAAAGACCTTCAGTTTTTGACACTAACTTTTCCTCCAAGTATTATATACATTTAATTCTCAACTTCAATCAGAGCTGGAACCCAAACTTCAAATACCAGTTAACCCTTAACCAAACACATCTTGGCATTAAAAGACACCATGGCTGTTTCCTTACTTATCTTTCATAGTGATCATTGTTGCTCCATCAGTTGGGTGTGAACTGCGGAGATGTGCTCAGTCCCTACTTCCTACCAGGGAGGTAAAGTGCTGGTGTAAAATGGAGTGCAGGGGCTGAAAGGAGAATCGTTAAGGGAGGAAGAAAAAGAAGTTAAGAATACAGGTTCCCACACGGGAAAGGACGAAGACGGAGGAACTGTATAGGTAATTCATCTAAAACTTTGGGCTGAGAGAACACATTTGAAGCCAGATCCTGTTACCAGGCACAGATTTGGAATTATGCCACAGCCCCTGAAACCAGCATTTACCACCTGCCATCTTCTGTGCATGCAATATGAACACTAATTAAAAACAAAAAAAAAACACCTATGAGGAGCTGCAGTTATTCTCTTCATGGGCAATGCAATCTCTTTCTTTTTTCAACCTTCTTCCTTTTAAAGTTTTCCAGAGAGATGGTTTCCATTTTATTTCAGATATTAAGCACCTTTGGCAGGGTTTTGAAAAGAGAAATGCAGACTGGGTAAGTGAAGAACCTACTCAGCAGAGTCCCTGCCTGCATTAGGAAGGACACATAGCAAGCTAATTTCAGGATCAAAGTCCTACAATACAGCTCTTGCTGTTAGGATTTTTTTCTTATGATATTCCCTGTTCTTTGTTTTTTACAAATGTTTAGTTCCAGGTTTTCTAAGATTAAATGACTATACTCCCTCCCTCATGTTTACACCTTTTATACACTTCAAAATGCTCAGCATGTCCCTCTTCCCAGGGAGTATAACTTTTTAATGCTTCCCTCTAACCCTTTCACCTCCTGCCTCCCGTTATTTTTGATGTTGTCTTTGATTTACTCAGACACAGAAGTTTTACAGAAGGAGAAAATGAAGGCATTTATCAAAACTTACATGGGAATGATTTCAAAAGGTAGGAAATATAAGTTTTTCCTAGTCACATATTTACAAAATGCAATAAAAATTCAACACCTCCCTTAAAAAACAATTAACAAAAAAGTGAACACTTTGATAGTACCTCAGGGTAGAAAAGGTATGGTAGAGCTTAAAAAACTCTGAACCAGAGAACAGCAGCAGGATAAGGGAAGTGTACTTGAAATTTATGATAAAAATGTGTATAGAGCATGCATGGAAAATAGGTACATGTGATTTGAAAAAAAGAGAATAAAAATTAATAGGAGATAGTATGCTGACCTCTAAAGGTTTCCTGAAGGTGAGCTTGGAGTGACAAGATCTCTTATGGGTGCCAGAGATACGAAGGTCGTACACGGATTTCCCTCCATGACCAACAATAATCATAAAGATATAGCATCTGCAGCACTCCATTTTGTTTCATGTCATTTATTTGGTTTCAGCTTTTTGATGCTGGTCTTTTGAGGAAATCAGTTTCTATAGAAACAATTCTGTCACTGGTGCAGCACGTGAGAAGTTGTGTCAGTGAAAAGTTAGTTACATACTATTTTGAAATCTGGAAGGATGGTTTGGGTAAAACAAACAAAACAAACTGTACTGAAACGTCTGTTCTATATGTGGCTGTACCAACTGCCTTTACCCGGGGGATAGTCAGTGCTTCACTGTACTGTATCCAACCTATGGAGAAACCTCTTCCCTTCCCTCTACAGTCAGTTGCTGAGAAAGAACAATATTTCTAAAGTTTCCAACTCCAATAGAATTTGAAGCTCTCAGACATACTCCTAAAGGAAGGATTCTGTCTTAGCATCCCCCTTTGCAAAAGAGAAGTTCAGCATTCAACAAGTTATTTGCCTTTAATTCCAAGTGCCAAGAACAAGGTCATCCCTGCTTATCTATTCATGATGGTTTTTCTGATCTGAATGAAATTACTCCAATTATTCTTGAAAGGTATGAGACACCTCTTCATGTCCTCCCTGCTAAGATCTTGGAAGAAGTGTTGTTACAGAGCTGTTGTGATTGTGGGAGCCCTGCTCTTTTAGCAAGGAGGCTGGTGCCCTAATCTTTCACCAAGGAAGTAAGGTGTAAGGTGGCCCTACTTTACTGTCCCTGCTGCAGTCTGCTACATTCTTGAAACCTGAAGCTCCAGGAGTCCTATAAAATTACCATCACAAATGCTATTTGGAAAATAAAACCAAAGAGGAATCTACAGCTTACGAAAACAAACCTCACGTTCCCAAACTGTCACAATACCAGCAAGAAATAATATTTGGCTTCAAAATACACACAGCAATGTGAACGCTGCTTAAGGCTCTGTAGAATTACACGTACGTTACCTATGTGCATCACGTGGAAAATAAAAAAAAATCAGTTTGCTCCCTCTGCACAAGAAGTACACAGGTAGGAAGGACCTAATCTGATCTTAGTTAGATTAATACAAAACGTCGCCAACTTTCCTGTACCAGTAATTTATAAATAATAGCAATATCTCACTGTGAAAAGAACCAGACCTTGACTGCTCATGGAAATAAATCTTCTCTTCCTGTGACAGTTTTGAAATTTCATCTATAACTGAAAAAAGAAATTTGAAAATTATTTTCCATTAAATCCATGGAAGCACTGACCTTCAGGATCTATAATGTTCAAAGAAAAGACACTTTCACTTCTGATTGTCAGATCGATTGCAAATACAGTCTCAGCAACTGCAGAGTAAGCATTGAGAAATGCAATCTGAGTGACCACAACTCATTCATTCTAATTTATTTAAGCAGCTTTTCCACTGTCAATAGAATTGCACAATTCAAGATTCAGCCCTATAGATGCCAAGCAATCAGGAAACCACTGTCACATATGAAGTGATCTTAAGCATCGGAGTGACAAAATAAAGCACATGTTCCTACAAGATTCCAAATTAATAGGCCAATGCATGTCTCCAATTAAAACCTCAAGTTATCCTTTGTATTTAAAGATTTTAAACTTAAAGACTCCATAAGCAGTTTAGTTAAAATACTAAAATGAATTCCCAAGCTGCAAATCAGACCAACCTCAACACAATAAGAGTCTGGCTGGTGTAAGATAAGCCTACCATGTTCATTCTGGAGAAGTGTCCCAGATAGAAACTGTACCCAACATCTTCACATTGAACTATTTAGTTGAAAACAAACATTGTATTTTGTCCATTCTCAGCTCCTGGCCTACTAACTATGATGCAACAGGTATGTAGATTCAAGGTGCAGAAGCTGCTTTGATATTCCATTTTCCTAACTCTGTAAGAGCCGAGCTGGGACCAGAAGCTCCACTGCCAGGAACAAACTCAGCTTTCTACCAGCAAAACTTCTCCTTGAAGAGGCCTTCCTTGGATCTTTCCAGCTTGAGGTTACAGAACTGATTCTGACATACTAAGAACAATCCTTCTCGGAACAAATTTAATTTCTTTGTGATGTCAGCCTCCACACAATGATCAGAACCAGTGAATGAAAATCACACAAGTAAAAAGCACACAAATGTCACAGCCCCTGTCCTGCACTCCTCAGCCAGCCTGACCCAAACCAGAAAAATACATCCAGGTTTCCCTATGGCCTAAGGATTAAAAAGAATCATGTGACACCACTTGTCTCTGTTTACTTCAGTGAAAGGTACTCAAAAACACTTGGAGAATTGCTGTAAAACCTTTCAAGAATTGGAAAAAATTGTTATAGCTTTAAGTGCTTTTGCCTCAAACCCTTCAAGACTCTGTTATCTAAAATGTTAGATAATGCCTCAGTGCATTACTAAGTTAAAGCCCCTGGTCCAGGGCTGAAAAGCTCTTGAATACGAGAGCAGATCAAAGCAGGTAAGCTCAATAAACTGTGTAGTCACTGTTTAGGGGCCTGAGGAGCATCACTTCCACAGCATGTTGCAAGTAATTTTCTCTGGTGACATGCTATGTTTTGTCTTACTGAACATTTAACCTCTAGATTTAGACAGCACACATTTGGCACGGGCACATTTCTTTAGGGAACACCAGAGTGGTTACTTCAAGTGACAGTTTTCTAATTATTCTGTCAAGCATCAATCTGTGAAGCTCCCAGTTCCTCAGCACCCTGACTGACAGGGCAATCAGTGCTTTACTTAAAGCCTCTAGAGCTATTCGGTCCTGACAAATGCTTTTAAAAAAAAAATCCCAACCAACTCCTCCTTCCCAGTGTTCAAAGGGAGTGCAGTATTTGACTTCCAAAACAACTCTCCACTCTCTGCAAGTACAGTTCCCCAAACTAACTACAAAATTGCATTAGTACATATAATGCAGATGGAGAAAGAACAGACCAAAACAGTATTTTGTCTTATACTACAGCAATTTCATTTCAGGCATTTTATTTTGGAGTAAATCAGCTGATAAAAGTACATCAAAACCAGAGAAGGAACTGAGATAATGCAATCATTTTCACTAAGATGATTTCCTTCTCTTGAGAGCGAAAAAAAAAAAAAACCCTTCACAGCACTTTAGCTCAAATCCAAGTTCCCTTTATTTCTGATGAATATAATCTTCTTTTCTTGAGAGGGGTACTGTGACTGCTCTTGGGGTCTTACAGCACCACTGACTCTAAGAAGTGGGAAAATGAGGGACTTTGTGAGTGATAAACAATTAACCCTGCACTAAGTTCTGGGAATCATAGAAGCTATTTAGTAGTCATGATCACGACTTCCTAAATAACATGAAATGCTCTTTATCTATTGTGTAATTAAATTCAACATCAGGGCCAAGATTTTGACCAACAAGTTCACAGTACAATTACACAAGGTCTGATTTATATGCCAAGATTCTCCAGCTCAGAATTCAGTAGTGGAGTTGCTCTTCTTGGCTTGCTAGGACAATCTTGTCTTGGTATTGCTCACTGTGCACAACAGCAGCACCTACACAAGCAAGTCACTAATATCAGTTTCTGTTGCGATCGAATTTGTGGCCAAGTTGCTCCTTTGATTTTAAAAGGCAAACTATGAATAATCCAAGTTTGGTGACTAGCCCTTGATCATGATAACTATGGAGTGCTTGATGGTAAAACACATTGGCTGAACTCAGTAAGACTAACAAATAAAGATCAAGTCAGGTGTCAAATGCAGGGTAGAAGCATATAGCACATTTGATCATTAACAGGAGTGAACTGCAGAAAATCTCTCTCTGGATTTAATGTTTAATTTTTTTTTTTAGGACATTAAATATGTAAATATATTCACACACACAAAATTCATTTTTTTCTTGGATCTGAGTCAAAACTCCCAGTACTTAGATTTATGTGATTTATGAAATGAAGCCTGTTCTAACCAGAGCTCCGATCTGGCATGGCCAGCAATGGCTGCATAGTTTTGTTAGGGTTTTTTGGAGGGCTTGTTTTGTTTTGGTTTTTTGCTGGGCAGCTTAACACTAGATGATTTTTACATACAATTCAACATCTCATCAACAACATGAAATGATTAATCTTCCTGAATGGAGCACTGGAGATGGAAGCATCGCACAGTGCAAGAAGGAATGTGAGAGTCTGGTGTGAACAAGGGGCCAGTGGTAGGAGATGAAGGACTGAAGCTGATCTAGAGCAGCACTGTTAATCAGGAATTACTCATCTGGCCTAGTAACGAGCCAGGTCAGTCACCCAATCTATTTCTGCTTCTATAGGTTAAGTCCTCTGCCAACATAGCTCATTTTGCTTTTTCACGGCAGGGTCAGCTGAGAGTAGGCACAAAGGGAGAGGAGGTGCAGCCAGCGAATACTGTCTTTAATACAGTAAAACTGCCACAGACCTGATCCCTTGACAAAAAGGAGTGAGAGCTGATCACTGATACTGCAAAAGGAAGGAAATTCTTTGACAAAAAGCCCAAAACTGTGGTGGTCAGTAAGATGGAATCTGTTCCATTGGCAGAGGGGAAGGTTCAACCCATCTGCTTATCTTAAGTTCAACACACTTCTAGCATTACCAAGGCAGTTACATGAATGTGGTTGAAACGTAGGCACCACCTTTGCTTTAACTGCTTTCATCTTTTCAATTCAATCACTTCCACAGTTTGTATGTCTACGTGAATACAAAAATGTATTTGAGATTTAAAGTAATACACACAAAACCCCCAAAATAACTGTACAGGGCCCCATGAAAGTTTTGATTAAAGGCAAATTCTTCACAATTCAGAGAGCACATAATCAATGGTTGAAGAGGAAAACCTTCAGGGAGCAGCAGCAACTAAACAATTCTGATAAAGTTTCTGTGACTTTTCAGCAAATAGTAATTTGTTCTTTTATATTTATTCAATGAGAAGTCAAGCATTGCAGTCCCAGATCTTTAAATCAAATGATTTGCTGGGCATCAGGCATTCAGCTTTCACCACCTACTATAAAATATTGACTGTACATTCATTCATTGCTACCCAATAATGGATTCTTCTTTTTTTTTTTTTGCCAGCTACAGGCCTATAGCAGTATTCTGGGAGGTTCACTTAAGTTTTCCTTAAGAAAAAAAAGAGATCCTCAGCATTTTTAAGTTTTAATCTTGTTTACACCACATAAACATGTATGTAAACTATTTTCTTAATGAGATGCTTTTACTCTTTTCCCCTATTACCACTATTAATTCCAAATCTATCACGTACATAAACCACCCACAGTTTACACAAAGGCTTCTGCTTTAATCACAAAGTTGGCATTACTCTGTCAAAGAACAGAGTTTTATGTTAACTTTTACTTAATGAGTTTCTCAGCTGCAGTCTGTCTGTAAATTCAGCTCAATCTGGCCAAGAAGAAGTTTCTTTCTCTTTTCTGGTAAAGTGAATACTGGCTTACACAGTCCAAATGTCATCCACTCAGAAACACAGTTTTATGGCACTAGTGGGAGGACTGCTGTGCTGCTTACAGAGGCACTTCAGAGGTTCTTGGTCAGAGGAAAGCATTTCTCTGCCATGACAACTTCAGCTGGCTGCTCCTCTGACTTGAACTGTGTGCTAGCAGCAGCAGAGTGCTCCTTCTCCCCTGCGCTTGCAGGGAATGAACATCTGCCGCTCTGCAGCTCTTTTGATTGCTCAGGCTTACCCTTCAATAATTAGTAAATGCTAAAGTACAGCAATATCCAACATTGTATATAAGAAAGGTTGTACAAGCATGTACATAACTTGGGTGAGAGCAGCAATCATACATATATGCAGATGTTCACACGTACAAGTTGCCATTTACACCTCCCTATAGTAAACTGCAATTATAATATTAACTAAAATAATCCACTCTATTTGTCTTTTCCACCTAACTTGTTCGATGAGCATAATTCATATACAAGTGAAAATTAATAGAAAATTTTTAAGCCACAGCAGAACATTAAAGGCACAAAAACACACAATTCAATACATTCACAAAGACAGGGTCCTAAGTTTTGTCTGAAGTGTTGTAAGGACATCCTAATTTACACTCATGTTTCTTTCTACAGACTACACACAATTCCACACTTGCAGTTGGTAATACAAATATTGGAGCCACCAACATCAGTTGAACTCCTAAGCAACTAAAGGAATTGTGGTTAGATGCCCACAGAGCCTGTTTGAAGTATTCCTCCTATTCCTCTGCACCCTCAAAACCACATACATCAAAGAACTAGGCACTGGGAGATAGAACAACTTCTGTTTTCTGCAGATTGCCATCAAACGTATGAGATAAACTCTCCACTTTTCACACTACTCTAAAGAAAGCACCTGATTTTAGAGACTGCCTAGTATGACAAATTATTGGAAGACAACACACAAACAACATCTTTTGAGAAATGGGACTAATTTTCATCTTCATGTAATGGTACAGCTTTTCTATTAGAAGATGAAACTAAATCTCTAGTAACAAGAGTAAGAACTACTCATTTGTGGTAGATGTGGACTTGATTTGCCAAGTATTTCAGCACATGACAAGCTTTAAAGGTGAACAGGCTCGTTTACTTCATCTTTACCCACCCACTCAGAATAACAAATAATAAAACATTAAAACTTGAAACAAGTTTGAGTATCTTGTTGAATTGGAGCATGAATAATGAAGTTGTGAAATAATTCAGTTCTACCTGAAACAAAACAGAGATTCAAGGGAAACAGCTTTTCCTTCATTCATTAAGCCGTATTTAAAAAAATTTTTGTCTCTTACAAAGCCTTTTCATCATCCTAAGCTCAGCTGTGCAAATGAATGGATGAACACAGGCACAACAATGTTTTTCTTATTAAAATATAAATTAAATACATTTCTCTGACTGGATAGACAGAGTGTATCCTGCTTCAAAAACAAAGTTCATATGATAAAAAAATGCACACTCCCCACCTCTACACAAACAAATACGGGAGAGAAAAAGAAATGGCATTTACAGTGGAATACAAGACATATCAGAAGATCCACTGCACCTCAAAATGCCACTTCCACAGAAATGGGCAGATGTTACACCGGATCTTTTTCTTAGAAAGATGCCAATGACTTAAAAAGCTTTATGTCTGCCAGACCTGCATTTTATTCTTGATCACAACACTGTGTCAGTCATTTCAAGTGGCATACAAGATTAATAAGAACAGATGAGAACCATCATCATCATCTGTTTTATTTATTAGGATGCAAACCAGAGCACGAGTGTCAAAGCGTAACATCTGTACTTTTTCATGCGACTCTCTCCTCTTCCCCTATAACAACACTTCTGAACCTGACACTGCACTTCTTCAGCTTAGAGACAAAAAGCTCATTTTGCAAAAACTTCTTCAAATTGTGCTACTCTCCCCACCCTCCTTTTTTTTCCTAAAGTATAGACATATCTTTACACCAAAAATCCTGACAAGATCAGTCCCTTTATTCATCTGTTTATTCTTTAAAATAGAATTTTATGATAGGAAAATGCTCATTAATTTTGTCATGTTTCACTAGTTTGTTCTCCCAAAATTGAGTCTTATCCTTCAACTAAGCTATGCTCTACTAACCAGTGCTACATCCATCAAGGGTGTTTTTGAAATTATAAGCAAAACTGGTTTATATTTATTCCACTGTCAGAAGAAGAGCATGTATTACACATGGCTAAAAGCACCTACTTGAAATACACAGTTCATCATCTAGGGCTGTTTCTATCTGGAACAGATGGAGGTAAAGTGATTAAATTTCTTCATTTTGATGGAAAGAACAAATACATTCCTAGACAGCCAATAACATCTCAAACCACTTCAAAATAATGAACATTAAAATGCTGTTTTCTCTACAGAAAAGCTTAAGTAAGGACACCTACAACTTTTCTTTTAATAGACTATTTTCTACCTATATTAACAAATGATTTCTCTTTCATTGTCTTGTATGCTAGATAAATGATCTGCAAATAGATTCATAATAAATTACTCATCCCACAAAGATGAATTATCAAACTGAGATTCCTAAAATATTTTCCCCTTTTATCCTCATTCACTGTGAAATGAGTCACGTACATTTTCAAAATGTAATCAATTGTTAAAGTACAGTAAAGGATTAAACACTTTTCTGATGTAAATATAAGAAAAAACTATGTGAGGGTGAGGGTGCAGTGTCACAGGCTGCCCAAGGAGGGTGTGGAGTCTCCTTTCTTGGAGGTCTTCAAGACCCACCTGGACGTGTTCCTGTATGACCTGATCTAGGTGGGACCTGTTCGAGGTGAGGCTGGCAAGACTTTCAAGATGGAGATTTACTGCCTGCATCCATCACCCTTCATTTTAGGCCCTAGTTTGGAGTGAGACAGTGATACCAGGGTATGACATTATAAGAGACATGTACTATCCCATAGCTTCTCTTAAACCTACTGCAGGCTCAGCCATACTGGCTTACCATTGGATACCCCAGAAAAGTCCAGATTCTCCAGTCACAAGCAGCAATGAACCAAGTGGCCACTAAAAAAATCCTTTGATCACCTCCATCATTAATCCAAACAAGCAGGAAAATGCAACAAGCCTTGATCACACAGCAGCTATCTCAAGAAGGTGAGCCAGATTGTCTTCCATGGAAATGGAGGTGGCTGCTTTTCTGTTCATCATCTTAAAAGGGATACTGCTACAGAGAGGGTAATTGGCACACAAACATTTCCAATTCAATTCAGACCTAATGGCTCAATATTTTTGTGGTTCTTCCACAATTTTCAGCATTTACCTTCTATGGAAATGTTGGTGATTTTTCCTTATTCCACCGCAAAGGAGGCAATTACAAAATCTCTGCAAGTTTTCCTCTTGCTTCATAAATTTATTTTCATATCCAGTTTTTAAGGTTCATTATAGCTGAGTTTAAAATGCCAAAAGGCATTCCATTTGTCAGTGCCTATAAATAATGGGAGATTCATGTTAAAGCATATTTACATATCAATTACTTACATCTCAATACTACACATGCTCTTAAAAAATACATTACTCTTGATTATAAATCAAGACAATTGAATTATGCATTTAAAATGCATAATTGTCCTCACATTTTCATAAATATTGGCAATGTGCTATCAGTCAATAAAAACGCTTCCTTGAAATGAAAGAATGCCTTTCCAATGCTTCAAGTGCTCTAAAAGATGACTAGCCATTTCACATTAATTCCTGCAAAACTGCAAAGACACATTAGAAGAAATCCTTGTTTAAGTTCTATTACTCTATATTTTCTCACCAATGCAGAGCTAATAAAAATGCGGGGAAACTCCTAAATTACTCCTATAAACTCAAATCCTAGAAAGAACTATGAGCTGCTCCAATACCCTTGTTTAAAGGCAAAGCATTTGGACAAATTTTGCAGGCAGAAAATACAATATACCTTTGTCAACTTTTCCCAGCTTAACAAGGTATTTCTGTGCTCCATTAGGCCTTTTCTACCTTTACAAACTGTAATCCTATGACAGTAATCAAACTTTGACAAGCTTTGAAAGCCAAGGTATTATTGCCCATATAAAATTACTAATCACGGCTTTAGGTTTAGGGTTGAAAGAGAAGACATCTGTCCATTCATTCTCTCCAAGGCAGAACCAACTCTTCCTGAAACATCCTGGATAAATTTCTCTTTAGTTAGTTCCATAAAACTTCTGCTGGATAAGCTGTAAGTTCCTAAAATGAACTGCTGTAGGGCTCAAGTGCCTTTTCTGCTGGACAATTTTCAGAACAGCTAACCTAGATTTCTTTGCTGCCTTTAAACCTTACTACTTCTTGCTTTACTAAGGCAGAAAATGACCTGCAACACTCACCAAATTGCCCAGGTTAACTGAAGGGTTTCTGCATCTTTTTCTGTCTCCTCCCTCTTTCAAACCTTAAGTCTTTAATATATTTTAAATAATAGAAAAGGGTGGTCTCTGCCTACATGTTTAGACAAACCCAAGAAGCTCTCTACATGCTACAATATTAAGATCCCACATATTAAGTATGCCATCCAAAAACTCTGTGGCATACTTCATGATTGATTAGACATGGTGTTACACAAATGTCAAAACCGTGACACAAACCCAAAGGGTTTATTGATTATTGCTTTCTTAGTATTTCATTCCTACAGAAACAATGCTGAGTACAAAACTGCTGATAGGACAGGGCTCTGTAATGAGGAACAGTGATACCTTTTATCATTTACATAGCATTTAATTTCTTTAACGGACTGTATAATATTTGATCAGTGCTGAGAGCAGCCATCTGTGGAAGATGAGTGTTATAAACCACAGTTCACACAGAGGGTGAAAAAAGAGCAGTCAAAGCCTGAACTTTCAAAAGCATCCACTAAATTCAAGTGCCACCGTTTTCAGATACACAAGTGGAGCTGTAGTGGGCTTTGCAGAGGTGTGAACACTGGACTTGCAGCTAGCACTTGTGGAAAAGTTTACTATAACACACAGATATTTTTCACCTCAATAACTCTTCAGTGGCAAGTTTTAGAGTACTCAAAACAGCATATGATGCTTCACCCTCTCACAACAATCAGAAAAACACACAAGGCATAAAGACTTTTCATGCTGTGTAAAGAAGAGATGGGTAATGAAGTGTGTAAGAGATGCACAATGTTTGAATGAGAAAGCAGAAAGATTTCTAATGACTATGGAAGAATAGGGTTCCTCTGAAACAAGTTATCTGAAATGACACACAATCTGACAACTCAAACAAATCCAGTATGAACACTAATATATGCCCATAACTGAATGCTATTCACATTGAAGTGCTTTCTTCAACATCATACACACACTGACATTGGCTGTATGTGTGGCAGAGAGGGCTACCTGATCCCATTGATACAGGGTTTTGCATTATTGTAACTGAGAAAGCCACCACTGACAATTAGTCAGTCGAACACAGAAGGCCTGAAAAACTCCTCACAAGCAGCCTGTGCTTTAACTAGGATAAGGCTCACCTCACCAACTGTGAACATTTCCATTTTTATCTTCTTTTATAACTTCTACTATTTTTTATTTATTAATTTTAAAGCTTAATAGTCCCCTTTCCACTCTCCAAAGCACTCTCCTCTCAGTCTACACAAAACTTCCAGGACTGACAGCAATAATAACCACTCAATTCAATGGGAAAATGCCACCCTAGAAGAAAATCAAATGAGTTGGTTCTTTGTTTCTGGATGTTGCCTTTGATGTTCTCTCCCTCTTAGTCAGGACAGACTTGATAGCCTTGACTGATTGGCATGACTAATACTGCAAGAGCCATTCTGCAGATCCCATTAAATAGCTATGCAAACTGAATGCACTCAAGGTTTGGATGCCGACATCATTTTTATTTGATGTGATTATAATGTCTCAGTGCCCAATTCTGGATCAGAAACACCATGTGACAACATTCTCCTCTTCAACTCTCTTTTCTACCAGACTGTCTGAAATCATGCCTCAGTGGGCACAATGCAGGGAATACCTGATTGGGAATAGAAGCAGCTTATCCCCCAAAACTGGTTTTTGGCTCAGGCTTGTAATCCAACAGTCAAATCCTAGGCACAGACCACTGAATAAGACAGATTTTTGCACAACTTCCAAGACAAACCCCTCAGAAAGCCTACTTAGAAACCATACTCATAAGAGCCCTTTCCCCCTAAAACTGGGAACTTGTCCTTGTTTAAAGTTGCAGAGTGAAAGTCAACAGTCCAGTAACACAACTACAGTTACTTCACTCCAAACTGCCTGAATGGTTGCAAACTTTCTGAATTGTCTGAACTGAACTCACCCAATTCTAAATTAATTTACCTGAAATAAATGACACAATGCTACTTCATTTTCATTTCTGAAATCTAAGAAAGGAATATCCCAAAATCTTTTCTCATCATAATGTTGGCCCTTCTGTTGCCACATAATGGACTGCAAAGTTAAACCGTTAAAGTCTCTCAAGTCAAAAGATAAACCAGTGATAAAAACGGATGGATAAACTGTATTACTTTCACATCAAGCACAGCTGAAAAAGAAGTAAGTTGCACAAATATGATTTAATGATACTCTCTTTCAGAATTTTGCTTACTATGATGCCTGGAAAATAAAAGCCCTTTGCTCCACACTCCACTTAATGGCAAGACACATCAGTGCCGTCACTTCTGTCATTCAGGTGGACAGAGAGGTGCATCTGACATAAGTAAAGAGGCAAAGTGACAGGAGGAAGAATGCCTTTCCCATATTAATAAAACAGCAATTTGAATTTGGACTAAAGAGTAGCTAAAGGGGAAAAAAAAAGTTTTGTGTGTTTGATATAAATTCTTCCCTGGATATGAATTAACAGATGTCAATATGGAATATTTTCCCAGATGTTTGTTTGTCAATCGGTCAATAGCATTTTGCTTAAATGACAAAGAAACATCTGTTAACATCAATTGATCTGGTAAGTCTTTAGTCATATCATCAATGATAGGCTTCAAAAAAGGTTGTCAAAGGAGCTTTAGGGAGAAAAGGAACAAGAAAGAACTTTGGCCTTCAGTTGCCCATATTTCAGTGATGCTTTCTAACAGGACTAGAGCCAATCAATGGTAAACCAAACCAGCCTACGGCTTCATTTGTTTTACTCATATTTCTGTATTTTAGCTCTCATTAGGGAGAAAGAACTACACAGGAAAGGGATTGCATATAGCCAAAAGCCTAAGGAAAGTCTATGCAGTCCTATGTCTGGGTCACATCTCAAGTACACATACTATCTATGTCAGTGTTAATGGGAAACTTTCCTATACAATATTATTTCAATTCAGACAGCATAGGAGAAAAGGTAGATGATGTGACTTGTTTCATGTTGGAGGTAAGATGCTTCTGGCCTTTGCCTAATTGCAGTCACTAAATACATCTCACCATGAATCATTATGGACTCTCAGACTCACTACCGTCTTCAAAAACATGATTCAGCCAGCCAAACACCTGAAACTTGATGTTGACTCTCTCTTCAATGTGTATAAAAAAGTTGAGAGAAAAATCTGCAGGTATTTAGGAGTGTCAGATAAATGGCCAAAGCGGAGGGCAGAGATGGCAACAAAGCTTCAGTACCCCAAACATCAGGTTTATTGACAAAACTGGTTTTTTTCAGCTTTAGGCTTTCCAGAATCTTGTTGAATCCTAGAAATAGTCATCATATGGTAATTGTAACAGTCCAGGTCTTCAATACGAATAAAACCAGCACCTGCTGAGCTTGGTAGGAATATAAGAATACTCAAAGATGAGGAATTCAGTGAGGATGGCTGAACAGCACTTCATACATGCAAGGGAGAGACAGACATCATTCAGATACTGTGAAATACCGAAGAGAACAAGTTCTTCTACTTGACTATAGGATAAAGAGGAGCAATGACACTCCTGGAGTGCCTCCCAGCAGCCTGAACACCCAGAATCGAGCCATCTTCTCCTTTCCTGTTACTACCTGAAAAGAGGGAAGACGGTTCATTTTCTGCCAAAGCAAACACACAACACAAAGGTACACAAATAAGACAGGCAGGAAGGAGGAAAAGAAACTCAACCAGTCAAAAGAGTCAAGAATAGTGAAAGATAGTGGAAAAAAAAAAATCAGAACCATTGCAATGACCTGTCTGACCTAGGAAGTATTGGATATGGCAGACTGCAAACAAGACCATCAGAGTATAAAAGGGTCACGGACTCCAGAGACAGCATTTCCATGCAAAAGCCAGTGAGTAACCTTTTGTAACAAAAAACCCTCGTTTCTTTCTTTTCTTTTGTAAAAAATCATAGCTACTGACAACAGTCAGATTAAACCAGCAACAAACCAGCCAAGATCTTCATTTTTCTCAAGAAAACAATATCCCTAGCTTCACTAAATCAAATCATGGCATACCTATATTTTTTTGCTTTCGTACAAAATAGATGTTTTAAAGACAATTAAAGAGATCTATTTGAAAGTGCAGTTGAACATTTCCTTTTGGATCATTTCTTCTCTTGCAATGTCCTTAACAATGCCAGGACCGTATTTTGGCACAACTAAATGACAGTGCTTCCCCATATTACAGCCCTCCAGACTTTCGGGGTCTTTTTTGTTCAGTTTTCCTCAGAAGCTCAATGTTGCTTGGAGAAATTTTCAACAATTCATGGTCCCTCAAGCTCCCAAGAGCAAATTTTTATTTTCTCTAACAAGGTGAGAATCAGGTTGAAGGTTACAGAGAAATGACTGGACAGATACAAACTAAACACTGCATTAGCCACAATGACTCTTGGAATGGAAAGCCTACTATTATTTAAGAAGAGAGGATTCATTCAATTATCCTACAGCATATTAGTGAGCTATTGGACAAGGCATATTAGAAGAGGAAGTAACAGACATTTACTATCTTTTCTGAACAGAATGAAATATAAAATGTCTCTTCTTTTAATAGCTAGTAAACTTACTAACACTCGACTGCAGAGCAGTAAGAAAAACAAGAGTTTGATATCAAATTGACTTAACCGTCAGGGCTACTATGGTCTCCTAACATGTACCAGAACATCAGCTCATCTTCTCTAATGCTAATTTAATCTCACACATACTTTTCATCAGTTACCATTAAGAGAAATGTCTCATCTGATGTCATGTGAAACTGAAACTGCTGATGGACAGGATGACATAAAATACAGGCAAAATCAGTCAAATGTGAACTGTTTCTTGTCAATCCTTTGCAGGTGACTCACTGAAACCTGGCAAGCCTCTTGGAGATAAGAGCTGTGGTATGACTTGCTAGGCTCGAAAGAACTAACAGAATAACTTTAAAATGGGCAACAGCATTAAATCTCAATAAAAACACAATGTTCATCGCAAAGTTGTCTCAAGTGTGTATCCAAGTTTGCTACGGACTTTCCCTGGAGCAGGTATCTTTCAGAAGCATCCTCTTTCCCCTGCACTACACCAAACAACAGTCTAGTGGGACTCTAAGCAGCCAACTCCCCTTTTTGCCATTGAGTGCAATAAAGAGAACAGGCAAAATAAATTGAGCTGCTCTGTGATTCTTCCTATTAATGGAAAAAAGATCAGAACAGACATTCAAAAGAAAAAGAAGAGGTAACAAATTCATAAGGAATGAGTTGTGTTGTATTTAGGCTAACACATTCTGTATCTTCAGCCAAAGCCAGGAATGTCACAGCTACAGCTGTGCATAGACATAAGCATAAACATCTATTCTCAGGTCCCTTCCATGTTACCTTTTACTTTGTCCCGCTGTCTCAGCATAGATCCACTAGCCCTGGTCTCAGCAGCTAGTGTTAAGCAGTCGTATATAAGCAGAATACATAATAGAAGTAGGACACATTTACAAGTCTAATGTTGGGCATTCAGATGTTACATAGATGAGAGCTACTGAAATGCCTTTTGTTTTAAAACTGTTTAAACTCAGACAATTTCATCACCAAAATTAATACCCGCTGTTTGTGCTGTAGCGGCCAGAAGAACCTATTTAGCATAGGGATAACATCAGCTAAGCTGTGTATTTAAGACTTTACTGCACCTGCTTCTTCACCGCTAACACAAGTTTTAGATCTAAATTACATTATCAGCAAAATCTTGATCATCACAGGAAGCACGCACTACAGAACAACTCAAACACACACAAATCTTTGTGTATGGTCCTGAGAACAGCTAAAACTCTCACAAATGAAGACAAGAATAACAGTATCTACGAGCATGAAACAATGAGGGAAATTATCATGTTTTCTAGCATGAATCCTCTGCCTCAAACAAGATATCTTGCTGCTTTACTTCTCTAGTCTGTGTTCTTCTAGGCATAGTAATGACTAGAAGCTTATAAAATTACTAAGGAGGAGGAGACAACCAGATCTCTTCCTGTGGGTCTTGGGAAGAACATAAACCTGGACCTCTAAAAACAAAAGGTCAGCATGACCTAGGTCAACAGGAGTATAAAAAGATGCAGGAAGAGTTTTTTAAATATTGGAGATGACTCTAGTACAGTTGAGCTGTCAAGATACTACATGCCTTATAAACATGCAAGGTGAGTTACAGCTGCAAAGAGCTTACAATATGAAGTCAACTTGCGTTTATTTGGTACTGTAAATTTTCTTCCTGATTTTGCCTTGAAATTTTGCTGCAAACAATATCCACCTCTATTTGAAGAGTCACAACATTTTGCCACTTACTGCTGCACAGGGTATACAATTATAGTGATGCAGTTTACACAGGGAAGTGGTATTTAGAGGACCTAATATCACAGACACAATAAACATAAGGAAAATGGATGGAAGCACAGAAAAAGGGACATAAAGGAGATAAAGTCAAATCTAAAACAAGGAGCACAATGCTGAAATTGGGACTTCAGTACAGATGCTTCGTGCAGGAGATGGAAAAGATGATCAAAACTCTTCAACACATTTTCATTAGTAAAAAAATCTACAGCAACTTAAGTTGTGGCTGCACACAAAAGTATAACTCAGCGTTGGCAGGGACGGTCAGTTGGCACTGCTCCAGTCCCTGTGCCTTATCAATATTCTCTCAGTATTCTACTTCTGTCTGCAAAATGGACCAATGGCCTCAGCATGCTAACATGCATCTATAGAAATAAATTCTACTCAGTATACACAGACTGATGTCATCTTCTGTTGTTCAAATAGAAAAGAGCAACTGCACCTCCATATGCAAGAGGAACCTTCCAGGATACAATTCCAGTTTGTGAATGTTAATTAAACACAGCCTATCCTGCAGAGTAGAATCAGATATTTTAGAAACCCTGAGCTTAAGAGTAGAAATCAGCCTTTAGAAATTGCCATTTGCTTAATTTACATTTTCCTTCTCACTCTACTGTGGCACCACATTGTCAGGTATGATATTTTAAATCTCTAAATCTCCTCACAAATTCCACTTTAGGAAACAGATGTTCAAAGTTGATCACTGCAATGTCCAGCATGACCACATGTGCTGAACACATGTGTTCATGTTTGTGTTGAACTGCCTTGACAGGATACTCATTTGAAAACCGACCAGTAAAATCAAGTGTGGATCAGGAACTGAAAAGTCAGTTCAGTGTTTCACAGTGAAGTAATTTTCCTCATTGACTGCTCCTCTAGTAATTCATCCTCAATGTTCCCACCTTTATCTGGATTTTCAGCATATTATTCACAGTCCTGTAACACAGCTGTACTGCTGTACAGGAAAGCTTCTGGTCCAAACCCAGCTTTTTTACCTTTGGATCAGCAGTCAGCAGCTTGAATGCTTGGTATACTTGTGCTTCTTTCACACCTCCACCGAGATCCAAGAAGTTGGCTGGCTTTCCACCATTCAGGGATATTATATCACATGTTGCCATTGCAAGTCCAGCTCCATTGACTGTAATTGTAAACATCAAGTGCTTATATTTCACATAAAAGATATGTAAGATTTGTGAAAACACTAAAAACATTAATCAGCACAACCACATAACAAGGCTCAAAGCGTTAACCTCTAAACAGGTCAGTACCTCTTCAATTATACCCAATGTAACAAGTAGTTCAAAATCTGATGCATACACACCAACATTTATGATTCTTTATGACTGTTACCAATTTCAGGACTTAGACACATGCCCTTAAGCAAGTCAGCACTGGAATGCTTATTGTGGAAATGCAACTACTTCTGAGTTAAAAATAAAAGACACAGAAGTTCTGGGAATAGTGATCACATCACAAGATGTCAAGGACAAAGTGACTCCTTAAGTCCCCTTCCCATCATTCTGAGAGCAGTAAACAATGGTCTGTATTACTATAAAACAGACAACCAAATTTTGGAGACAGATAGCAGATGCTCCTGAAACTACCTTTTATTTTGCACTTAGATCAGCCTTAGCAGCATTCCCATGGGCACAAACATCCTCTAAGTTAAGAAAGGTAGATGAGAATTATTTGTCCTCAGTAAGCTGCTCCTGCTGGACAAAGTAATTAATAGTGATACCTAATACTAAAAAAAAAAAAATACTGTAGTGTTGCCAATTATTGTTTGTGGTTTTGGGGAGTTTTGTTTCTTTTTAAAATTGAGATTAAAGTCTCACTGTCACTTACTGAATCAACTGCAACACAACATCATCTTCCTGACCTGTGGTTAGGATACACATCTAAACAATGTAAATGCTGGACACTGTCTCATCAAGCTGAGATAAAATGCCTACTTCAATTAGATTCATAATAAAACATTGTACTGGCTAAAAGAAAGGAAATTATTTAGAGCATGGCTGACTTTTCTTCGTATCTCTTCTAAACACAAGAGTAATTTCTGTTCTACATAACAGAAAGAAACTTTAGGAAAATACAAACTTAGTATTTTCAACAACGAAATAGCTTCTTTAGCAGCCTTCCTTAAAGGAAAACAGAGTTCCAGGTGCATTTAAGTGGGAATATTAGGAATATTATTTTACACACATACTTCTGCAGTATCAAGTAAGTAACACACTTTCGTTTTTGAAAATTAATGATTGAGTTCTGATGATTTGTTTTGTTTTGTTTTAGTTATTGGAAAGACCAATTGCATCAGCTTAAACACTCAGAAAACAGAAACCTCACCAGCTTCTCCCTTAGCCTGCTGTCTCTCTGACACCACACGTGCCTTGCCCGTCTGCTACGGCCTTTGGCCCAGCTTCAACAATTTTAGTTTCATTCCTGCAAGAACTTGTGGAAGGACAGACAACCTGAGCAAAGCAGACTGAAATACTGTCAAGGGTGAATTGAATGTCAGAAAGTAAACAAAGTCTATACACTGAACAAGTACAGATTTCTCTTCAAATGTCATTTGGATTTATTTGTTCTTACCAAAGCAAGCAATATTTCCATCCAGTCCTATATATTTTAAGTCATATTTGGCAGCTTCGTTCTCTATAGGCTCATTTTCAGACTTGTCATCCATAGCAAATATTTCTTTTTGCCTAAATTCTGCATTGTCATCAAAGTTTATCTTGGCATCAAAACAGACAACTGAAGAAAAAAAATACAAAACAACATACAGGCATTTAGAGATTACAGTTAGTTAGAGCTCCTGAAATGTTAGGATTACAAAAGCAGGGAGGGGTAGAAGGTTGCTTAGAGGCTGATGCTGCTTCCAACATGATCAGTTGAAGTTCCAACATTGAGAGCACAGTAAATTTTTCCACAGTACAGTATCATGTGCCCTTGTCACAGGACAACCTTTTGTGCTTTAAACAAAGCTCGCACAAGTTAAGGAAATTTTCCTCATGTAGACAGGTGGTCTGCAGTAATTTCATAACAGAGTCTCCTTTCAATGTTTTGAAATTATGACAGTTGTAACAGATATCAGCACAGCAATCGCAAGCAATGTTTGGCATCATGCAATCATTTATAGTTGAGCAATAAAAAATGCTTTCTTTATCCATATTTTTAATCTATAATGTTAGTAGCTATACAAACATTATTTCCCTAAAGATCTGAATTAAACCAACTTTAAGCCAATGTATGTTAAAAATTATCAAATACGACTTTTAAAGAAAAGTTTAAAAAGTAAATACAAACCTTCTCATCAACCTCAACATCCACTAAGGCTATAAAAACAAAATAAGCTGTTGCTAAACCTGACCATTTTACATTAAAAATGCAAGAAACACAATATTTACATAAAACCAACAACAGAAATGCAGGTAAAGTAGACTGGTTATTTGCCTATGTACTGACCTGTTATTTCTAATGGTTTGCATAGGCAAATACCTCATTAGATTGTGATGTTCTAAGTAAACATAAGGCTATATACTTATTTCACTATGTCAGTAATTAGACTTGTGTTATACCCAGATTATAATTAGTGACTGAAGTATAATTGATTTCTCAATGCCAAACAGTCAGATTTAAATGCCTTTAAATGCTGCATCCAGGAAAACCTAATAGTTTTTCTTTCTGCTGTGTTTTGATTCATACTGCCATTGAAATATATACATGGTATACGTGCACATGCTCATAACCACAATACATACCTCTGAAACTAGAGGCCAATTACGATTGTAAAGATATTTTTAGTCTTTGACACAAATGCCCACTCATTAAAGTAATTAATTACACAATCCTTTTTGTTGAACAAATACCTCCTAATTTTTTTCTATCTTCTGTAATAGACAATTGCTTAATTTAGGAGAAGACATTTAAGTAAACAGCAAGTAAGATATAGGAGAATCTCACTCGTATGTCTTGTTTTGCATTGGGGTTTCTTGGCTTTGTTTTTCTGATGTTGTTGGGTGGGGTTTTTGTTTGTTTTTAAGTAAATTTGATTTGTAATCAATGCTAGATTAAATTAAAACAAGACCAAATCTGATTTCAGTAACTACAGTTTCAGGAAACCATTCATAAGTGTTTGTGTATAATAAATCTCATCTTGAAGACCACAGATCTCACCCAGTCAACCATCATGTGAGAATCTGCCAACAGGAGAAATGTCTGACCTTCATAACAAGCTTCTAGGGACTAGAGCTGCTTAATTTTTTTAACCACTGAATTAAGACCTGTACCATATTTCTTCTTCAAGCTTTCAGTTCCTTAAATTGCTAAAACAACTCGAAGCTAGAGTAAAACTGCTGTTTCAGAGGTGTTTGTGTTAGACACAAACATCCTCAATGTCACATTAATAGAATCTCATTTCTACAGAATATTCATCTTTAACAAAGGCCAGGCTGTACAAAGCAGCTGCAAAAGTACCTATTAGTATTTAACAAAACATTTTCACCATCAAAAGCATTGTTACATGCATGATAGATTATACAAATCAATTTCTCTTCTAAAGAAATGTAAAAAAAAGCTCCAACACTTATATTCATGGAGGACTTCTGGTTTTTGCTACCCATGCAGGATTTTTGTCATCTGCCAATTGAACAGCTTACGCTGAGAGCAAACAAAACAAAACCAATTCAAAGATATTGGCACTTACAGGATTCTGACCCAAATAGTATTAACAAACAATTTGCTACAAAAATAAACAAAAGACATAGGACAATGTATTTCTAATGGAAATTCACAAAAGTGAGAAACACAAAACACAGCAAGAAATAATTCCATCTTAACTATTACTTTGACAGGAATAATGGTCGTTGTACAGAGACTCACATTTTATCATTAGAAATAAATGCATTAAGCTACTCAAATGTTCTTCCATTTGTTTAATCTTTATTCTTCTTTAAGACATTTCAGACAGAGAAACTGCTAGCAAAAAAGAAATAAGCACAGGAAGGTTTCTGTGTATGTCTGCTAGCAAGATAGCTTTCACAGCTTGAAACCTGCTCTGTTTCTGCTCCTCAGCTTCCTGGATGCAAAAGACACGGGGAAAAATCTCAGAGAAAACAGCATAAAAACTCCTGCCATATCCCTCAAATTGAGCCCTCCTCACTAAATGTGCAGTCACTCCAGAAAATCTAAGTTGGTAACTTATCCAAATGAGTTTGTTTTTTTCCACAGTGGCACCTCAGTACTCCAGCAAGGATACAAAGTTAGTACCACCAAAGTTCTTTAAGACCTTTCAGGACCATGAGTTTCGTTTACTCTCATTCCCAAATGTCCTCTCCTTCACTTGCCACTACCATCTACAAATTTCCCCTCTGTTGGTACCCAGCCAACAAATATGTCCTCAGCACCTCAAAGATGCTCCCATTCTTTTATCTAACAGGACTGTCTTCCCAGTTCTCAGTGTCTATACTGTCTACAGTGTACACTCACTAAAGATCTTACTTGCAGGACTACATCGCTAAGATGATGGAGCTACAGAACTGGGGATTCTGTCCTTTGCTCTGCTGAAATAACAGAATAGTGAAGTGCATCTTTACTAGTCATCTGGGCTAGTTTTGAACCAGCAAGTAGGAATACAGAACAGCCTATTCCTGCCACAAAGAGACCACTTCAAGCTCATTTCTTTACCTAATTGAAGGCAGTTGTCATAGATGTCCCAATTTCTGTCATCTGAGCAAAAGTGACTACAGGGTACCTTCCATATTTCCCTGTAGCGTGGAGGTATCTTGGTCAAATATTCTACTTAAAAAAAGTGATTTCAACAGTTTTAAGGAAAGAAATTTTAGTTCTACAGTATCAGTGGTCTTGAGTCCACAAAATAAACCTGCTAAGTACAAGAGTCACAGTGTGACAAACCTATCAGTGAATTTGAACATCATAATCAGCAGGAAAATTGCAGTAGCTTTTGTTGTACATATTTTAAAGGTCCCATTCATCTTCACAAGGTCAGAAGTGAACCTGAAGACTCCAGATCATTCATTTTACAAGGTCCTATTTCATTGTTCAGCTTTAACTTCACTGTGCAACACTAAAATAATATGTCCTTCTCACCTCATTCCCAACTAGTTTTAATGAGGCCAAGTGGCAGGGAAAAGCAATATTTTATTGGGTTCTGAAGACAAATTTTCCATTTCTATTTAAAATACAGCCTACAATAGAGCTACACTGGTCAACAGCAGGGCTTTTTGTTTCCCATTACATATTTGACAAATTGCATAAGAACCAATGAAGCTAGAGCTAGTTGCTAAGAATTTGACTAGAAGTTATTAAGCTGAGGGAAGTTTACAATACAGAAACTATTGATTCAGTGTGCACATTGTTATTGTGCTTCAAATGTGCTGGAAATCTGAGCACTGAGTGCTGTGGGAAATTCCCAAACGAAGAGTTAAAGCACGTGATGGAAATTGTTCTTATGAGGTGAACACTATCCTGAGAGAGCTAAAGGCTTCTGGTGGACAGAAGACCAAAAAAAAAACCCCAAATGAGAAGAAAATAAAGTCTGCTATTAACACAGAATTAACTAATTTAAACCATATCTATGGATTTCCAGCTTAGTTTAACCTGAAAACAGCTCATTATATAAAAAATAAAGACATATTTGATAATTGTTATTGCTTCTGAATTAACCATTTACTTTTGGTGAAAAGTTGTTTATTTTACAAATTAGCTGTTGTCACATGAAAAGTATTTTCAAAACACTAATCCTTTCAATCGGTACAGACTCACATGAGGAATTCATGTTCTTCACTGGCATAGAAGTGATCTTTCTCCAAAAGCTTCCAGAACAGCAATTAAGCAGCCATATTCCTAAATGTCTGTTTAAATAGGCAAAAGCTTTCTGTCCATTTTCTAATTTCCACCTTATCTGTTTGCATATCTTATAAAGTTGGTGAAAAGCTAGAATTGTCTTTCTTTACAAACATTGATAAAGAATTCTCACGAAAATGACAACTGGAAGGAACAGTTTCAGCTGGAAAACCAGCTACTACAATGATGACAAATGTAACCTAGGCCCTTATTTTTACCCTACACCTTCTTAGGCCTACATTCATAGAAGCGGATCAATTATCCTTTTTCTTCCCAAAAGGTGTAGCTAAGTGTCAGTTACAGCCAGAATTTATTCTGTGTTCTAGTAGGTTGCAATTTTAACTTACCCATCTGTTTACAGATGTACAATAACAAGTTTCTTTCCACATGAGCTAGCAACAGGACAAAGGGTAATTGGGATGAAGCTGGAACACAAAAAGTTCCATTTAAACATAAGAAAAAACTCTTTTACTGTGAGAGTGAGGGAGTCCTGGCACAGGCTGCCCAGAGGGGTTGTGGAGTCTCCTTCCTTGGAGGTCTTCAAGACCCACCTGGACATGTTCTTTTGCCACCTGATCTAGGTGAACCTGCTTCTGCAAGGAGGTTGGACTGGATGATCTCTAAAGGTCCCTTCCAACCCTACCATTCTATGATTCTATGATCTCAGTAGTTCTGGTAGCATTAACAACAACAAAAAAGGTAACCCAAACAAACCAGAGAAATTGAACTTTGTACAAAATGCAGAAGAGCAGAGAATGTTGCTGTTTCTCATGAAGCGAAACACACAGAAGCTGACACTTCCAGTATTTGGATTGAAATATAAAATCTGCCATGGGAATATTTATGAATGTTACTTAAATTACAAAATGAAATTAATGCAAAGCTGCTGGTACAGCCTTCTACGCAATTTAATTTATAGTTTGCATAAATAATTATAATGCATTCATTTGTTTCCTTCAACTTCTTACCTTGCCCTTCTGGAGTTTCACCAAAGGGATTCACTTCAACCTGAGTGGCATCAATTTTCAAGAAAAGATTATACAGCTTCTTAATTTGATCTGCTGCCTAAATTTGATCAAAAGATTTACAGTTACCACACAGAAAAATAAAATAACATTTTCAAGGCAGAGAAACCTTTATTGATTTTTTAAATGTACTGAATTGTACACACCAGCTCAAGATAATGGTTATTTTTATTCCTGTTTTCTTAATAATATTTCTATACCTTGTAAAATAGCTATAACATAGCATTATGACACTGCATAACATTTATTAAATATGTGCATTTAAGACTACATGAACAGGAGAGTTTCACCCCATGAAACAGGCTGGGGATTGACCTGCTGGAGAGAGACATGGGAGTCCTGGTTGATAATAAAATGATCATGAGTCACCAACGTGCCCTTGTGGCTAAGGCAGCCAATGGCATCGTGTGATGCATCAAGAAGAGTGTGGGCAGCAAGTCGAGGGAGGTTCTTCTCCCCCTCTACTCTGCCCTGGTGAAGCCTCATCTGGAGTCCTGCATCTAGTTCTAGGCTCCCCAGTTCAAGAGGGACAGTAGAAAATCTCAACCTAGAAATAACAGTGAATGTGTAACTAAATACTAGGATTTATCTGAATAAAACCTGTCCCTATGATTCAGTAAATGTCTTTTGAGTTGATAGCACAAGAAATGCATTCATTGCAGCATTATGTAAATGTATTGTTGAAAAGTCCATATATTACTGTTAATTATTAAGTACCAAAACTCTTTAAGGGTTGAAAGGTTCTACAGAATCATTCCTCCTCATTAGATATACAGCTAAATCTTCAAATGTGTGTTAATCAACTTAATGATAATGCATTTGTTAATTGCAGGGTTGGAATAGAAAATAATTAAAAAAGCTGAATTAAAAATAAAAGAGTTCTACAAAACTGACAGTTTGATACTATGGAAAAAAAGCAAAAGTAGCTTAAACAAGCTTTCTCTTCTCTGCAAAATTACTCATAAAGGCAAAATATCTTGCATATTTGTTTACAATATACCAATATATATAGAAAAGAGACATTGAAAAGAAAACAAGCTGGCAGCCTTTTGAGTCAATGATGAAAAAAAAAAGGCTTCAGTTAACAGAGATACATTTTTTTACTTCTCCCCATATTAAGGATCAAATTTTCAGAAAGAAGCTCTACCCATGAGAATTCACTGAGCTCCAATGGAACTGCAATGAAATCAAAACAATTCCACAGGTGTAACCAGCATGTTGTCATCAACTGTTTCAAAGACCAGGGAACAATAAGCACCTTATTCACATTGCTAAAGCCTGATGACAGTTATATAGGTGCAATTTAGTATTTAAAATGTCAAAAGGGTCCTGATCTAATGGCTGTTGAGCCTTTCATGTATATTAGGAAAGTATTTATCATATAGCTGCAAATCTTCAGATAAACCGAGAGAGAGTAAAGTTACCTGCTGTTGCAAAGGTCCTTTGAAGCCCAAATTTTTTGCCATCTGCAATGCCTGATGATCCTTTATGCCTTCAAAAATATCTATTTCCTCCTGTAACAATAACATGCATAAATAAAACTAAATATTCAATCTGAATGGAGATTTACAACTTCAAAAGGAAAACATTTAGTATACATTTGCAAATTAGTAATTAAAGCATGGCTGGTTGCCAAAGTTCTCAGACTGAGGCTATAGCAGCTGCCTATAGGGTATGTTATAATTACCACACCAACCATGAAACAGTCCTTCCAAAAAATACATAATTCTTCAGGGTGGCATGCTGACAAGACAATGTGACACCAGTTTTCACTTTTAATTACTGTACAGATGGCGTTGACGAATATTTAGTCTGTTAATTTTTATGACATATTCTGGAATATTTTCAAGGCAATGAGTGTCACTGCCCAGTAACACTGTGAAGTTGATATAATTTTTAAATGCATATTAAATATTTTTACAATTTTTTGAATAATTACACTTGATTGTATCAATTATTTTCCCAGATGAATAGTCTGTCTGCTCATTACCATGCCACTGTAACATTAAAAAATATTTACATGTAGACATCATTAAGAAAGCGATTACAACAGTTGTATTGCAGATGCAAACGTCATCCAGGTAGAAGAAAATAACAACTCTGTCAATTAGAAAAAAACAAGACCCACCACAGAAACAATAGCCACATTGGCACTGATCCACATCTGAGAAACCTTGTGTGTCTTCCTGAAACCTTATAAACCATTTCAGCTCTTAACTTTAACATATCATATCACAGCCAGATTGAAGATCTATTTCTAATCAATCTGGAGACACAAACACTAACAACTACGTGTTAAACATGCTTCGTTCAGCTACTGCATGACAGGTCTGATCCTTTATTTGGTGAAAAAAAAATTTAATGGTTCTTATTGTCTACTTTCCATACATGGAAGAAGGAGAATGGGGAGAAAAAAACACATTCTTTTAGATAACACACAAGGAAAAGTTGTATCTAAAATTCTTTAATACCTTAAAGATAAGTTCTGGGCTAGTCACTGCAACTTCTTCTATGTCAACACCACCCTGTGGGCTGCCAACCATAACAGGTCCATTGCAGGCTCTGTCCATCAAGATCGCGAAGTATGTTTCCCTGGAAATATTCAGTGCTTCTGCAACCATCACCTACAAATGAATACAGAGAAGAAAATATTAGCAACAGTTTCAACTGGTCCTTATAGTTGGTGAAACAGAACATTGTGGCTCCCATTTTCTGTATTGCTTTAAATCGCACCAGTTTGATCCTTGCTATCCTCAAAAGAAGCATTTCTTTCACTGCTTTTATGAGATATTACAATCCAGTGATAAGAAATCCCCTCTCCCTAAATGAGAGATTCCTCTGCTGCTGTTGCTTTCACTGGAGCATGTAAGAAGCAGTATAAACCAGGAACACCTAACTGTTGGAGTTTTATCAAGAAAAGAATTGGAGCTGCTGCGGTGTCCATCAAGGGGACCTCATATTACCTTTTTTTATTCCCAATGAGCACTTTAACATGCTGCCCCCAGAAACACTTAAGTCACAAGGGAGTATAGTTTGTAATTCACACAGATGCCAGAGAGGGTATGTTGGCTTTCAGATGCAGCTCATGAGTAGTGTCAAGCCTTACCAGTAAAGCCTGAGGCTTAAGTTCTCTCCTTCATTCTGACAGAATGCCATCCAACACTTTTCTCAGCACTAAATTCCTGCCGTGTCTCAACATTTCCTAAGGATAATTCAGTGATGCAGCTTTTTACTTTCAGTTTAGAGACACACAGATGTGCAACCTTCAGATACTTGCACAATCCAGAGATGAAAATGTAGTTTTCCAAAGAGCTACTAATTTCAACTTATAACTATAAGCTGCAAAGCCCATTCATACCAGTATCTGACTAATACCTCATCATGCAACAAAAATGATTATTTGAATGCTACATGTTTGGAATCTTCATGTATTAACATCAAAATCAGGGGAGGAATGGCCTATATGATTTCTTTGTTACAATTTTTTTTCTTTCCTCCTAAAAACCTGGCAAAGTTATTCCCATTCTAATGTTACAGTAAATGTACCTTCCTTTTCATCTGATCTGTCAAGTTTTGCAATAGATTAGAAGTAGCTATTGATGCCATTTCAAAAATTCATTAGTTCTACACTCAGTAAATGACCCACAAAACTGTTTTAATGCAAGATCCCTAAATTCCTCCAATTTGTTCCTTGTGATTTTAAGAGGTGCCATAATGTCAAGTGCAAAGACTAGTTCTGCTCTGCACAACAGTTTTGCTTTTCAACCTAGAAGTTTTGCAGCTAGCTCTGCAATTTCATTAGTACTACAGCCTCTCCTTACGACAATCAGCTCTATTCTCCCTTAGCAGAGCTACTCTTTCCTGTCTTTCAATGGAAGCAGTAGAAAAAGGGAAAATAATTTTCCTTTTACCAATATAATTAGGAAGAAAGTAGAAATGTCTAACATGGTTTGTTTATAAAGCGACAATTTTGAACAATGGTTGTAGACAAAGATCATCACTCTGAATGAAACAGAAGGTGAAATACACTCTATCAGTCAGCAGTTCAAACTCTTTAGATCTGAGAGGCATGTATATGCCTGCAGTCTTAAACCTCTGCCTTCCCGGCAAGACGTGTTCCATCAAATAAGTATTCCTGGGATTTTCATAGTTCAAGGTCTATAAACAAGAAAGATGCACTATAATTTCACCCAAGCTGCTTTTTTGACATTCAACTCCAGAGTACATAAGAAAGAATGTACATACCTTCTGCATGGCTGTACATCTTAACAGAACAGAAAAAGAGACAAGGAATTAAATAAAGCTCTTTGTGCTTAAAATGGAAGGAAAAAATGCTATTTCTTTATGGGCTTTTTGACTTAGAAAAAATTTGCTTTATAGTAATCTTGTTTCCTTCCTTTATTCATAGAACATAGGGTGATGTAAAGGAATAGTTCAAATACTGACTGTTCAAAAGCAAACTAAAGAAAACTAGGTTGAAGGAGACAACTAAGAATGTAGAAAACTACCAAACTACTTAAAAGAAGCTGTCTATTTTAGGCTACTATAAAGGGACAATAAAAGCCATCTTCACAAACACAGCTCAGCTACCTGCCAAAGTTTGTCAAACTAGCAAGCAAAGATACAGAAAGCATCTTTGACTAGCTACTATCAGACTTTTTACCTGCATGAATGTTTTCACCTTCTTACGTATCTTGCATCAATGTATCTGAAAAATGTGAGTCAATTGCTTTAGACATAGGCCACATAAAACCAACTGGTCCTACTGGATTTTGTCTGAGCTGCTCAGACAGTTTCCATAGTGCTTAGGATCAGGGCCAAATCACTCAACAAGTCCTAAGGAATACATTTGCAATTACAGCATGTGCAACCTAGATTATTAAATCAAGAATCTTTTCAACTGCTACTTCCCCTGTAACCAATTGTCTTCACCATTGCTAATTAACTATTTCAACGTTGTCAAATATTTCTCTGTCTTAATACTCAAAACTAGTCAGAGCCCACATACTTCATAGTGGCAAGATTATTGTAGTGCATAAATTGTCAGACTGAGCAACGTCTCTCATTTCTTCCAACAAAAAACACACCATCCTCTCTGTTTGATGAGGAGTGAAACCAGGGAGACTGGTGACAACAGTCTTTAAGTATTAATTGTTAAAGTCTACCTATCATTCATGTGACAAAGCTAATGCAAACATATTATTGAACAGTTAGGAGTAGTGAAATTGAATCTACAGACTGCTGTCTTTTCATACTTGGTCTGTTTTGCTTATGATTGTTCTGGTTTCATCTGGGACAGAGTTAATTTTCTTCTTAGTAGCTGCATTTTGGATTTGTGCTGAAAACCAGCATTTATAACCCACGGCAATGCCAAAGTGAAGCATCAATATCTGTTTACCACATCAGTTTATATTTAAAAATGTCCTGAGGAAAAAAAACCTTCCTAATGCTTTCTTTCTTAAAACCAAACCATTATGTAAAAGTTTAAGTCACACATCTAATTTCACAAGAGTAACTATAACAGGTCTTTTATACTGAATCAAACCTTATTGCTTGAAGAGAAAACATAGGTAGCAAATTCTCAGGTTGTCATGATAAGAAAAGACTGTCTTCCCAGATAACCAAGCTCTCCAAATTCCAAGCTGCCATGAGAAGATTTTAAGTAAACTCACCATATAGCTTCCAAGTTACAAGGGAACAGAGGAGACTGCTATTTATTTAAGAAACATCAATCTATAGAAGTACAAACATGCCTTAAATACTGTAGTAGGTGCACAAGATGAGAAAGCAAAATGAAAACTCCATTTTCTGCTCCATAATTATTCAAATTGCAGAAAATTACTTTTATTCCTTCCTTACAAATACATGCAAAGGTATGTGACTTGCACTCCCTGACTTGACACTACCTCATTGATTGCCTTGGAATGAACAGACTTGTGCTCAGACAAGAGTGCAATTTCATGTACTTATGTAAGCAAAGTTAATCAACTAAGGCAAAAGAATAAACTCAAGGAATTAATACAATAAAGCTTCTTTCACAATACAATTTTCTCAAAGCAGAGTGCCTTAGCAGGGAAAGCATATATCCTTTTTTATATCCTTAGTATTACCATGATCTCTGTCAGACATGCCTTAACGGTAACGGTGTTCCTTCTTTTTAATATCCAGCATTTCTTTTTAACAACTATGAGGAGTGATGGTAATCTGCTATCCTTGCTCCCCAAGAGAAGAACTGCCTGAGCACCTTCCTCCAGACCTCATTAGACAGTCACTTTCCAGACAGGTGTTCCCCTTCTATGCTAATATACAAGCTGTTTGCAATATACTAAAAGTGAACTGCTGTTCTTTTAAGCTCATGCCAAATTATCTCCTGGCATCAAATGCAGTGTAGCTCTTGACTACATACCTGTATGAAGATCCTTGCTCAGTAAACCAAAGCAAGATACAAATAAATATATATAGCTTGTAGGCAAATGCTAAGATTTCTTGACTTACAGAATTTTACTAAGGTAAAGGAGAATCTTGCTGAAGGGCTTTCTATGCCTTCCTTCATTAGGCCAGCATGTTTATTTAGAGCAATACATTTCTGAAGTATAGCACCTTGTAGTATGCACCATCATAGGTAAATCAGGGTAAATCATACTAGCTGAACCACTAACCATGTTTTACTCTATTCACGAGAAGTTAGGAGGAATCTACTTGAAGACACACGTTTCTGTTTTGCTTTTTGATAGGGTTTGTGGGTTTTTGCTTTTTTTTTGGTTTTTTTTTTTTGTTTGTTTGTTTTTGTTTTTGAGAGTTCGTTTTTTTATTAAATTGAGATCATTTTCATGCAAAGTCATCTGTCACTACCTTTAGTATCAGCTGCCCAAGGCTGACAATGCATGAAACACAGATAATGTTACTACTACAGGTAATTATATATACATTCTCTAAACAAAACATCAACAAGCACATACACTTAATGCTATAGCTCTGCTGGCATTTAGTATGGTATTGATGAAGGATGAAGCTATGACAAAGGATTCCCTTCAACACAGATAGTAAAACTGAATTCATTTTTTGCTAGGTACAATGACAGGGGCTGTCACTGTACTTAGTGGATGTTTGCACATCAACGTTAGAATCTTGAAAGAAATCCATTGTATCTAGGGGATAAGTCTCTTCTCCCAAGCAGAGATGACAGGGCAAGAGGAAATGGCCTAAAGTTGCACCAGGGGAGGTTTAGATTGGAGACTAGGAAAAACTTCTCTGAGAGTTGTTGTTAGACCCTGGCACAGGCTACCCAGGGAGTGAGGTCCCCATCCCTGGAGATACTGAAAGGAAATGCAGTTGAGGTGATGAGGGACATGGGTTAGTGATGGGCTTGGCAGTGTGAGGTGAGTGGTTGGATATGATGATCTTAAAGAGCTTTTTCCAACCAAAGTGACTCTAGGATTCTACAGACAAAATACACACACATAGAGAAAGAAAAATTAACTTTATTTCCTTTTATCAACTAGATGCTATTACTTAGGCATTCGAAAAGGATGAAAAAAAAATAATCTGTCATACACCCCAGCAAATTAATTCAAAATTGCTGCTGAGCACAGTCCTTAACTTTCAAGAGGCAAAAACCTTACCTTTTTAACTGTCACACCATCCTTTGGAGTTTGCTTTGTTGACAGATTGTACCCAATCATCTGTTTAGCAAGCTGTTCAACAATCTTAGGGCTACAAACAAAGGAAAAAAGTTTATTGAAAGATATTAAAAGAAACTGCCAAACAGATTTTGTAAACAACTTAAGTATTAAAACAGAAGCAATTTATTTATGCATTTTTAATTTTAAAGACTTACTCTTTAGTTAGATGAACTCCTCCTTTCAATCCACTGTTGAAAATACCTTTTCCTCTTCCTCCAGCCAGAATTTGTGCCTTCAGAACAATTTCCTTTGCCTCTGTAAAAGAAAAGCACTTTGCTATTCTATTGTGTGTCATTTCTCAAGCTTGTGGTCCAAGTTTACAAAAACACATCCAGGTTAGACTCTAAAAAAGAAACATCCCACAATAATTAAATATTGCTCATAACTATTGAGTAGTAAAACAATAGTCAATTCAGCATTTTTATAAAGCAACCTTGCAAAAAAGAATCGTTCAAGAAAGTTAAAGGATAAGTATACACTGCTTACTAGCTGGATAAATATGTCATTATTTAGATCAAAGCTGTGCTATTAATGCAAAACAAACCACGTAATCAGCATACAGTTCGACAGCTTACACTCTGGCTCAGTCTTTAAAACATGAATCACACCATACTTTGCCTTGAAAGCACAACGAGCAAATACCCATTAAGAAAAATCAATTCCATTCCTTGCTCTGAACATATGTAAGCAAAACCATGGATAGGGTCTTAGAAGAAGAAATCTCCAGCTCCAAATGGCAAGTAAGCATAGAGCAAGAGCAGCAGCTGGGAAAACACATTTATTTGAGAGGCATCACTTGAATCTTTGGCAACATGAGTGCAACTGTATCTTAGTGACAAAAAAGTGCAGCAAGACATGGTGACCAAAGTAATTGCAGCCAGACTGATGTTCCAAAGAGAAGCAATCTTGAACACACAGAGTAAAATGAGAAGGGGAAAAGGCAAAAAAAACCCCCAAAACAACAAGTCACCAGACATCACTCACGATCTCTGCAGCTCCATAGACCACAGCAGCCTCAGGAACCATAAAGACCTGACAGGTGCTCATAAGATGTTTATTAATACTCAATACTGTCACTTTGCACATTTATCATAATACTGCCAGGTATTTTCCGAAGTCTGAGATCATAAAATTAACACATCATTAAGCAGAGCCCAGAAAAGACAAACATTGTTATCCTGTTGCTATGTAGTCAATTCAATCTGAAGCCTGAGGAAGTCTCTGATTTCAGTGACGTCTGGATTAGGTGATACCTTGAATCATGACATTCTATGCAAGTATGCCAGAAAACATGAGAATTTGCCATTCAGTTGAGGAGAGGAGGTACAGAGAGTACGGAGACTTTAATTTAAACACACACAGGTTTTCTAGACTCTTATTATGTTAAAAAAAAAACCACACAGAAGTGAGTAAACATAAGTTCAGAGGTTTGACAATCATTGGTGCAGACCAGCTCTGACACAGTGTCAATTCAAAGTTTCAATCTAATAAATTTCAGCAATAGAAAAAAAGCTGGATCTTAGGATAAGTATTATGAAATAAATATTCTATTTCCTGTATTAAGACAGGAGCACATTTTCAATATAGCTATTGGCAACACTGTACTAAGAGATGCCTAATTTCTATGTTTCTCAAGGCAAAATCCCTCCACACATTTATCCATTCTGTAACATTTGACATATATCACTCTGAACCTTAAAAGCACTCTCCCTGAAAGTACTTCATGCATTCCAATATATTCATGTTTTGGGCTCTCTATTATTCATGTCACTGCAAGGCAGATAACAAGGAAATTTAAATGCAACAAAAAGTTTTATATCAAGTGTTTCTTAAGCACAGGAATTATTAAGATGAATTAAAACTATAAATCACTTTCCCGCCTGCAGTAGCAAACTCTAAAATCACAATAGTTGCTGTAATAAAGAATCTAATACAGTATCGTTAATAGATGCTGCATGCATTTAATTAGATTGGTTTTAGGTGCCAGCCATCCCAATAATGTGAGTTTTGATTGTCAGTGATATGTGGTATCAATTATGTGAGTGATCATTATCCTCACTCCTAACCAGTATGCTGCACGAGTGCTGATTATCTTCATTTGGCTACAACAAATGAAGTCAGAGAAAGGAATTAATGTGTACATTTTCAGAATCCACTAGAGGACTATCAAGGCAATACAATACACTTCAGAAAAAACAACTAACAAAAACATAAACAAGCACACTAGAAAGTAGGTATAACCATGTAAAGATTAGACCTGAAGAATTAATCAATACATCAGCTCAGCAGAGCAGGTTCTTCTTGCCTTGGGGGAAACCAAGAGGAAGCAATTTAATTCAATAGTTATTTATCCAAGCTCTGTAAAATGAAGTAAACCAGACAGATCTTATTTTACAGTAACTAGGCTTGATCATTCAGTACTTACCAAGCTTATTCACTACTTAACATCAACGTTTCATTTAAAGAGTTGCCTTCTAGAAATGCTCACACAAATTTTTATTCAATCTCCTGTCTGAAGTCCCAAATTATGTTATGAAAGTGTATCCCAAAAGAGAAATATGGTTTTAGCTGGAATATACAAAATAATTCACCTTTGCTTTAATAAACACATAATCTAAAAAGTAGCATGTAAAGTTATTACTAAACCCATTAAAACAAAAAAGCTGTAATTAGTTTCCATTAGCACTATCTCAAACTGTTGGTTTAACACTGGAAGAATGTTTAAGCAGGGCTATATAATCATAAATACTGGATTTGAAGAAAACCTAGCACAAGCAACATGTCTGTACACCACTAGGAACTACAGTACATTTTCAACAGTAATACTGTTATTAAGGTCATTAAAGCTTCCACGAGCTTCTGTTTCATCCCATTGACCAGCCAGCCTTTGTGTAAATTAAAAAAATAAACAAAAAAACCCCCAACCACAAGACAAAAAACAGATCCAAAGAACAAAGCAAGCTGTTTCTGAAGCATGCAGAGCTTTTCGGTTGTGTGGGGTTTTTGTTGGTTTTTTTTTTTTTTTTTGGTCACAGGCTGAAAATTTTATTTGGCATTCAAAACAATAAAAAAAAAAGAGACTGTTTCAAAGTGTCACTAATTTAGCAGCAAATAGATGCAAACTGTTCCATGCAGATTAATGATGCCTTTCTGGTAACAGTATGCGTTCTTACCTAATTATAACTTGAATACATTAATATCTCAGACTTCACAGTTTAGTCACTGAATCATACATTTGTCTATTTTATATCAATCTATAGAAGGAGAGACATCAACATTTCTGAAGAGTCCTTTAGAAAAATGGAGCAAAATACACCTTGTCCCTCAGTCAGATGGCAATAATTAGGCAAGACCTTTGCTCCTTTGGAAAGTCCTCAGAGTTTAAAATTTTACCACATCTCTAAAAAACCAAATTGAAATCTAACCACACAGGGAAAAAACCTGAAGTACTTTCCTTTAAAATAAATTCAGATGTTTCAGCAGAACAGAATATGACACTCCAAGGGACAAGCAACCTCTACACTGCCTTTAACTATACATCTCCTTCCCTTCAGTCAGCACTGTGAATACAAACAGCAGTGATACTCCTTGCAATTGTAACAGGCTGAATTCTATAACGAAGGTCTATTTAAAATCAATAAAATCAGTCCTGCTTTTGGGAGCTATGATTACTCTGGTCCACTGGTACTGTTTGCAGCAAAAAATGAACAGCTTGTTCTCAGCCCACTGCTGTGTATATTTAACTACTGAATTCTTGATCATGAAACACTGTATTGAGAACCACAGTTCTGCTAGTTATCCAGTATGCTAATTTGTTACCAGTGAACAACTTTCCATTATTATTGATACGACTGTGTGACTTCAAATTGAGTGTGTTAACAATTACATTAAAATGTGCTGTAGCTTATTAAAAATAAACTACTGTAAAGAACAGACAATATAAGACTGCATAGGAACAGGCCTCACTCTTGCCTGTTTATGAACAAAAGACATCCTAGCAGACAGTACTCAAGACTACTTTGGCAAGGCACCCCATGCAACAATTAGAGCATGGGACTGAAAGGGAGGAAGTCTCACACAAAATCTTAATCACATTTCTGTCTCTCCATGCTGCTTCCAGCAGTTTGGCTTCTCTGTCTGCAGGGGCTCTATGAAAATTAATTAGCGTCCGCACCTCCTGAAAATGCAGAACCCAATTCAGTGTCACACTAGCGTATTTTTACTCCAGTGTAAGGCAACTGATCATAAAGGGCTGACTCCAAATCCTGGCAGCACCATCAGTATTCCAGCAGCAGCAAAGATTCACTGGAAAATGCACTAATCTCTCCTGTAATGAGCTCAGCACACATTGCAAAATAGACGGAAGCAAGTCAGTGTCATATGAACAGTGCAATGAAGACACATTGAGGACATGCCAAATCAATACCCTACTGAAGCACTGCCTCCTTACTGATCCAAACACAAGCACAAATGCTGAGTATCTAAAGACCCAAGAGCTGCTTCCACAAAGGCAGCAGAGGTTAGTGAGACTCCTCTGTCCATCAGCACACATGGGAGGACCCCAGCTCAGTGTAGATAGGCAGATATTAACTAGACTCAAGAACGGTCCTAGACAACATTCTTTACCTAAAGTCATTAAGCTGTGCTTGATGAGCAGAACTGTTTGAACACATCCTCTTTCCTAAAGTCCTGAAAGAGTTAGATGAGGTACATGAATCTCCAAGCAGCTCCAAACTCTCCACAAAGAGGCAGAGACCAAGCTAATGATGTATTTTCTTCCTAAGACAACCCTGAGGGACAAAAATCACTGTTATGCTTGGACACATTAAACTCTAAGCGGCCTTTTGGCCCATCAAGCTTTAGTCACCATCTTTTTTCACGGCTGTCTAGAATATCACCCACTGGGATTTCCACCAGATGACCTCTTCCAACTCCCAACCACCTATGCTGGACACTGAATACCTAAAACAGAGCAGTACATCCTGTGCTTTACTTCCTGAAGCAAAGTTTTGTTCCCCTACTCTGTTTAATAATTTAGCTTTCATAACATGGGAGTTGAGGAGAACAAGGTAGATATTAGTGTCATTTTATGACAGCAATTATACTTCACTTTGGATAGCACAAGAACTAGAAAGACGTCACAAAAGCCTAGAACACCTACATGCTATTCCTACTTCAGTTTCCTCACCAGTATTGACACAAATCCACAAATGCTCAAGTGTTCTGTGACAGTTCTCGATAACTGCTCTCAAATTGCAGCCCTGCAGCTTAGAGTTTGTCTTCCAAAACGTAAGGTTCCCTTTACAAGCTCTCAAAGGGTCAAGTTCAGGTTGATTTGTTGGTTTGTTGTTTTTTTTGTGTTTTTTTTTTACCTGACCCTAGGTGATCCGACATTAAGAAAATCTACTTCTTCGGGTCTTGTTCTATTGTTGTTGCTTGGTTTTGGGTTTTTTTTTTTCCATTTTAATGCTACCACTACCACCCAAATTTCCAACTTCCATTTGGGGAAGAGTAGCTGTAATTAATTTTCTAAATTTCAGCCACCTTTTACTTCTCAGGCAAAATCCTATCAGCTACTTTTAACCAATACTCCTGTCCAGAGACACTTGTATTACTTCAGGCCAAGAAAGAAAGGTGAAGAATAAAAGCTGTAAGAAAGATCATAATAAACATAATACAATAATAACAATAATAATAAAACATTAGTAAAGCCTAATTCCCGAAGTGAGCATTGAATCTTGAAGTTGCTGCAGTAACACTTCACTTCTGAACATGCTCTGAAATCTGAGGCAGCTTTGTCCAAGCAGCAAGTACAGCTACAGCTTCCATTGCTCCCCAGCTTCTGGGAACTCCAGGGAGGCAGTGCCTGAGTCTGTTCCCACTGCTCTGCCATGCAAGCAGATTGAGATGGGGGAAAAAAGCTGTCCACATTAAGATACATCCTACATCTAGTGTGGCTTAAAGGCCTTCAGAATGAAGGCAATAAATTGATTTTTTTCCCCTCTTTTAATTTTAACTCTCTTCCTCTGTTATTTTCATTCTCCTGCTCTGTAACACCAAGAATTATGTTCTTACATGCCTAGTTTCTACAACCTTTGGTTTTAGTCTAGTTTAGAATTAAAGTTAAATAAATCATCCTTTTTATAACTCCATACTTTTGAATATATTGTGTATTTATGGCTAGATTATAAGCCTCATTAAAATCTATAATGATAAATTAGTCAGTCTCTTGATTCTGTCACTACTTTTATTAATTGCTTTCATAGCCATTACTACACACTTCACCAGTGATAAAATATTTAAAGCCAGACAAAATCAGCTAAGCTAAAGCTCACTCTTAGTACTAAACTCTTACACCTTCTCAGAGTAAAAGTAATAAGTTTCAGTTGTCCTGCATTTAAGTTAAACCTGATAAGTTACTCATACAGCAAACAGGGCCTCACTTCATCCAGCAGTTCCACTGTAATACATTGAAAAAGGAGAAAAATATGCACATTAAGGTAGTGATTCAACGAACAGTTCTCAAAATTACTCATTATATGTGATTGTATAAAACTCCATGGGATACCCTACTTCTGATCTTTTCCAGCCTTACACAGTTTCTCTTTCAATCTAGAATTCTCCTTATTTTTTCACATAAATTTCCTCTGTAATAGACACAAGGTTTAGAAAAACTACTCACATTTGCTCACAGACTCAAGAGGATATGTAGTTTAGAAACTCAATCAGGAGAGTAACAAGTTCTTTGGTGTAAGAGCACTGAAGTCTACTGACAAGTGATCAAAAGCTTTTTTTTCCAGCTCTCGGGCAACATCAGTTCTACAGGTAAAACAGAGAAGATCACTTTCTGTAACCTGCACTGTCAACCTGGAATCCTGCACCATGCTGTAGAGTAAAGACTGAATAATATGGAAAACTTCGTGCAAACTGCTACAGTGCTCTTCCATCCTTATATCCACCAGTTTCACTCTTGCAACTTCTAGACTTCATAATACTCTGTGTTATGTCCAAGTCAATATGATTTTCCTCTTCTAATGATTTCAACTTTGAGAGACTGTAAAAGTAGGCAAAGAATACTCTTCCTTGTGTATTAGCTGCAGTCTCCATGGTCACATCCCACTATGGAAGCTTCTTAGTATAATCAGTTATGCAATGAGAGAGAAATTCTGGCATGCAAGACCATGTGCATCAGTACACTTGTTTTTCCTCTAAACATAAAATACACAGACATATCACAACACTTGCTTTCTAAAACCATTGTCATAAAAAACGTGACAATTTACCAGATTTTTAGCAATTTTCTCTAAATTGTTCCCTTTTCCTCAAACTACAAAACAATGCTACAATTAAATGCTTATACTGTTTTCTTTGCACCTTTTAAAGCTTACAGGGATTTCAATTCTTCCTGCCAAAACATCCTGGAAACTTTTTCTTTTAACTTAAAAAAAAAAAAACAAACAAAAAATTAAAGTTAGCAGAGTCAGGAAGTTCAAGCGTGTCCTAAATTCTCAATTCAAGACCATAACACCATTTGTTTTCATGCAACTCAGACAACAGGCTTTCTGCAATCTGTCGTGTTGAAGTCAAGCAGTCATTAAGAACAAACACTGCTCTCGCCCCTAGCTGCAACAATACACACACCTGTTTTTCTGGAATGCATTCAAAATTACATTTTTTGTTATTACGTGCAAGATACAAAAGACAGAAAGTCTTCTCTGACTGATTCTAATTCTTTTATCCATTATTGCAGAGATGAATTTGAAACATTTGTACATAGTGGGGAAAATATAAAACCGAGGAAAATGCATTAGTTGTTTCATAATTCACTTTTAAGCACAAAAGAGTTGTATTAGAAGATATTTTCAAACATGGAGCACAAAGCAAGACTTAAAGATCTCTGTCAATTCTCAAGAGTGTGATTTTTCCAAATTCGTCTTTTGTGGGAAGACATTTTGAGGTTATAGTGAAGATAAGCCAAAGAGAAGAAAATGTGACATCCTTTCAAATTCATATTCACAGGTATATTTTTTTCCCCTAACATCTATGTACTACTTCTAGATGTATATACACATACATGTAGATCTAACAGCATAAAGATTTCATTAATCTAAAAACTTAAAATGGAATACACGTGCTTTAAAATACACAATATAAAAATCACAGGGCAAAGGAGGGGAAATGGTTCTCCTTTTGAATAAAAATTAAAAAGAAAACCAAACCCACAACACAAAATAATTCAATTACACTCTCTGCATAAGCAAATACAGAAATATCCAGTTAGTATCAGGCATGTAATCCCAGTTCATACAATTATAACCTAAAAGCACTTAGCAAGGATACATATTCAAGAACTTCTGACTATTAAACTACATATTACAAAATAATGCACAGGTACACGCAACGACAACAGAATGCTCAACAACATTGTTTTCCAGTGCAATGAACTCTTCCCAAAATCTAAACTTCCACAACATATTACAAGTGAGTAGGTCTAATATATCCATCCAACTTGTACCAAGCACAACAGACGTAGTTACTGCTCTATCTTACTGCTCAGTCAGGCAAGGGCAATGTCATATGCATACAGACTTGTAGACAGTATGTCACAGTGTAAGAAAAGGAATGTTGTAAAAAGCTTCCATGTTCCTGAGGGATGTATGGATCTTCCTGTTACTATAAATACTTGAAATTCTCAAAGTCAATCTGCTTTAAATCACTAATCTTGTAGGTACATGGCTGCAGACAGGAAAGTGAGCCCTGGTACTAGGGTCTTTCTTCCTGGAGACATACACACACACACATATATATATATTTATACACAGATCAGTTGGACTGTCAAGTCCACTGCCTGCATTTTCTTTCCTTAGTATTCCATTGGGCATTTCATGCTGGTATTTGCTTTAGATTTTCAACAATCTGCAACCGGTCTACATAATTCAATCCAAGCTAAGACATGACACAGAAACACAATAGAAAATATTTGGCAGCAATCTACGTACAAAACAGCTTTCCACAGATGCTTCCTCATAAGAAAAGAACTCCAACCACTTAGCAGGATATACTGTCTCACAGAATTGCAGTCATTTATCTAGTTTCACTTTCAGAATTGCTTTTAAAAGCTGAGTTTTCAAACTAAAATCTCATCTTTTGCTAGGAAAATAGATGAAGTCTGAAATAAGACAATAATTTTCTAAATAACCTCATGTAAGTACATATTTCAGCAATTAACAGGGGATAGATTTAAGTATTTCCTGAAGCTCTTTTCTTAAGAAGCTCGTAACTAATTAGCTGATTAAGGCCTTATATTCCAAGTTTTATCTATCTAATGAAATCATAGGAAAGTGTGCATCCTACAATGTAATTTTAAGACTTGAATTTCTGATCTGATTCAGTCTGGTTCTACACCTTTGCACGTTCCTTTTCTCCTAAGAGACATACTGTAATGAGTTATCTGACCAGGGAGAGAGGGAAAAGAATTCAAATTCTGTGTAGTCTGCTTGCAGTGCAAAGCCAGAATCTCCTTTTAGTTGTTAATACAGTCCCAAGCATGAAAGAATAATACAGTTCCAGTGGTTGGCTTTTAACAATTCCACAGTAAAAATAAAAAATGCTTATTAAAAAAACCTTTCTAAGCCCAAATGTTAAGTAAAAGAAGGATAAAGTTCATTCTTTGTACATTAGTAACATTATAAACCTCATTAATGTTTTAATTACCAACAAATACTGAAGAGCAGCATTTTACCTGTTAAATTACTGACAAAAACACTGCTAGTAAAATTGTGTCTTGGTGTAGACAAAAAGTGACATTTTTAAGAGTAATCTTTTGTTTCATTTAAATTAAGGATATAAAAATAATTATCAACCATAATCATCTTTTTCCAATTTCTTTCCTCTAAGAAACATTATCTCTAGTATGTGTCCTCAACAAATCCAAACGAATCTAAAACATTTTTTATTTGGCACCTTCTTTTTTAACACAATCTACTTTTTTCTTCTTTGTATATACAAATGCCTATTGTTTCACAAGAGAAGACCTCTTTTCAAATTCATCACAAATGTAACTGTTCTGATATCAATGGATTTTTCTTCAAAGTAAACTGGATGCATAGCCTCTGGACTGAAGTTTTAAAGCCAAATATATTGGATATATGAGAAATGAAATCAGATAACACACACAACAATTTTCTTTTACTTTATTACCACTGATCTGAAACTGAACATCTACACTCATACCTTTCAATTCACTACTATCAACTGCTTTTCTTATGTTACCTCTGCTGACTTTTGCAGAACCAAGTCTACATTTGCTAAAGGAATTTTTGAGCAGCTGTAACTAAACAGAGGTTAGGACCTACTCACTTGCAGCCCGCAAAATGGGAAGATCAACAATTTCCTGAGTTTTCAGCATAGGGAATATTTATTAGAAGGCAAATAGGTTTAAACAAAACCCGAGTATGTCACAGAACAATAGCCTATGTAAAATGAAATGTTCCACCTTTCAAGGAAGTCTGTATGGTATCCCATAAGGCCAAACCAGAAGACTGAACAAAGCATGAATGTCCACCACCCTCAGGGCAAAGCACTAATGTGCTTGTAACCTAGGAAAAGTGCAGAGAGACAAGGGACCTAGAAACAAGAGAAGGGTATTAGTGTTGAACCAGAACTATCTTGTGAAGTAATTTCCCTTAGGACTGGGTTGTTTCATAGCTGTGTACAGTGCAGCTCTAGAGAAAAGTTTCAGCCAGCAGCACAGAAAAGGTGTTGATGAAAGAACAAGACATCTGAGGATCTGACCTTGGCCACCCATATTAGTCATGCAAGAAACTTTTGGTAAAGCTCTCATCTGTCCTAGCATAATAAAAGAAGAAACAGAAACAGGACAACAAATAAAACTGAAAATTAAGAGAGGATTACTTTCAGTAGAGTGAACTTCTGCTCTTCTAAGAAGTTGGAAAGTACTACAATGCTACTTTTGTGACACCACAGACTGAGTAGAGTTGGCTGTTTTCCACTGACACACAATAAACATCATAAACAGTCTGCAAGAAGTTTGATGTGGCTTAAAATATACACAGCTCAAACACACAGCCAGATTTCTACTGCTTAGGTAATACTGACATTAGTCTTGCAAAGCTTTTACACAGGCACTCAAATTTGAGATATAAAATTAGTATTTGCTTTCAAAGCTTTCACTGGACACACCTGACTCAAACGATGAGGTCTTGGAGCTTCTCACTGCTTGAGGTAAACTTTATCAAAAAAACCCCACAAGACCTAAACGTTATAAATCACTAGTCCTTGGTGGCAATCTTCTGAAGCATTTTCTAAAGGTTCTGTTGTTGAAATGCTATGGTGCAGAGTACCCTTCCTTGACAACATCAGACTTTCTGAAGTGTCCCAGAGCTGCCAGCTACAATTACTGTTTTTGAAACTTCACACCATCTGTATTTGAAATGAGCATTCTGCAGACAGTTATTTGCATCTCTACCATGCCAAGATATGCCAGAGTCCCAACTGTAATTCTGCCTGTATGGGTAACAACCCAAATATACCAATAGAACACATACATAAAATATTTTCCTGTGAAGATTCACCTTGAGTCAGATGCAAACAGTTTACTTCCTATACTTGGAATATTCATTGAATTAATATTTAGTATGGTTGAAAGTGGAAATACATTGAAGTCAAATAGTTTTGTAATTATTTTCAACTTACATTTATGCAGAAGATAATGAATATACTTTGCAATAGGTATTCCACATTGTCTTTCACATTGGGGTTGTTTTATATTTGTGTGTTTTAAAGTTTTCACACTCCTCCCTTCTGTTTTTCCTGCTGACACTTTAATCTCCTGGTCTTGTAAATAAAAGTCTATAAGAATAAATCACATTTTATTTATTAAAGGTACAAATATGATTCAACAAAAAGCAGAAAAGCCAATCTCTATAAAGTTTCCCTCCACAGTGACTGAAATTAGTTTTTATATTAAGATTCAAATATGTATCCAGCAAGTCATTTAAACAAGAATAACAGTACTCTTGACTGTACAGAGGAATGAATATTTTTTTCTCTTGCATTACATAACATGCTTTAAAAAAAGCAATACCTTCAGCTGGTTCTAACAAAGTAAAATCAATGACAATTCTTTAAAACTTAAGTATGAGGAACCCGATGCATCTGGGAACTGTTGCCTATATTAGCACCAAAGAGCTCCACAAAATTAATACAAAGTAGTATGTTTTTACTTTTATATTCAGGTCACTTTTACTCTCAACATCGTTGATTCAAAGGAGAAAAAAAATATACCCTTGATTCTTCTGTAAATGTATTCTGCTTGGAAAAGTGCCTGTATGAAGCACACCAGGGAACAGGAGTGCAAGCAGCCCATATCACCTTGCCCTTTGTTTAGATTGTCAGTTTTTCCTTTTGATCTTTCTTTGCAGTTGAAGAACCAAAAATTGATTTTCCCAGTTGAACTAAAGTAGAAAAAGGACAATGTTTTATTTAAGATCCTTCACTCCCACACATAAGCCTATTTCTTTTTTTTATATACAAAAGAAACTCTTTTTGTTCTGGTAAAAAAAAAAAAAGTATTTTCAAGTGGGGAACACTCTCAGTGTATCGACTGTGGCTTCATAACAAAATGGAGGGGAGACGTGTTTAAAAATCTCAGATAGTTGCCTCCTGCAAAGGGGCACATATTCCTCCTGAACCTTCCAGAGTTGCAGAAACTGAGCTTCAGGGAAGTGGCAGTCATACTGTTAGATGTCTGCATAAACCTACACTAATAGCAATGTTACACCTTGTTTCCAGGCAAAAAGGAAGCACAGTTTCTGTATTTAAACACACATAAAGCCAAGAATATACTGTAAGTTAGCAATCATCTTAATCTAATAAAACATAATTTTTATTCCAGATTTACTTGTTCCAGAACAAGAAAGTATACTCATATGTAAAAAAGCTTCTATAATAATGCAGTAAAAATTGGCATACAACAATTTACGAATGTCTATCTCTTTTCCTGGCATTATGTATATCCTTCCAGTACTCTTTTGCATCCTAGGGTTGACAGTTTCATTCTGGTCTGAAGCTGCTAGAGCAAGTCATCACCATCTGGAGTCCTTTGTAGGAAGGAATATTATGTTCATTTTGATGTTTTCTTCCTTTTCTTCACTCTAGCATCTAAACACTTTTAAAATTATCTCCTTTTTTCCTACTGGTTCATGATCATCTGAATTTACTGTATACACTGCCTTTTACCAATATTGGATACCAGCTTTTTGTTCTTCTTCTTACCACTACAAGAAATATCCTGCTTGGTGTCTGCATTTCTTTAAGTAACCATCAGTGAGTTACTCACAGCTGATTTACTTGGTTTAGCTGTAACAAAGGTGTGAGCAGGTCAAGAAAAGTTCTGCTACGCAGTTACAGTGATAAGCACTAGATATTAGATTTTATTTATTAGTGTCATGTAACAATGAGTAAGAAAAATAAGTAAAAGTAACAGAACAGTTGGGCAAATGTCAGATGCCCGTATCTCACTGAAGACTATCTATAGTACCTTTTAAGAACAATCTTGAGTCATTACAGAAAATCATGATTTCTAGAACAAAATAAATTACATTCTATGTTATATTTTCATATAATTCTCAAAGTGAAACCTTTAACAAAGTTTTGAAGTTTCCCTATGGTCACCATGCAGTCAGCCCCTTGGACATTGTTCATCCAGTGATAATGCCACCTTCCTATCATTTTAATGCAATAATCATTGTATAAGAAACACTGTGTGCTCTAATAGCCTAGTCATTATTGTTAAAAGACACATTTTAACCCACTGTCTGATCAAAATTATTAAATTTAATAATTTCAACTGTGATCAAAACTTGCATTTCAGAATGTGTTGTTATTGACAGAAAACAAAGAATCTCCCTAACACCTATGGGTTTTAACAGTACTTGTGGACTGCAAGTTTCCTCTGTTATCTGTACAAATTCTTGTTAAGTCCCAGAAGAAAGTTGAGTTTATAAACTGCTGACCTGCTCTTGAGTCTAACAGGAAAGCTGAGGACACAGGCTCGCAAGCACAGAACCTCCTGCTTTCCAGTGCTCTTCTTGACTGCTCCAGTCCTCGTAATCTATCTCTCTTTCTGTGAAGTTTGCAAGGCTTACACAGCTTTACCCAAGCCTTTCATTTGAATCAATTCAGCATTTGATTTGTCACATGAGATTGTGTTCAGAACAGTTTGCTGGATAGCATACTAAGATTCTGTATAATTACAAGAAAACAGTCTGCAGTGAGGCCAATCCGCTGACGAGTTTAAACCCAAGGAACACAAACTGTAATTCTTCTTAAGAAACACGATTACCTTTTCAGACAACCAAATTCTAGTATCCAATAAGGCATTTTTTAGTTGGTTAAAAGACAGAGAGCACTACATATACTAGGAATATGGCACATGTTTCAATTATTAATAGTGCTGAGCCGGTTATTCAGAAGCCTATGTGCCATCCTGATATAATAGTCTGTCCCATCTAGACCCTTCCAAGTCCTTTGAGTGAATACAATATCTCACTCACCATTTCTAACAGTTTAGCATTTGTATCTCAAGCTCAAATCACTACCTTAGCAACAAAGACATAGTTATATACATTACAGTTAGACTTCCATGTTTTCCAGGTTTTGTAACATTGAATTAGCCTAGAAAAATGAACATAAAAGCAACAGAGGCATTAACTTTTGGTTTGGCAGTCAGCATTTACAGGAAAAGATGCATCTCAATATGATGCTGAAATCAGCAAGGCTGAAATACAATGTGCAGATGATTTAAGTGTTTTGAACCTATGTTGAATGTATAAAGAGAATGACGTAACAGGTGAGCAAGAACATCTCAAATGTTCACATTCCTTATGCAATGCTGTTCAGCAACTTCTCAGCTTCAGATGAGCAGGACTGTGAATCAAATCTGTGTTGAACTTGTCACCAGCAGAAGATCATATCTGTACACCAGCTTTCTAACCATGGTCTAGCTGCCAGTCTTTAGATCCAATTAGTCTGCTATTCAAATGACAAATATATGACCTAAGCACTGTTCCAATGGTTCCTTCCATGATTCCTCAAAACCAGATGGTCTCTGACATTGTGACAACTGTTAAGAACTAGTTAATATTTCATTAAGGTCAGTAAGTTGCTTTACCACACCAAAAAATCCACTTATCAGCTCCTGCACAAGGGCAGTTAATGGTGTCTGCTTGGTTTATAAATTAGAAGAGGTAAAGGCTGAAAAGAATGTTACAGTATATTGTTACTTCTCTCTATACTGCAGAAAATAATTCTAGATTTTACTGAAGTGCCAGATAAAGAATAGGGTAATTTTTCTTTATAAGGCAAAATTTTGGCATGTTTTGTTCATTCTTTTGCCATCTCTTTGATTCCAATTGTCTCCCTTTAAGGTCAAGTTCAGAACTCATATTTGAGGCAGCAAAAATTACATCTGTGTAAATAGTGGTCACAGTTGACTCTCAAAGTCTCTTGTGGTATCATTTACCTAGTAAGTTGCAAAAGAAGAGGGCTCTAAATAGTCAAAACAATTCACAGAGACACAAGAGAACTATAATTACCATTGTCTTACCTGCTGTTACCTGAACTAATTGCATTCCTTTCTGCACAACTGTCAAGTATCACATCATACAAACATCTTCAGTGATACATGTCTCCTGTTAAATTACCTCTGGACCTAAGTCCTTAAAAATCTCTCTAGTATTTAGGTTGACCGGTTTATTTCATTTATTTCATCAGCCTAGAGATTTCTGAAGGAATGCTTACTACAGTCTGTGGAAGTGTGTACATATCACTATTTACAGGATACTAAATGTCAAAAACTCAATGTAAAAAACAACCATAAACAGGAACCCATAACATTAAAATTGTTGAAGCTGACACAAAGTTGAATAAACTTAAAAGTCATAGGAGTCTCATTTTGGAAATCGACAACATAAAGTATGAGAATACATGAACTTTTTTCATCACAAAATTGTAAAACAACTTTTCTGTTCAAAAGCATCTTTAAGCATCCAACTGAGCTTCTTATGGCTCAAAGAAACAACTAAGTAAAAGGTCTCTTCATTTGCACTTCCAATAAGAATGCCATTTCAAAGATAAATACAAGCAAGTTATTTACAGGACACATCCATCACGATATTCAAACAGCAGATTACTTTGTGGCACGAGACATAAGGCTGCATTTATAGAGGAAAGATTTTATAAGAATAGTTAAACTTGCAGTAACCATCTTCAAGTCTTTCTTGTTCCGCTTTTATTCCAACATACCCAAAACAAAACCTATATTATACTGAAGGTAAGATGTGGAAAGGCCAATAAGATAAACCAACACTGAAAATCTAATGGGCTAAAACAACCACCTGTGTAAAAGATTTATGTGGCAACAAGAACAAAAGCAGATGTCTGACATGCAGACACAGTATCAGGACTATGATGACAATAATCTTCTGTGGAGCACAATACTCGTAGACACTAAGACAGGAAAGGTACTACTAAAAATACACAGATGAATAACTCGAGGAATATAAGGATAAGACTTGCAATGGAGTAGAGGGAAGCACCGTGCAGTAATGGTGAATCTTACCAGTGACTTCATATTCTTAACTATTTATGCAGCACTTCTCATGGCTACCTTTCCACCTTCTGCAAAAGTTTTGAGGCTATTCTTAAGCATTTAGAACAATAAATATATTAAAGATTTATAGCCTGAAGTTTAGTCCTATTTATCTTACTCAGGTGAGCAGTCTGACTAAGCCCAGGGGAGGAGCAAAAAAAATGTTCTCCTTCACAATGACACAAGAAGCACTAGCTGACTTTAACTGTAGGGCAGGGTACAGTATACCACATACACATAGAACGGTCAACTTCATTTTTTTTCTTGATAAAACAAAAATCCCTTAAAATAAGAGCACAGCTAACTTATGGAACCAACCTGAACATGATTCTCAGTAAATGTTTTTTTACGATGACATTCTCAGGGTTAGAGTCTCATTTAAAATACACTATAACAGGCAGTCAGATATCCTTCTCAATTGAATCCAGCGGGGTGACTGTGGTGATTTAGCCATAAATGAACAATAACCAAACCAGCCAGTTACTCACTGCTCCCCAACTCAGCAGGATGGGGAGGAGAACCAAAAGAGAGTTCTAGAACTTTCTCAGTTGAGATAGGGACAATTTAACAGAACACCACAAAGAGCAGGCAGTTACAGTGATGGACAAAGGACAAAGACAAACGAGCAATGCCCAGTGTAACTGCTCACCGCGCGAGCGGGACGGCACGTGGCAGTGAACAGCCCGGCCTCGGCCCCTAGCGGCGGCTGGGGACAGTGAGCTCTGTCCTGGCCAAAGCCAGGACCGTGACAAAGACACATTTCATATTAATACGTGTGTTGAAATATTTTAGTTTTCTTAAACTGTAAATATTTGAAGAAATGCAGATAAACGTATTTTAAATTCACAGCACTTTCTCAAATATGAAGTAGTAGATTAACAAAAAGTCAGAACATCAGCAGCCTCACAAACTGTTCTACCATTTTAGGCAGAGATTATCTATCCCCAAAAAATCAACATCACAGCATCTTATGATCATACCTCTCAACTGCTGATGTATTCAGTGTATCAGCTTGTAAATTGCTCACTTCTTTAAATTTAAACCAAGCTCCTGTACTAACCTTTACAAAACACCAGTTGAGATTACCTCATAAACTGTAGGAGGCTGAGGAAAGAAAGGAGCTGGAGCGAATCACGGTATCGAAGCTGTATGCTGTGTGTTCTCTGAGCTTTATACAAGTTGAAAGGCCAGCTGTGAGAGAAGATTTCTGGCTTGGTTCAAACCTATGTGCTTTTATAGCAAATGTACAAGCTAATATCCTTACACATCAATCACAGCCCATCCTGAACAACCACCTATTCCATAAAGACAAAAGGTATAACAAATTTAACAGAAACAACTGACATTAAAATAATTGCAACTTACTAAATTGAATTCTACATGGAAAGTGGTTATCTACCAATTGTACCTTCCTGCTGTACTCTGCATCACTCAGGGGACACTAGTGGAGATCAGCGAAAATACAACAGTGTCAAACTTGGGCAATATCCAGAACTGTCATTTTAATCATTCAAACAAATAAATAGTAAAAGACACAGCAATAATTCAGAATTCAGTTAAAGAGGCATTCGAATAAGAGCTGATTGTTCAGCATAAATTTAACTATTAATTTGAAGAAAACTATCACTACTCAATACTTCATTGATATTGAAGTTTCCCAGTTTTGTTCTCTTGAAATGTAGCTCAGCTCCTCCCGTTCTTTACCATGCCAGTTATCTGAGGACCAACTACCAAGCAAAATGTCTTCCCATACATTTAGGAGCAATCAGGGCGTAACCAGAGCTAGTATCGTACTTATGTCTTTTCCAGATGAAACTGGAGCCTCAAATAAAATACTTTTCAAAGAGAAAAATGTTCAGGCCATGGAACAGATAAAAGATTAGATATTTATTTGAAGGAATTACTATCAAACTACTGAACACATGAAACAGTTTTCCTAGTAAGGACCTGGCATACATTACAAAAGGGGCTAATTGCAAACGATCTCTAGACTGCTATCATTCAGCTCTTACATTTTATGCCAATTTAATTCAGCACGACTTTGCTCTTATTTTTTCCTTTCAAAAGATGAAATTAAAAACTCCACATCTCACGTTTTATAGACACAAGCATCAATTACATATTTGACTGTACAAGGGATTACATACCAAGACTGCTCACATAGAGGATGCAGCATTACATACTGCAAACCCATCAATCTCAGGAGCTTTATCATCTAATTTTAAGTTCCTAACTAATACACAATCTTTCAAAATTAATATCTAAAACATATCTCCTGCTGAGGGTTTTACCATGTAAAGAAGTGTGATTCTTCTGATCACAGTCACCCCAAAGATCACACCAACAATACAGCCGGAATAAGGAGGCCTTGAGATGAGAAACTACAGACCACCAACTGGGGATTTGATCTTTCCCATCAAAAGTTCAACCCACAATATTTGCAGCATTTGTTACCAAAAATGTGCTGTGCTATTATAAGCACCAACATTAGATTTCTTTTAAATAAATATAACACACAGGAAATAAGAACTCTCAAGTGTCACATGGCTTCTAAACAATAACCATTATTTTACACCATGTGCCATACATTTTGTTAAAATACAAGTGCCAATTGAATGAGTTTTCAAAGAAGCCAGTATTTCCTTTCAACAGTGCTGTAGTTTAAATCAAATGAAAATTTTGGATTCAGTTCTTCCTTAAAACACATGCAGTCAGTGATGTCAGACTCCTAAAAAACCAGCACAACACATTTATCTTTCATCAGGAAGAGACATCTCCAGAAGGGGATTTACTGTGGCATTCAGATAGAAAATGCAACTCTAAATACAGGTCACTTGAAAAACAAACAAACAAACAAACAAATGAGTATTTAGTGTCACAGATGGATTTTTTTTTTTTTTTTTTACAGAGTTTTACAAATTAAAACCGAAGCAAATGCCTTGCCACACATATTCCAACACAAGCTAGGGTAACCAACAAGGGAAAAAAGGAAAGAGATTCAATTTCAGTAATCGGCCCTCAAATATTTAGAAAGAGATGGGCACCTAGAGAGTGTAGAAGGTATGATTTCCCTCCTTTACACAGCTGTAGTACTGCAGAGAAAACAATGTTGTTTAGTGTTTCATACCTTATACATAAAGTGTGTCTAACAGTTCTGATTTTATGCACAAAAAAAATGAAAATTTCATGCAGCTGCTTCTCAATTATGCATCTGGTTGTTGTTTTGCAGCTGGAAAACTACCTTGAAGCACTATAAAATATGGTGTGACAAGTCTTGAATAAATACCAAAAGTCATCTTGTACCTTCTTTGTGAAATTTTGCATTTTTTAACCACCTGTTAAAATTTCTGAATCAACAGCTACGGCTTCTGTCACCTTCCCGTTTTGTAAACAAAAACCTCACTAATATATTTAACACAACTGAAATTGGTAAATGACCACTTTCTGTGGCACACATTAAACATAAAATTCAGTACCTAATTTTTGGGGGATTTTTTTTTTTACATTGTTACTTCCAAGCAGCTATTTTGGTAATTTGATCAGAAATGCAACACAGAACAGTAAGTCAGCACAACATTACTGTCAAACATCTGAAATGAGATTTTGATTTGTTAGTCCCCTAGCCATTACTCATATTACTATAAATCTATTGAATATGAAGACATTTGGTGATGAAGAATGGTTATAAAATACCCAACTATTGTAAGCAGTCTCAAGCTTGCATATACTGGCTCACGCTCCATATGTAATTTCCTAACAAAGAAAACAGATAAGGAAAACAAAACAGATTTGTTTTTCATAACAATGCATTTGAAATTAACTATTTCTCTAATTCCTCATGAGATGGAGGGTTCTTTGAAGAATTTCCATATCTAAATCATTAAAAGAGCAACAATTTGTAATTTAAACTTGAAACAGAAAGGTTCAACTTGAAACACAATACCCAGTGGGAAGCTTTGACAAAAATCTTTTATTAATTTTGTTTCAGAACCAGTAAAACTCAAAATCAGTTAGGAAAGCTGGAAGTTTTTCTGCCTATTTTTTCTGGCATTCAGGGTGCAACACATGTGGCCATTACCAACAAATGTGTGTGCTGTTAGAACAGCTGCCCGATTTTCACACAGGTGCCAAGAGCTTACGTGGGAAAACATTGCTAAACTGGAGAGAGGGATTGGGGCATGCAGTAAAGCTAAGCGAGAGGTCCCTTGTAGGGTATATCCAACAATAACGCACTGCTTATATACTGCTGCACTTAAAACGTTGCCACTTCTCAGCAGACTCTTAGCACAAAACACAGAGGAAGGAGAGATGCAAGGGAGAGAGAGAACAAGTGGGAATTAGAAGATTTAAAACTAACCAATACACATACACGAAGAAGAGAAAGAAGTAGTATTTTAGGGCTCATGGCCAGGGGGAAAGGCCCTGCTACACAGCAGTATCAACAGCCATTGTGTATTAAATCCTCCAATTGAAACCCTTATTTCACGTTATCTGTACCTTTATATAGTTTAGCTTCCAGACATATTAAGTTCAAGCACCTAAGTGTCCATAGAAAGAGCTACTATCAAACAAGTACTACACTCCAGCTTTGCACTGCAGTTGTATCACAGCAAATTCACCATGACTTTCTAACCAAATCCTTCAAGAAGTAGGTTTCAGTGAACACAAATTTCTAACACCTTTCCTAAGTCCTCTTGGTTTTCCATGACTGACGTTTTAATCCAGTAGATATGGTAAATAAATTGTATCAGACATATTGATTATTAAGCCTCTCACACAGAATTACTTTACATAAGTGTAATAAATAAGGTGTTGCCTTTGTAACTTTACATTAGTTTATTACTTTTACCATTTTCAGACATGAGTTAGATTTTTAAAGTTGTTGGCACAACAGTTAATCTTGGAAATGTTGTCATAAAAAAATCAAACTATTTCCAAGTGGACAATTAAAGTATGCACACAAACATAGTGGCTTACAGCAGTGCCCAACTGCAAAATACTTGTTGTAAGCAGAGTATGATACAACTGACTATTTGGCACAAAAAAAAAGAAAGAGCTTTTTCTCAATCAGAACTCATAACATGGAAGATAGCATTGGGAAGAAACAAGATCAAGTGGATATGAGGAAAAGGCTCTAAGAAACAACAGGAAATTTAATGACAGAAAGATTAAAACCATAGATGACAGCAAATTTTGTAGAGCTTATAAATGGATGCATTCAGCAGGTGCCTATGAGGACTGCGAGTAAGAGAGAGTTAACAGGTATTTCCTATACTGAGAAGTTGCAGGAAAATGCAGATTCCTTCTAGTCTTAGATTTCACCATGCAGACAAGGTAAATTCCATTAACTGAAAAACTGCTAAATAGAACAGAGAAATACTTAATGCTCAATAATTCTGAACATGGTCCAAAGGCAGCAAACCTACCACTAGTTTTTATTAAATTTAAAAGGTTGTTTTCTAAATACTTATCCATTTGAGAATAGAATCATATTAGTCAGTAACTTACAGCATTATTTTGCCTGAAAGGATAGTTTCAGAAAGTCGTAATATAAAGAACTTTAATAAAAGCTGTCAGAGAAAATAAGAGGACTTATGGGAGAGCTGTTTCTTAACAGCAAGTAAGTTTTGTGTACAGCTCCATGGAACACTACTGCAGCAACATGATTTTTCAACATATGCAGCGATGCATAATCCAATGAGCTCTAAAAAAATAACTAGTTACAGCCACTAAATATATGGGGGGTTGAGAACTCATTGTGCACAGTTCAAAAATTAGTACTACACAGTGAACCATACAATGGAAAAAAACGTTAGTCATAGAAATCCTGAAGGAGACAATTTCTCTCCTACCTATCCTGACAGAGAGAAGCAGAAAGGGAATGAAATAATGGAAGCAAAGCACATGACAACAGTAAAGAAAGATCAACTGAACAGGGTACAAACTCAGAGACAGAGGAGTAAATTAACAGAGCGCTGCTCTGTACAGATACTAATAGAAAAGTTCTTCCTAGTATACCAAAAAAAAAATAAATCTAAATTCACATTTCTAATATCCTCAGAAATGTCAGATTCAAGTATCTTTTTCATTTTTTTCCTAACATAAAAGCTTAGATTAAATGCCAACAGCACTACCATCAACAATTTCTTCATAATCTATACAAAAAAGGACATTACCAAGCTAAAGAACAATTTTTGATTCCTTCTAAACATAATTGCTTTCAAGTAGTTTTCGCAACTTGTACTGGAGAGATGAATTTGTGGATAAGGGATCTAAAAACATCTAAAAATGCAGTGTTCCATCTAAATTAAACACAGTCAAGGGAAAAAACTCTGAGATAGGAAGGAGACTGGTGATCACAAGGCTGAGATATTTCAATATTCTAAAAAAATAGTGAATAATGGGTGACAGGTAAATGACCTCACAGAAAGAGGCTTCAATAAACCTCTTCTGTTCTTTATAAAATACATGTTTACCTCTCCAGTCTGATATAAAAAGCATGCCTTCAGTCCAAAATTGAATTTTATGAGTTCCCTCATGCATAAGGCAATAGAAATAGGACATGCAGAGACTATATTTTGTTATACATTTTTTTAAAGAAGAGTGAAAAAAAGTCTTGCATTCAATTCAATTGCATTTCTCTGTGACAGAGTGTGAATACTGCACCTGACCGATTCCAAAATGTAATGAAACACTTTAAGTGGCAACCAGCAGCACTCTACTGCTTTTGTTAAAGAAAAATCGGAAAAAAGAAAGGCATGCCGCACTTCTAGCATCCATTTAGGACTGTCAGCATTTTCAACCACTTCTGTAAGCTTTCTACTGATTCAAAGAGCCAATCGACAGTACCTAGAGTAAGAACCTTCAGCATAATTATAATCTTTCTCAGCTTTATCCACCTACTAGTTTAAGATGATGGTTCCCTTAATAACTTCTCCATCGGGCAGAGCAAAAAGAATGGTGCACGAGTTGAAGCAGACTTAAGGGCCTCTAGTGGAGAAGGCTAAAGAAAATGGACTCTGAGACAATGTACGGTGCATCAGCCCAAGGCAAGCATTGAAAATGCACACACCCTAACCATGTGGGCATACATGCGCACAGGTAAGGATTTTCCCCTCTTATCAGTACTAAGGCATGAGAAAAAGTAACAGCAAGAAAGGAAAGGCCTCCTCTAGCTAAACAAGTCCTTAATGTGGACTCAGCTCCCAAATATTTCACTTTGTTCTGTTAAATAGCTGCACTAGAACTGTAAGAACTTGTTTACAGGTTGATTCTTCAGATGGCACAACAAGCAACATGATATAGTTGTAGGAATAAAGGACACCATCTTTTCTTTCCTCTCTTGAAAACCTATGAGTTCTAGCACGAAACACAAATCTGGTTTGTGGCTTTGTTTCTTAGTACTCTGTAAATATCATCTTCTCTACACTAGTTACACCTGAAATTTGCTTAGCACATAGGGGACAATGAATTCCTTGGGGCCTAATTATCTATTTCTTATTGTGTACAACTTCTTTTGAAGTCAATATTAATGATGTCATTTTCGTTTTCTTCACATCTGCCATTCTTAGCTTAGAAGTAAAATATCCAATCCTTTAATCCCATTAAAAATTGCTTTCAGAGTGCCTTTTCTGCTGGTGGTAGGTTTTGGAAATTTTTGAGACAATTAACATTCAGTGTATTCAGTGTACATATTAATAAATAAAGAACAACAGAGGATATGAACCAACTACAACAAAACTGCTGATACTGGATAAAGGCAAAGCCTTTCAAGAATACATGCATTAACACCTTTCATTGACAGCAGCAAAAATTATCTAATTCCATCACTTTCCATTGTATCAACAGGAAACCCAACAATAGCAGAATTGGTGACTGACTACAGGCACTGCAGTGTTATAGACAGCTCTGTCAAGTGTGTAGTATTTGGTGAAATTAATTTGTGAATACTAGACTTTGTAAAGACTTCCATGTCAGCAATTTCTATGCCTATATCTGCGTCCCTTTACCACACATACAGGCCCCATGTGAGTGATAGAACACTGTAAGATCATCAAGAAAAAAAATATTGTTTCTCCTGTATTTTTAATGACCGGGCTATAGAAAGAATCTGCTTTCACGGGAAAAACACTGGACTTTTGACCTTCAAGTTTTGATTATTATATTCTACTTTTTTCTTTAAAGCTGGCAAGCATCCTTTCTTGTTTGCAGAAACAAAAGTTAATGACAGCTGTAATGGAGCATGCAGCATCTAAAATCTCAGATTCTGGAGCAAGACCTGGCAGAGGTGACGGGCCTCTTCTTTCACCATCTTTCAAGGCAGAATGCCTGTATCAAGAACATCCCTAAGCTGTCTCCATTGGTTATTTTATTTTGACATATTTTGTGCCTCTTGAGGGCTGAATGATTTTTTGTTTGCTCCTTTTTACTTTGTGTTGTTGCATATTCAGAAGACATCGGCTTGAAACAAATTGTACAGATAAACCTGAATGACAGAGATACTACTAGCCTGAAGGATCATAAAGAAGATAAATCTGATGATATCTTGGAACAACAATGACCACAGAAGCAAAACTCATGTTCAGCTTTCAAAGTGCATGTTAGAAGTACAACAACACACTATCAGAATGATTACAAGGAGGTTGTTAATTATTTAGTGGATCAATGGAGTGTCAATCATTTCAACATTAAATAGCTTCCACACTATAAACCACAGCTCTTTCATGTCCAGGAATGTAGCAGGGTTGAATGCAATTAAATAAAATGGAGAAAGGTACTACTGACATAATTTTTGAAGTGTCAGCATGCCAACTCAGTTAAAATACATACAACCTACCTGACAAAGTTTCTTTAGCAAGTGTTTTTTGTTTTCACATTTAACTTTTTATCACTTAAACTTCAACACTTTTTTTATAGACCAATATTCCTGTGATTTGCAAAGCAAGCAGGCTACAGAGGTTATTTAAAATAAATCTGGCATCATAAACCAGAAAAGGTTCACTGCCTTTAATGGTGTAATTTATTTTTCCAAATAGTTATAGAGATTGAGAACAGTAATATTTATTGGATGGACCAATCCATTTATGAGTTCAATCATGAAGAGAAGACTGACTGCTGTAAGACTTGTGAAAAACCTGCCACAGCTTCAGTTACCATTTCTTGATGTTCTCAGGCATCCAGACATGAAGAAACCCTTCAATTCTCCGAGTTTTTCTTTGTAAAGCATTTTTCATTTTGCAACTGTTAATGGCCATTTGGCAGTGCATTTTATGGTTTTGTTTCAAATATATTTTTAAATATACCTGTTGTCATAATAAGGTTTTGATTACTCAAAAATCTACAAACTTAATAAAGTTACATAGATTTAGGAAGTCATTATGCTAATCCTATTCAGCTACTTGAGATCTGATGAGATCTTTGATATAAGTTGTGTTAATTTAATTTCCAGGGTACAAAACTGAAATGCATCTAATTAAGTGCCTTGTGCATTATGTAAAACATAAAAACAAGACAAGTTCCTGTTACTACACAATTAGACTACAATAATGTATGGCCTCTAGCATTTTGATGTATGATATATTAATATTAACAAAAGGTACATGAAAAGAGGAAAGCTATGCAAACTACTATTAACTTCAAAAGTAGGAAACTTCTTTCAGAGTTCAAATTGAGTGACAAACATACTTCAATGCATTTCCTTTGATGAGAAAATGTATTACATAAATTCATTTCTGATCCATGTTATCATCTTAACGTTCACCACACTAATAAGTAAGTTGTGGAGAACCAAAATGAAGTTCCAGAAGTATGGTCTTCTCTCCCAGCCACTGTCAAGTCCTCTGTGAAGATAGGTAACTCAAAACACTTTTTCTTTTTGCTCCAATAGACACATACACACGTGTATAATTATCTTGCACATATTTTATTTCTTCACAGAATTACAGAACAGTTGAGGCTGCAAGGATCTCTGGAGATCATCTAGTGCAATTCATCACCTCAAAGCAGGGTCAGCTAAAGCAGACTGTGTCCAATTGGGTTCCAAAACTCTTAATATGGAGAGTCTACAACCTTTTTCTTCCTTTGCTTTTTAATGGAGCAAATTTTTGTTTGAAAACAGCATTTTACACGAGTTCATTTACTTCAGTTCCTTAAACCATATCAAGTATAAAGCAAGTAGTTTTCCTCAGTAACCATTCATTATGTTAATCCGAATTATTCAAAATTACAAAAATAATGTTAATTAATGACTCCATGTTACATGCTGCATATAAAATGTTTTAGAAATACAGTTCTAAAGAAATAATGCTGTTTACATATGAAGTTATGCATACACTTATGGTGTTAATAATATAGCCAATCTTTTCAATAAGCATCAATTTGAAGATTGTATACAACTTATTAGAAAACAATTTATTTTCTAGATTGCTATCCAGTGAAACAGATTCTTCCCATTATCAGTCTACTTACTTAGTCTCTGAGCAGCCTCCAGGGCATCATTTGCAGAATCAGCTACGAAGAATCTCTGAACTGTAACCCCATGGTCTGCCATTATTTTTTTGCTTTGGTACTCTTGCAGGTTCAGCCATCGTCTAGGGGTTAATTGAACAGTCTAGAAAAACGAGAGGGGAAAATAACATAATGCTCATTAAGAACAGTTCATGAGACAGCCAGCTGAGCTCTTCTGCCTTATGGGTATCTCAAAACAGCAGCCGAATAAAATTCTTTCAGAGAAAAGGTAAAATATGTATTGATTCACCTAAGTTCCTTTTGTTAACATTTGTGCATCCAAAATACTCTGAAAGCTACAGATATTTTTAAAAGCTATACAAGGCTCACTGGGTGATCTTAGTTAGACAAAATGTCTTGCATTTAATATCAACAGAGATTGGCAAACTTGGCTTGAACTCCGAAATCTGTTTGTGTTTTATGTTATCCTGTCCTATAAAAATATTGACTGCTATATTAAAACAAATTCATTCTTTTGTGATTTTTTTTTCATGAAAAACTGATATGGAATTAGCCTCACATATATACTAATATATACTAACATATGCATTTTCAGTGGCCTGCTATCTATGCTTAGTTGATGTACATAGTTGACTGCACAAGTATATTTTGTTGAGGATGTCAACAAAACTGTGTCAGCCATGCAAGGCCAACAATAGCTGGAGAACAATTTACCTTCCATTCACAACACGACAACTTAAATGCTTGCATGTGCATTTATGGCAACTTTACACACGAACATACAAAACCATGATATTCACTCGTCTTGGTGGCAAACACTGAGTACTGCCTATAAGAGTCATAAGATCATTACTTAACGATTTTAACAGAGGACACATTCTCCACACATGATAAATTTTTACAGACAAAAGCAATAACTAAGGAGATGTCACTGACTGCTGGCAATGGTATTATGGCAAAGGTGGAGCCGACTCCTGGCAATAGTATAAACCCCTTCTGTGATGGCAAAAGATTATCTTCTCTCATGCAGAGACAAACTGTTGCCCCTACTGGCAGCCAGCCCACAACCAATTCTTGGTTTTTCCTGAAGCAAGAAGCACAGTATGCAAGCTAGCACTGCACATTTAGATGTTAGGGAGGATTGTTTACTATAGTAATAACTGGATCTCTAACAGCATGATAAAAGATATTATCCTACTACATCTTAATACTGAAAAGAAAAAACCTACATGCCAATGTCTTTAAATACTAGATCCCTGTCTCACAATACGAGAGTTTTAAATGCTCTGCTGTATCAAAAGCAAAAGCTTCTGTCTGTTCTTATTTATTGGCTTTGAAATGGCATAAGAGATTGATGCATAAAGAAAATACAAACTCCATCTTCTACAGTATATAACCACATGTTTTCTGTAGAAGTGACCCCCACAGAAATTAAAAGTCACAAATAGCTCAGAATGATGCCTTTTAAGTTCCTTTAACCATAGCCTGGTTAATATATTTTAGAAGAATAAAATGACATATTGTCAGTATGTTATACAGCTACCTCTAATTCTAGGCATCACACGTGCACCTCAGTACTTTCACATTTTCTGTGACTAACATGGAAGAATATGTTATTACAATTATGCAATGCCTTCAACTATAGGGTCAAAAGTTAAAGTAACTTTTGTAGCCATCAACATCTGTTTTCCTACTATAAGTTGTTAGGCTCTAACAGCTTGCTCTTCACGATCATTTTCACAAAGGCATTAACATTAGGAGCCATGAGGGATCCTGAAGGTCAATTCCAGCCTTTTACTAAAAAAGGCCATAGAACTGCAATCAAAAGCTGGTGCCATGAGCTTTAATTTCTATCAAGCTTCAGAGAGCTTCATCATAGAAAGATGTCTGCTTCATAGAGCAGACATCACTGGATATCTGTTCTATCCCTGACAATATTTTTCTTTTGTCACTATTTCTCTGAAGACTAATCCATAACAACGATATTATAATGAAGACTTCAGAATACATCACTTTTGATAGATGCATATAATGCATACATTTATGCACACTGAAGAGTAGTATACCACTGTATACAAGAGTACAATATATTTAAGAAACCAACTGTGACTGAGTCTATATCAGAAGCTCTAAAGAGCAAGGAAGATGAAAAACTTGCTTTAAAGCACTTGCTGTATACACATCACGTCTTGAGAAGAGCAGGCAAAATAAAGCAGTTACAAGAGATGAAATAAAAGCTTTGAATCTGTGAAGATGACTACTCTTTCAAGACTGTCTTGAAAAATCAAAACAGAAGCAAACATATGCGTTTTAGGCTTAAGGAACAAAAAAAAGTGACCAGGAAACGTTACAAATGTGAGTAAACAAATAATTCCCTGAATGTTTCCCCAATTGAAAGATTGTTTGGTTACAATAAATATCTGAAAAAAAATTTTGAAGGGACAACAAAAAAAAAGATTAATACAAGAATCTTTTAAAATCCTTGCCTGATGAAATTCTCAATCTGCCCAAATACATTTATACCAAGCACTCGTAAGAATTTGGGAACAGCTTCAAATACACACCTGAGACTGATTGTAACAGTGCTACTGCAAAAAGCTGAAGACTTAAGACAGCCCACAGAAGAGCCCACAAAGTTTTGAAAGAAAGCAATTTGCCATAACTAGTCTTCTACAGGGAGCCATAATCCATCCCCTCCACCTGAAACTTATCAGGGGGACTCTTTAACATGGTATAGGATAAAACTCTAGTGTCACATGTCTCTATTATTTATTTTACCATTCTCTAGCTCTACTTTTGTCAAAAACCTATTTTTTTTTCAATTGCACCGTTACAGTTCAGTTAGATACACCAATGTGGCCCTGTCTCTCATGAAAGAGATACTGAGGAATTAGGTTGTAAATTACCATCCAAAAAATAATTTCAGTCTGAAAGGGGTTAGGGGGAAAAGCAAATCAAATGTAAAACTAAAGCACAGGAAAGCAGAGGCTACCTTTTAAAGAATTTCTTTTCATTAGCGATTCTCACTATATTCTGTTCCCAGATTATTCAACGTTTAAATAAATTTTCTCCCCACATACTAGTCAGAAAATGATACTGGAAAACACCATACATCTCTCAGATCCTTCCATGCAGCTTTGTCTACAGTTGAAACACAGTATGTCCCAATAGTTTAAGATATATCTGTGTTTTATCTGTTTCTTTATTGCAAGGTTGCGCTGGAGTACAAGCAATACACTGTGTCATGCCAATCTGTGAAGAAGAGACTGGTAGTTGTATGTGGACTTCAGTAAAACCTGACTCCCTATGTGACATCTCATGTTTCATCTTCATAAGATGACAAGCAAGAACTAGAAAATTTTCCACTGGTAGAATTTTTATTACCTCAAGATATTTTTTACTAACAACAAAAAACAAAGTTTTAAAACTCCTTACTAAAACTTACACACATTCTTATTACTGTAAATGCACCTTAACCTTGAATATTAACTTCCGTCAAGCTCTGAACAGCTCAAACAAGGGCTTTAGATCAAAATACACCTTTCAACATTTCTTTTTTAAGTTGCATTTTACATCTTAGCATGTTAGCTACTATTGCTATAACAAAGAAACAAAGAAAAATCCCTCTAGCAAGCCTCAATGAAAATCCAGACAATATGTTTTCACAGAATGGTATACAGAAAAAAGAAGGAAAAAAAAAGAAAATCTAAAGGATTTAGTCTTTTGTAAGTAAGTTCTTATGAAAACACTAAAATATCATTCATAGCTCTGAAGACTTTCACCAGATTTTATATTACTTGCAGAAAAGACAGCTTTCATATCAGTTCTTTATGTGTATTGTGTATATGTTGTATACATAAGTGGCTCTTACTTGACATTCAGACATGTCAGGTAAGTTGAAAGGAGGATTTTTTTCTTTAAATCATAAATCTTTAAGATTGAATCAATTCATAAAACTAAGAAAAACATCACTAGTAGCATATATGTATGTATAACTCACTATTTAAAATGAGGTTTTAAAGAGGAATTAAATTCTTCCTAATAAGATATTTCTTGAGATAAAATTTCTAATGTAAATGCCTATCAAAGGGATTAATATACTTAAACAGTGACCCATTACAACTGATGATGCTCCCTTAGAGCATGACAGCAGCATCAAAAATCCCAAAAGGCAAGTACAGTGGAACTGAGACCTCAACTGAAAAATAACATGAAGTGAGATGCAGAGCTACTTTAATCAAACACAAGCTTTACATTGGATTGTTTCCTGCTGGCTAGAATTTAGCATTTTCCAAAAGCACAAAGAATTTTTATGGGTGGCATTCACCTCTAACCTCCCTTCTCTTCTTCAACCTCCAGGATTTTTGTTATCAATCAGAATCACAGTAATATGCACTAAAACTCTAGAGAATTACAAAGATTTCAGAAAACTATTGTTACTAGTAACTGTGTATTTTGTTCTGAACAAACTTTTTAGTTAAAAGTTACTTCTTTATATAAGTAGATATCATATTTGGTGCAATTATGTACATACAGCATCATTAAAATGAGTGGCATACACATCTTTTTGACCACCTTAACAAGGTCGAGTGATGCTTAACTGTATTGATGGTTCATTGGCTACTGCAAGAGAAAAAATTGATTGTCCACATAACCTGCATAATCTTTTATTTACCACCTTTTTTTTTTTCCCCCTATAAAATGCCATGGGTTCTGCACAAATAATGTATCTGGAGAGTATTTGCATTATTCTTCCATTACCCAGAGTGCCAATTCTTGAGCAGACACACAGCAAGAAAAAAAAATAATTTCCGTTTTCTGAATAATACAGACTAAATTATACCACAGTTAAACAGGAGTGAAAGGACATTTTATAGCAGAAATCTGCTTCAATACAAATAAAAAATCCAGATTTAGAAAACAATACAATGAGACAGCTTTGTCCTTATATATGTATCATTAATTACTGATGTGCAACATCTTTCAGATGACCCAGAAGGTATGTTCTGAGAGTTGCTTTTGAAGAAAAGATCACACACAAAATCAGGAGAAACTCAATGTAATCACAAAAAAAGTTTGCAAATCGCATGTTAATTACTTCAGCAAAACTCTGCTTAGAAATAAATGTTCCATATAACCATAAACCAAGAGCAGCATCAGTAAATGAAAGTTTTATCAAACTTAACTACAGATTATTATTTATAGGCTCAGTATTAGCTTCACCTGAAGGTTCCTTCACTCTTTGGCCTCCCTACTAAAACCTCTAAGGTTGACTCCAAGATTGACGATTTCACATAAATACTGCTGTGTAGCATCTATGCAGCTGATACCAAATAGTGACACATTGGAGCAGATAAGCAGGCAAGATAACCAGACAAGCTTTAATAAACAAGCAGAAAACACCACAGTGACATTCATACATGTAAAAAAATCAGTGCCTTTTTGAAGCTGAATCAGCTCATAGCAGAGCCTTACAATTAGCTGTGTCAGCAGAACCGAAGCTTATGACAGAAAAATTTTTAGCTAGCAGTACTTTAAATCCCTGTAATTTTCCACTTACCTTTCAACTCATAAGTTACTACTACAAGATAGCATTCCTCCAAAAAGCAAAATAAAATAACTTTTTTTTTAATAGCAACAAGGGCTGATGGGAAGACTCTGCTACCTAACTCCAGAATTCTAGCTGTTAAGCACCATGTTTTTTAAACATGAATGAATCACTTAACGCTCTTCTATAAAAAAGATATGAAGAAACTAAGCATTCAGTGGTTCTTTTTGACAAGTCTGACAAACAAACAAAGACTCAAAATATAATTGCGATTACAATCAAGATTCTTTGGTCTTAAGAAAATTAATTACAAAAAAAGTTGTACCACTTCATGTCTAATTCCACAGGGAACTATCTTGGCTTAGAATCCACAACCAAGTACTTGGACATATTGAGTGCAGTGACCATGTTTAGACAATTTCACTAAAAAAACCCCACCCGTATCTTAAATAGTTATGTTGTCTTAGCAAGTAAAATCTGTACTTTTTTAAAAAGCCAAATAACCCTAGCTAGAAGAAGAGAATGCAGTGATAATCAGCACTAGTAAAGAAAGCAAAACCAATACCATCGTCAGCACCACCAAGCAAATTTCTGGAATGACTGAACACCCCTTGACACACCTACAGAACTTCAGCCGCTCTCTTTACATTAATCTAGGTTAATGCACGTCATTGCACAACTGCTAAAAGGAACATACACTACAGTGACATCCAACAGTCTTTTTTACTCATAATATGAGTGGAAGCTGGTATTAACATCATGAAACAAAGCTTTATCTCTTAAAAGCACCTGACGGTAAAGATGATAAAATAAACACATACTGCTTTCCTTCCCCAGCTCAACTGAATTAATGCAGCTTAACCATGCTAATAGATTCTACACCAGTAAAAAATAGCTCTACCAATGCAAACTTATCTCTGCATGGATGCTAATTATGTATCAAATGAACATAGTACCAAGTTCCATAAATATGGAGTATATTGTAACGGTTATACTGGAAATAAGTCATTTGGACCGAAAACCAACAGTGTCTGCAAGGTCTTTTAGATGGATTCTGTAACCAAAATAAAAAGGAAGTGTGCTTAGTGTATCTGATCTAAAAGAATCTAACCAAAAACTCTGTTTGCTTACTCAAGACATTCTATAATGTTCCAGTTTATTCAATTTGTGTATTCTGACCTGTAATACAATTTCAAGAGCATATGAAAGAAAACAGATACACAAAGATGACAGCAATGAAACAGCATACCATTCATCAATATAAGAAATAAACCTTTATTATATTTATTGACATACAGCTACAGTAATTGACAAAGTTGTAAGAGAAGTTCCTATCAAACAGGAAACATCAGAAATACAGCTAAATGGCATACCTTCATATAAACCACTGCAAGTTTTTATTAGGTCATATACTTGAAATATACCACACAAGCCACTGAAAAACTAAACCACTTATTTCAGTTTGCTGATAGTGCTGATGTAAAGAATACCCAGAGTTAGTCTGACAAAACCCAAAAATTTAGAGAAATGGCACTATACTAGACAGAAGAAGTTTATCACAAATGTAAAGCTGTAAAAAGCAAACACACTAAGATTCTTACATTTTATTTTGTCTGAAAGCAAGTATTTCAAACACAAAAGAAAATGGACTCATGGTAAGAGTGATCAGCTATAATGTCTGTTGCATTAAGTCAAACTATATATCCCATTCTCTCCAAAGATGATTATTATACCTACAGGTATATTATGAAAAACAGGCCTGCAAAAGTCCTTCTCAGGTAATGTCCTGTTGGATACCACAAATCAATGATTTGAACTTCCAAAGCAGGAATTAACATCAACTTCATCCAACACTGAGCATTTTGATCCAAGTCTCAATCTAGACCTTTGTGATACACTTATAAAGGATACAACAGATTCTGTGAACTAGTTTAGGAAGAGGTCTTTTCCTGACAAAACCAGAGTTTACATATTTTGTCCACAGCAGTTAAGAATTGCTTATTTCTTATAGCTTGTATCAAAAGGTCTGTATCTTGACCTTGAACATCAGCACTAGACTTTTAACTCTTCCACAGAAACATCCAGACACCTTTTAAGAGTTAAGTTCCATTATTTACTCCTACAAATGGGAATTCATTTTAACTGAATTAAAACAGAGGCAATACATAACATCCAGTTAACAGTTACTGGTCTTTTAGTTCCAAATTTATTACTTCAAATACACCCCACAAAACATCTTGAGCAGTAAAATATCACACTTCGCAGTTCTTTAACAACTATGACATTTTGATCAATAAACTGTAGGGACAATTTACTGTTTTATACTACTGAACCACATACTCACTTTTCAGAATGAGCGAGATTTGTCACTGCAATAGTTAAGGCTTATGTAACTCTAAACTTCAAATAAAATAAAACCCAACCAACCACGAAATATGTCACTACATCATTGTTTACTAAAATTAGAGAACCTGTTGTGGTGGATAATAATTACTATGCCTAACAGCACTATGACTAGTTGAAATAAGATGTCTATGTTAAATAACTGATTCTTTTCATATGTTGAAAATAAATAGAAAAAGTTGGGGCTTGGTTAGAAAAAAGAAGCACACAGTTAATATCATTATTAGGATTTCTACTTCTAAATTGTTTACAAGAACTCCATTAACAGTTCAGAGGATGGCCAAAGGCTTGGAATGCCTAAGCTTTGTTTAAGAATGCAAACTTTAAAAACTTTAAAAGACTGAAACAGGTGACTATTTCTACTCAGAAGTCCATTTCACTGAAAATATAAATAAATATCAATAAATATAAATATGAGCAATCATATCTTGATAGCAAAGCCCAAAATTCAATCCTAATTTGGAAAACCTTTGCCCAGCACTGCCTTAATATTATTTTTTTCAATTACCCAAATGAGTTTATTCAAAATTGAGCTTTCTGTACCCTCTGAAAACACTAATCCACCCTGAAGTCATGTTTAGACTGAAGAAGTTTATCAGCTCAATCCATAGGCAGCTTGGTGACATTTTAACAGCAGCATACTCGAGCAATCATCCAACTGCTCCCCATCTGCAAACCAGGAAAATTAGTGCTGTGTTACACCTGTCTGCCTTACGCAGCCTCTCAACTAAAGTTGATAACAATTTAGACTTCACCACAACCAGATATTGCTGGCATATCTGCACAAAGCTACAGCCAGCTGCTTTATGTTACTTGAATCTAAGAAGTGAAAGTACTGGAGAAATCTTGACTATAAGGCTGTGGCTACCAGCTTCTGATGACCCAGAGGGGCAAGCTGCCATGTCGGGCTCCCTGGCTACTCACTCCTATAGCCCCCTGCACATCTCCCAGGCCTGATGTGGAGATAATACCTTCTTTTGCTGCCCACTGAACACTGAAGACCAGGCAAAGATATGAGCCAGTGCAAGAGCTACAGCAGCAGTGCAGTGGTGAGGGCAGGACCACCTCTTCTGGTAATAGCCTGCCCTTATCCCAGGGTAGCAGAAAAACTAGACTGCACTGCATGTTGCAAACCAAGCCTGAGGAAGACAACACAAAACTATGCACTAACAACTCAAGTCTACATTTCCTTCTGAAGCAATTACTCAAATTCACTGCAACTTATTGTAGAAAATACACACCAGAAGAGCTACAGAAGACTACAGTTTAAAACAATCAAAGTATTTTTTTAGTTATTACTATATTAGGTGTTTGTGTCACCATTTTGATTCTAATTCTTGCAATCAAAACAAGTGCTTAGTTAAATCTTCCCCTGAAGACTTTCACACAGTTCAAGGAAGAGCCAATTTCTCTTGTCATGTTGCAAGGTTCTTTTAATAGGAACCACTGCAAAACAGAGATAGGAAGGCAAGAATCATAGTGGATCACAGCAGGAAACATCATGATGGTGACAAAGATCAAAGAAAGAAAAGGAAGAGCTTTCTTGAATGAGTAATATGTCAATTTTGGAAAAGGAAGCTATTTTAACTATAAAGCTAAAGAAAGTATATTTAGCCATTTCATCCTTTTTAGTTAAGAGAAACTACTTTTTTTCCATTGCCAGACAGCAGTAATTATTCTAACATAACATAATAAAGCAAGGATATAAAGTATGGATTACCTACCTGTAGATAACAAAACATAACAAAAACTAATCAATGCCAGTTGACATCACTTGTCTGTTGAGAAACATGCAGTCACCGATTATTAACGGAAAGAGAATTTGTTTAATGAATACCTTAATTTACTGAATATTTAGTAGACAGATACACAGGCAGTATTGATGAGTGCAATAAAGTATAATAAAGTATGGCAGAATTGTTTCAAAACAAATTAAACCAGAACATACTGTATACTATTTAAAGAAATAATAAAAGCCTAGTAATGAGCAAATCCTCAGGACCTCTTTGAAAAAGGCTCAAGCTTTCAGAACGGTACAGACCTAAAAGCCTGCTGCTGCAGCAGAAGATTTAACATCTCTGGGCACGGGAACTTAAACACAGGGATTCTGACTCCCCTAACACAAGTGAGACAAGTTGCCCAACCGTCAGCACTTTATAAACCCTTGCAGAGAGACACAGAATAGAGCAATGTGTTAACATGTTTCTGCTCAAACATGTAGTGGTTGGCTGAGAAACCGTGTCTGAGATGATACATCAGGTCTACTCAGCTTCTCAGGACAGACACTGAAGGACTCAAGAGTAGGGACATTGAATAATGTGACACACTGCATTCTCCACACAACCACATAGTGTACCTTACTGTTGTTACTAATAAATTCTAACCTGCCTACAGGAATAGCACAGTAGAAGCTTGTCCATCTGCAGATTTAGTGCAGTGCAACTTGGACGTGAAAACAAAAGCCGCTATTAAACTTTCAATTCATAATTTCTCTTTGCTTGTGTTGGGGCTGTACCTGGTTTCTCTTTTTATCTCTTAAGATAGTTTAAGTAGTTCCCAAAATAAGGAGAACATAGAAATTGTTTTTTTTCACACAAGAAAGGATTCACTACAAGCAATATCAGACAATTTGTAATCATTTATTTATGTGCAATTTAGATGAGAAACAGTATTACTTTCTCCGTCAAATTTCAGGTCTTGCCAAAGGAGGTTTATTTCAGGAATATCACAGAAATGAATAGCAACTGATATCAAATAAAAACCTTTAACATACTCTCTACATACAATGGCATTATAAGCCAAGTTTCTGCTTTTTAAAGAGAAAGCACAAAGTCAGCCAGGAGACTGAGCAGCACGCACTTTTAGTCAGAGTAAGAAGGTCTGACATTATTGTGTAATACAAGACAGTTCCAAGTAGCAAGAGCCTGCAGAGAACATTTAGAAACAGAACAGTTTCACCTTCAACCAGAACAGCCTACCCTGAATGTTAAAGTTAACCTGGGAGAGTGAATGATTTAGCTAAAGAAACAAGCCTACCAGATCTGACTCCAAAGTGAAGTCATGAGTCAAAGTCCCTCACTCTCCCCCAATAGGTTTTATTTGCCTCTTCCACCTCTAAACTAACATTTCCTGCCCCTAAATATATATATATATATTTAACTGTAATGACATATTAATCAGCATTCTGTATAGAAACATACACTGATTCTTACAACATCTGTGTTTATTTTTCATCCAACATTTTCTTTCCTTTCTCAATGGCGAGATCCTTTGGCTGGGTAAGAGGCACATCAGGAGTACATCCATCGGTTCTGAAGTTGCGGGATGCTGTCAAGGCTTTCTTTGCTTTATTTATCTCTTTCATTAAAACTCACCTTCTAAATCTTTCCATGGAGGTTCCAACATGAAACATTACAATTTTACTGTGCTTCAACAAATGCCACAGAAACAGAAAAGGACTCCAAAAGACAGGATCAAACTCATTCACATATTAATCACATTTCTAAAACTAAATTTACAAAGCCACATAGACTGGATTTTAAAAATTGAAACAGTATCTATTCACAAACCTTTCCCTTTTTCCTAAGTCATAGCAATATGCACATGAAAAACACAAAGTTTTAGAAGCATCTCAGTTATGTCTTGGATATTTGGTAGTATTGCAGATTGCCAGTCTCTTGAAAACGTACTCAGGGTAGAAAACGGGGCTGAAAATCCTGAACTGCTATTTTAACAACACCATAATGCAGCTCTTAACAGTTCTCTTGAATGTTCCTGCTAGCTGTCTACTGCAAAACATCCTTTTACTTCAAAGATTCCCAAAGAGTTCTCTCTATACCCTTCTGTCCTGCGATGTCCTTTTGATTTTACCTTGTCCTTTTATAATCAGTCTGATTGCAAACCGATTGATCTCACACTTAACCTTTGCACTCCTCTGGAAATGGCACAGCATGATGTGATGTTCCTACACTGCAGAACTCACTTAGGTTGTTAGCTCTAGAAATAAAAGAAATTACATAATTCTATTAATTCTGTACCTTTAAATCATATTTATAAACTCGGCTTTCTGATTTATCCATTTACTTCTCATGCAAGGAAGCAGAAGCAAGAATGAACTTGAAGCAAGTCCTTCACTCATTGCAGATTTAAAACTCTCCAGTAATGATCATACTTTATAGGCTTATTTACAGCTTGCTTACACACAGGGATTTCGACAGCTATTCTGTAAATACACTCTCCTACCCACTAAGCTCCATTGTAAACTACCGGGAACATGCACAGGGTCAGACTTGAGCTCCTTCTGTTATCCTTATTCTCCTTATCGCAAAAAACCAGAATCTGAGCCCACATCCTTGTGCACTACAAGGCAGATCCTAGCAGCTACCACCTGGATGATCTGCGTATCTGCAGTGCTGTTTTGTGAGGACTATATCTTCAAAGGTAAGAGAGGAGACAGTAGCATCCTCTTGAACGACAAGACCCCTGACTTCACTACTCCATTTCCCATACCTTGCCAGCCTATTATTCAGTTGTTTCAGACAGGCTGCTACAAATTGACCTCCAAATTCAGCAGGACATCGCCAAATTCCAGACAACCCTCTACCTAGGTTAGTACAGAGGCTTCTATTTACATGCAAATACCAAAACAGAAGTTGCTGTAAATTAAGCAACAGTACACTTTTGACACTGAGAAGTTCTGATGCATTCTGCTTAGCATTTAAAGGCTGATAGAACAGAGCTGACATTACTCCAATCCCACCAACATTCACCTAAGCAGTGAATCATTAGCAACTTCTGCAAACCCATCTGAAAAGCAGCCGACTCCTTAGTCTATGAGCTAACACAAAAGCTTCCCATTTCGAAAAACAGTATGTCAAAACAAAGCTGCCCAAACACAAAGCTGCTAGTCCACTCAAATGGACAAGCAACATCCTTCCCACTTACTTGAGAAAATATTTGCAAAACATGCTTTTCTTGCATTCTTTAGCCAAACTTCAGCAGAACAAAACAGAATTAAAAATGCTTATTGTGTATCCCCATGTACCCAAGAAGCAAATATGCCTATAGAATCTTTATACTTCTGGAATCAATTTTCAAAGCCTTTGCTTAGTTAAAAGAAATAAGAACATGAATTCACAGATTCAATTACTGCTTTTGTCAATGTGCTAGCCACCAATAGCTCTGCTTTGCATTAGTAATTAATTGTAGTCAAATTATGTTCATTTTACTTATTTAAAACTTCAAAGCTTGAGGAAAAGCATACTTTCCTGACCTAAAAAGTAAGGGCTTTGAAGTATCAGATGAAAATAAACTTACTACCATCCACAACTGTATAATCAGTTACACAAAATAGTGTAAGACATTCACTGCTTTTGCAAATAAAAGAAGATTGTTGGTGATATGCACTGTATATTCAAAAAGTTAAATAAGCTACCTTCACCACATAAAACAGAAAGATCTTGAGGGGAATGTGTTTAACTTCCTAAATTTCCAAGATTAAAATTACACTTTTATGCAACTATGAAGAAATGCTTTAAATATTAATATAACCACAGGAAAAAAAAAATCTAGAACTTTTTTTTACCACTAACCATGAGATATAAAATTATGCTTTTCTGAATATCCTTGTTTTCAGGTTTTTGTGCACTTCATCCTATTTAAGCTTCCTGAATCGTTAGGAAACTCAAAGCACCGTCAATGACATGATCAGAAATGTTTCTGACCTCCGGTCTCAACTAATCCTATCTATCTACCCTACTATTCTATGATTCTATCAAGGAAGTGTTTCACACCAACCACACCTTAGAAGAATACTATTTCAGGTGTCAGGAGCCACTATGAGTAAGAAAAACATCAATAAAATGCCAATTTAGACAATTTGAGCTCCATTTCTCATAACAGAAAAGCAAGTATGAAACAAAGTTTTTTTGTTCCAGCTCCTTAATATTTGGAAGTCAAACCATGATCATTTCCATGCTATCATTCATCACAAAAGATTATGACTTTGAGCACTAAGCAGCATAACACTCCCAAGCAATTAAAATGAAAATATCCACAGCAGTAGAATAAGGAAATTTCTATAGAAAAGTATCTACAGAAAGAGTTCTGCTACATGCCTATGTCAGCTGGTTTACTGAATTAGTGCTGAGTGGACTAACCCTGAAGTGTCAAAAAAAAAAAAGAAGAAAAAAAAGAAAGAGAGCCTTGGTACACAATTTTTGCTTAAATATGAATGCCTCATCTTTCATCGTTAACAAATCTTGGGTATAATTAGATCATTAGACTCTGGTCTGACAAGAAGTAAACTCAAAGGAACAAGCAGGAATATGACAGCTTCCTAGTTGGTTGAGCCAAGTTGGGGAGAAATCAGAAACTATTAGAAGAATCAATATATAATGAGAGCCTTTTATGGGAAGCCAAAAGTTATGAACATTTTTCCTTCCTTTGCATGTCATTTCTTTATTATTTCCCATTATTCACACTGGAAGTTCACCTTCTTGCCATTCTCAAACCTCAAAGCAAGCCTAGGATGCTACAAGCAGCAGCAGCATCTCTTCATCATCAAAGACTCTAACCCCGAAGTGGATTTCTACATTTCTAACAATCCCTGATCAAACATTCCAGGCAAATAAATGCCTGCTTCAAATCATCTCTAAAACAAATCAACCAGAATGCTTGCTTCCTGGAAACACAAGCACTGCTTGGGCATTTGGAATGACTGAGATTTGTAGACACATGGAAGCTGGGTGTACCATAAAAGCTAATCATTGATCAAAAGGCAGTAGGGGAGTGCAATCCTTCAGTAGTTCTTTAAAAACAAGGTCTACCTGTCAGTTGTTAACATGAATCAGGCACTAAGTGATAGAGGTGACCAGCAAACCAATGCAGACCCTAAATGGCTGTCTGTAAGAGACAGCAAAATAACACAAAAATCTATTTCGACACTGGCAGAAATCCAATCTGTAACCAGCCAGAAACCCCCCAGCCAATCTCCCACACAAGGTGGGCAGTGCCAGCTCTGCAGGGTCAATAACACTGATTTGTCTGCTAATCCTGACCCATAGGCTTCTCAGCTGGGTCATCAGCCCTCCCTAGATGGAGCTCCATGTATTCTAGCTGCACCCTCATACATTTCACATCATGTTTAAGCAAGCTCTAAATATCAGTTCCTCTATTCCCCAAATTTATGGCATTACTTCAGACTATTTTAATCTGAGCCATTTAACTGAAAAACAAATGCAGACTGAAACCCTGCATGAAAGAATTCAGTTAAATAGATTCACCATTTCCAATGTGTTTGGAGTGACAGATTTGAAGAAGCTAGAAAATTATAGGGAAATATAAGTTTCTCATGCCATCTTCAGACCTTAAGCAAGTAATATGTGGACAATAAAAAATATGTGGTTGTTTTTAATAGCCCTTTTATCTATAATTATTATGAATATATCTTTTACAGACACTTATCATTGTTATCTATAATTTGCACATACAACTTCTCATAATTGGAATTTCCCAGACATTTTTATATCAAGAATGTATTCGAGCAAATTTTTGTTTGTTTGTTTGTTTTTTGCAGAAGGCAGTAACTGCTTTCTTGGTTGCCTCTAAATTTGCAGATGTCAAATTAAACTGCTCTTTTGTCCATGGATCATTCAGAGGAAGATCTCAAAAGAATGATGAAGTATTCCACTAATAATCTGTGTCTGGTTTTTAATTTGCAGCTTTATATTTTTTAGTCTGAAGTCATAGACAAGCAGACAAACCTCTATCAAACATGATCAAAAATCCCCCTCAATTCGCTATCCCTGACAATTCCTACAAAACTTTTGCATGTCACAAAGAATTTAAATGGACAAGAACTAGATACCAAAGGTAAACCAATTAGAGTGACTCTCTCCCTCCTGACACATACTATTGCTGGTTGCTTATATTCGTCAGTTTATCCATTTCTGTAATACCTTGCTGGTTTCCATCTTTCCCAGTTATTGTTCCCATGAGCTTGCTTATTTGCTCCAGAATTATTCTAAATGCACACTGTATGAATGGGTGTTTAAAGTTGCTGCTACTGACACTCAAAATATCTATCCATTTTCAGACAAATAAAACTCTTCCATTTATAGTTTAATCATTTAAAAAGAATTAAAATAATCCTTTTATCACAATCTGAATTACTGCCCACTGAATCCTGAACATCAGTATCTCCTGTTCCACCTTCCTTAAGCCAAACCAGCAAACCAGGTGCTTTTATATAGTCACATCTTCCCTGTACAAATGAAGAAAGCACATTGCAAAGTTGCAACATAGAAATGCCTCTTGTACTAACTAATTTAGCTGATAAGGACGTGTATGCAACCTTTGGTCCTTAACTTGTAAACAAGATGAATCTTTTCCTTTTTATTATGGAAAGCAGAAAACCAAAATCCAAATCATTCATTATATAAAGATAGAAATTATAGAGGTAAATTTAAACTACTTTGCTCTCAAGGGCCAATCAATAAAGCACTATGCAGCATATCAAAATCCCTCAGAACATCCCTTAGGGCTGGAGTATACGCAGCGAGGAACTGCTTTCCATCTCTAACTGGCTGTGGGCAGCATGCTCTGAGGAAAGGAACCTTTCCCTCAAACCTTGTTGCTCAGAGTGTGATGGAAGGTATTAATTTCCACAGTTGAAGAATAGTCCCTTAACTCAGGCAGAAGATGTAACCTTTGTGCTGTTCTTTTAATATGCCTGACGCAGGCTGATATTTTTTCAGAAATTTAATCTTGTGGTAAAATAATAATAAAAACCAATACATCATGCAGAAAGGCTGAGAGAAAAGTGAGATCCTAAGTCATCAGTTGTCTACAATGCCTTAAAATTCGTAATGTTTTTGTGAGGATGCAAAATAAAGGTATAGAACAAAGAGAAAGCAGGGGAACTCTCAGGTTGTCTCCTTCCCTGAAAGGATGCCTGGTATCAAGGGGAACCACAGTGACGGTTACTTGGCCAAGTCACAGGTTGCTTCCACCAGCTGCCTCCAGTTTTCCAGATGCTTCCCACTGTCTGAAGCATAGAAACCATTCAAAAAAGAAGGTGTAGATCTGACTCAGTGATCACATACCGTGTCCCTAGACACACACCCTGCATGTACAGCTAAAGCATTTGACCACCACACAATGCTCTTTGGGAAATGATAGTGAATGCTGTCAGTCAGCTAATGGCTCAATTTCAATTCAAAGACTGCAGCCAGAAATCAAGCAATAAAAGAGCTTTTCTGAATGTGACTGGCAAGTAAAATACAAGAACAAGAGGGAACACATATATGGGGTTACATGTTCATGCACACAGAAGTACCATTATCTTGTGATATGCTGATCAATTTTTAGTCAGGAAACTACATGCCAGTTAGTCTCACCTCTGTGCCCAGCAGGATCACCGAGCAGATCCTACTGGATCCACTAATTATACAATAACATTACCTTCAGCATAACGCCAGAAACAAACAAAACCCCCACAACAATCTTGGGTTCTTATTTCCATTATCACAATAAAGAAAAGCTTCAGACTACAATTCAGAATCTGTTTTAAGTGTAACTCACACAACAGCATGGCTCAACAGCACAGCATATCTCCACTGTTAAGAAATTTTTCACAACAGTTAATCTTAATTTCTCTTAGTTTCATGCTTACTCCTGCTATGTTATCTAGTTAACATAAGATCAATAGTCGGCTATTATGGATTTATGTTTAATTATCGGTTCCAAAGTTACTGTCATCATCAGTTGCACAGATAACTTAATTTCGATGTCCCATGTTTTATTGAAATGCTACAGAGTAGGAAAGATATGAGAATACAGCTAACGGATTCACAGATGGCTAGAAATTTGCTTTTGCAGCTTAGAGTATTAAAGAAGGAAATTTTCTGGAGAAAATTCTTAGGCTATATGTTCAAAGCTGCTCAGACATGCACAGGAAGACTGGACTAGCTAAGCTAATAACTACTGGAATTACTTGCTACAGGTGTGGCCAACAGCAATAAAAACAAAACAAATCAGCTCAGATTAAATCATCCTGAAACTCTATCTGTGAGCCCCCAAAACAGGGATGGGGAGAATCAAATCTCTAAGCAATAAATGCATACATTTCCTATTTTTGCTGAAAATTAATCTTCAAAAAAAGTACATGATAGTAAAATGGAGAAATGATCTACTTCTAAGAAAACAAACAAACCCCAAGTCTTTCTACACCCTCATCGAAATTTTCTGTATTCCCAAAAGAATCTCAACATGTTCAACACATTCCTCATGGCATCCTTGATGACAATCATCACCCAGAAAGACCAAATAAAAGGGTTTTAATAAAATGACACATTGGTAATATTTCAAAGAAAACCAGGAGGAAACAAACAATCACTCAGATGCCTGTAAAGAAAACATAGTTTGTCTATTGACATTTCATCTAGTGCCTCAGGAGGCAGATCAATTAAAAAGTACTTGCTTTTACAGCAAAAACTTTCATGAATCCTAAATACACTCAAAGAAGGTAAGGAGTGTCTTTGGGTCAACCGGCTGAAAGTTCAGATGGAGGGCCAGAAGAAAGGTTTTACTTATCTACAGCCAGATTTAAGATTATAGATGTCCCAGCTATTTCTCAACCTATGTCATATTCATGAAGGCTGTCTCTTCTTATCTAATTAGCCATAAACCTACACCAGGTACAATGAAAGGTACATAAATGCAGCTTTTCCACTTTAAGACAAAGTTGAGAAGATCTGTGTCAGACTTGGATTGCTTCCAATGCAGAAGTTCCACCACTATAAAACAAACTGAAAAAAAGTATTGTGGTTTTTTTTTTAAATCGTAGTATAGCATCATATTTCTGTTTTCATTTCCCCCTGTTATCTCATGAAGAGACTCAAGAACCATGTGTTTAAATGAACTGGCAGAGAGGAGCGGGCCAAACATCTGCTTCACTTTGATATTTCAGTTTTATCTAGTTTGAAGAAGGCTTTCCAGTAATTTTGTTTAGGTACCTACAGAAACACTGTGAAAGTCTGCAGGCTCATGTATTTCCTGTCTCTAAATGTAAAACCTTAAAAATTGTAGCTAGAGTCTCAGCCAGGAAAACCCAAATAGGGAAACAATGCAAACCTTCAAGAAACTTCCAAGAAAACACCAAAGCCAAGAAGACAGTAAGAATCTGTCATTGAAGGAGCTTCTGTATTGATGAATTGAACGTTACTTTCAGTCACATTTTCTGTTGAATGGAAGATCATTGAACTCACAGCTGATAGCTTCTTAATGAAGACAGAACTTCGTGCAGCATTAACGAGACTTCATAGGTGTTCAAGTCCAGGAACTGAAGACATCTGCAGTGAGCAATCTTGTATAGTTTCCTATTTGTAACACATACAGCATTCTGCAGGTTTTACAACATAAATATTATTTAATTCCATCTTCCCCCCCTTTTTGAAACAAAAAAAAAAGTTCTTTCAACATGCATGAAATTTGGAAATATTACGTCAGGAGTATTTTGAAGGCTAGGACAGAGCTGCATAATGCAGCAGTGAATCTGCCCATTGTATTAGAAAAATTGAGAGGTACCTTAAGAATTTATTTTTTTGTGATTCTGATTTAATTGTTTCTCATTTATATTCATTGCTGAAATCCACTGCATCTGAAGCTATTTTCAAAATCCTGCATTCTCCCAAAGGGCCCAATCCAACTCCCATTCAAATAAACAGCCTTCAATGGAGCCTATTTGTTGCTAGCCAACAAGATTGAATTCTGCTGCAGAGTAGTCCCTGGAGCGTTTGTCACAGCTCTTTACAAATATTGCTCCAGTAAGAGTAGGTCTAAATACGCTTGTCCACATGCACTGCAGACAACTGAAATTTATCTTTTATCTTCTTGAAGGTTTAAACTCCAAAAGCACAAAGAACTGAATCTATCAGAACAGCATAAAAAATATTTAACAGTTATAAAAAGGTAAAGAGCCGAGACGAAAGCAGGGTGATAAAACATTTTCATCTAATAGGACCAAGTGTCATTTAGTCCACCCCTAAAATGAAACTACACAGAAAAAAAAATGTTTGTGTGTAGATTATAATGACCACCCACAATCAGACTTCTCAAAAAGCTTGTTTCAACACAGCTGTTGAAATAAGTTTTGAAATAAGAAATTTCGCAACAAACATCACTCCAACAGTTACTCACAAAGGTTATGAGCAAAGTTTTTAAATTACACCAAGTATCTATTCACACAGGGTAACCAAAACATTTAAGACTAATATTTCTTAACTCTGTCTTTACCAGGACAGGCTTGAGGATAAGCTTTGTTGTTTATTGTAAACAAATAAAGAAATAAAAGTAACCATGTAACTTCTGGTCTGAGCTGAGCAAGTGAATGAATAAACAAAAGTAACAATGTAACTTCTTGCCTGAGACAAGCGAATGAATGAATAAATAAGTAACAATGTAACTTCTGGTCTCAGCTAAGAATGATTGAATGGAGGAAAAACTCAATGGAAGGCCTCTTACTCAGATGCTTTACCCTACTTTGTAGCACAGAAATCTAGACTCTGGCTGATGAATTTATTTGCAGTTTAAAGTATGAGACAGTGGAAGATTATGAGGTTATTTAAATGGGAATTCTGAAGTGTAATATGACACTGAAGTGTAAAATTCTGAATTCTGAAGTGTAATATGGTAATTCTGAAGTGTAAAAAAGACCTTTCTACAGGAAAGCATTTTACTTTGGAGAACTTTATTTGTTGTTATACAGCATTGTCATGGCTCTTGAAATTAGTCTACTTGTAAAGCACAGACCTTGGGAGATGGTCTCAAAAATCTATCAGAATTCAGAAACACAATAATAAAATGTAATTTGTAATAAAAGTTCAATATCTCAATTTCATAAGTAATAAAAAACTCAGTATCTTTTTTTGTGTGTAAAACATGTCTACCTTAATATCCCAAGAATACTCTTGAGAATTTGAGGTGAGATCCAGTGATTTCAGAGGGCTAACTTACAGGATCAGTCCATGCTTTTATGAGATGAGAGAATAGAGCGTGAACTCCTTATTTCCATTGCTACCTCAAATCCCCACTGCAGCACCAGATAAAGACAGGGCTCAAAACTGAGCTTAACCAAAGCACTTCACTCTGGGATGACTCTATTCAGACAGCACTCCATACTCAGGCCCTACAGATGCCCTCTGTATCACAGCCCTACATGAACTGTGGGGATGCACACAAAACAGGGAGGTTACCTCAGAGTTCCTTATAGTTGGATTAGAGCCCCATAAGACAAGAAGGCAGGAAAGCATCTTCAATGATGTAACACATACAGAACAAGCACTGTTGGAACTGACAGGATTGCTGTGTTGATCACATTTTTTTTTTTTATACACAGTATGTATATGGATAAATATATGTATATACACATTTATGTGTAGGGATAGATACACACATACACACTCTCTCCCAGGCTGTGTATGCATATATATGTATATATTAAATCCATTACTCAAATGTACTGAATTACCAAATACTACACCCACCATTAAAAAAGGAAAGATGGGCACCAAAGATTTTGGATTTGAAAGCAAGCTAGCTAAATTTCTTCAGGTTAAAAGATAAGCCACACAAAAGTAAATGTGCAACACAAGTTATGTCCAGCACCAACACCCTGCTTTATCTAACAGTCGGCCCATGAAGCCATATACCATGAGCAACTCCAGCAGCGGCACCTGCAGAGCATAACCAGCCAGAAAAATACTTTGTCTGCTCCAGAGGCTTTTCCTTCTCGGAAAACACTTCGGCTCAGAAGTATGGCCCAAAGTAGGCTCCCATTCAACTGCTGATCTGATAAAAAGCCAAAGCAGGTGGGTTGCCATTGGCACCGGAGTTGTCTAGAATGTACATATCTTGTTTTACCTTAACACGTCTGCTGTATCTTGTTTTACTTTAACACGTCTGCTGTTGAGGTGAATAAAGAACTCCCATTATACCTCAAGAGAGCTCCTGATAGCAAGCCCTTCACTGAGGCCCCTTCACTCTTTCCCATCACACTTATGAGATTCAAGACCACCGGGAAGTCAGAGCTACTGCTGGCCTTTCCAGGTGAACACAAGTGAGCATCCTCACTCCAGCCACCTCATTTGGCCACCAGCACAAAGCCAAACCAAACTGATGCTGCCACCCAAAAGGTGTTTAAACAAACGACACTAATTCATGCCCCGCGTTACACCTAGTTCTGCTGCTGAAATAATGAAAAGTACTTTCATTCTCTGGGAGGCTTTCAGAGCCGGCGCTTCAGGTCACCAAGCACAGCGGGTATCGTGGCTGCAGCGCCGTTACCAGACCTTTGCCCTGATCCCGCAAAGCGCCGGGCGCGAGCGAGTAAGGCCGCGTGCTCTGGTTATTTCNCGTTACACCTAGTTCTGCTGCTGAAATAATGAAAAGTACTTTCATTCTCTGGGAGGCTTTCAGAGCCGGCGCTTCAGGTCACCAAGCACAGCGGGTATCGTGGCTGCAGCGCCGTTACCAGACCTTTGCCCTGATCCCGCAAAGCGCCGGGCGCGAGCGAGTAAGGCCGCGTGCTCTGGTTATTTCCACCGCCAAGAGCACAGCGGCGGCTTCGGGCGTAGCGCACCCTCCGGGCGATGCAACCTGAGCAGCAGCCGCAGCGGCCTCCCTCGGTCTGCGAGCCACAGCCGCGAAAAGGGGGAGATGCGAGTGGGGGGAGGACACCCCCCGGCTTCAGGGGGCGAGAAGCGGCAGCGGACTGCACAGACAGCCAGGGCCGCGCCTGAGCAGAGGCTCCCCCGCGCGCCAGCTGCGCGGCTCGCCGCCCTCCCCCGGCGCCCGGTCCAGGAGCGGAGCCGGCAGGATGCGGCGGCCGGGGCCAGGCTCACTCACCGGGAAGCTGCCCCGCAGACGGGAGGATCTCCGGGCCAGGTCCCGCAGCACAACCCCCGCCCGCCCGGCACCAGGAGCCGCCATCTTAGCCGTGCCGCTCGGCCTCCCGCGGCCGCTGTCTCCGCCCTGCCCCGCTCCCGGGGCGGAAGCTCGGCACGGTCCCGCAGCGCCCAGCCCTCGCCCGGGCGTGGCACCGGCGCGGCCCCACCGGACAGCCCGGGGCGGCTGTGAGGGGCTGGCGGGGCGCGGTTCGACAGGCTGCGGGGGCCGCCGGGACGGCATCTTGGGACAGGGCGTGAGACGGGGCAGCGGTG